>JABMCL010000443.1:562500-667500 GCA_018857735.1 Alviniconcha marisindica | reverse complement strand
CTTTTTTTGTAACCTAACTTGGTATATATAATATAGTGATGCAGCATCAAATTTTGTAATTAAGTCAGAAAGTCAAGCGTCATGCAAAAGAAAGAAAAAAGGGGTTGCTATCATCAAGCTGATAGTGACGCACATGTGTGTACGCGCATGTGTGTGCACGTGTGTGTTTGTGTGTGTATGTGTGTGTTTGTGCATGTGCTCTTCCTGACACAGAGGACTTGGGGTGAGTGTGCAGATGTGTGTGCGTGCTTGGGTGGGTGGGGCTGTGTGGGTGGCCTTGTTTGTGTAGGTGAGTGTTGTTTTGGGGTTCGCTAGTGTCTGTTAATGTCTTTGTGTAGGTGAGTGTTGTTTTGGGGTTCGCTAGTGTCTGTTAATGTCTTTGTGTAGGTGAGTGTTGTTTTGGGGTGCGCTAGTGTCTGTTAGTGTCTTTGTAGAGGGGTAATAATAGTAACAACCTAGGAAGAAACAATAAAGGAAGGGGGTGGGGGTGGCGTGGGTAGAGATGGAGAGCACACAGAGAAAGGGGTAATGGGAGTGGGTGAGGGAAGGGGGTGGGGGGTAATGGGAGTGGGTGAGGGAAGGGGGTGGGGGGTAATGGGAGTGGGTGAGGGAAGGGGGTGGGGGGTAATGGGAGTGGGTGAGGGAAGGGGGTGGGGGGTAATGGGAGTGGGTGAGGGAAGGGGGTGGGGGGTAATGGGAGTGGGTGGGGGTAATGGGAGTGGGTGGGGGGGTGGAGGGGGGGGGGACTCAGAAGCTGAGATGAACTCTTTGTAAACAGTTTGTTCAGACTTACAGTTTGTGGTTTTTATTCATCAAGTTTTAATCACCTGGTATTTTAAGAATCATTGTGTGAACTGTGTTTTTACCCACATTCAGTTGTAAAAAATAACCCCCCAAGGAAGGTAGTCGCCGAAAATTGGAAACTCTATGCCAACTTGTTTTTCTTTAATTTTGTCAGTAATCAAGGTCACAGCAAAGATATCACTAGTTGCACTGTTTGTAGGCTGTTATATAACTATGTATTGATGGTAGCAGTCATCATTCTGACAGAGAACAATATCACTGTTTGTAGGCTGTTCTGTTGTATAACCATGTACTAATGGTAGCAGTCATCATTCTGACAGAGAACAATATCACTGTTTGTAGGCTGTTCTGTTGTATAACCATGTACTAATGGTAGCAGTCATCATTCTGACAGAGAACAATATCATTGTTGTAGACAGTTCTGTTGTATAACCATGTACTAATGGTAGCAGTCATCATTCTGACAGAGAACAATATCATTGTTGTAGACAGTTCTGTTGTATAACCATGTACTAATGGTAGCAGTCATCATTCTGACAGAGAACAATATCATTGTTGTAGACAGTTCTGTTGTATAACCATGTACTGATGGTAGCAGTCATCATTCTGACAGAGAACAATATCACTGTTTGTAGGCTGTTCTGTTGTATAACCATGTACTAATGGTAGCAGTCATCATTCTGACAGAGAACAATATCATTGTTGTAGACAGTTCTGTTGTATAACCATGTACTGATGGTAGCAGTCATCATTCTGACAGAGAATGATGTGACTGTTTGTAGGCTGTTCTGTTGTATAACCATCTTCCATGTTCTGATGGTAGCAGCCATCATTCTGACAGAAAATGATATCATTCTTTGTAGGCAGTTCTGTTGTATAACCATGTACTGATGCTAGCAGTCACCATTCTGACAGAGAATGATATCACTGTTTGTAGGCAGTTGTATAACGATATACTGGTAGCAGTCATCATTCTGACAGAGAACAATATCACTGTTACTGTAGGCGGTTGTATAACCATATACTGGTAGCAGTCACCATTCTGACAGAGAATGATATCACTGTTTGTAGGCAGTTGTATAACATATACTGGTAGCAGTCATCATTCTGACAGAGAACAATATCACTGTTACTGTAGGCGGTTGTATAACCATATACTGGTAGCAGTCATCATTCTGACAGAGAATATCACTGTTACTGTAGGCAGTTGTGTAACCATGTACTGGTAGCAGTCATCATTCTGACAGAGAATGATATCACTGTTACTGTAGGCAGTTGTATAACCATATACTGGTAGCAGTCATCATTCTGACAGAGAATGATATCACTGTTACTGTAGGCAGTTGTATAACCATATACTGGTAGCAGTCATCATTCTGACAGAGAATGATATCACTGTTACTGTAGGCAGTTGTATAACCATATACTGGTAGCAGTCATCATTCTGACAGAGAATGATAGCACTGTTACTGTAGGCAGTTGTGTAACCGTGTACTGGTAGCAGTCACCATTCTGACAGAGAATGATATCACTGTTTGTAGGCAGTTGTATAACAATATACTGGTAGCAGTCATCATTCTGACAGAGAACAATATCACTGTTACTGTAGGCGGTTGTATAACCATATACTGGTAGCAGTCATCATTCTGACAGAGAATATCACTGTTACTGTAGGCAGTTGTGTAACCATGTACTGGTAGCAGTAATGATTCACTCATTTAATCATTCACGCAAACAGTGATATTGTTCTTTGTTGCAATGGTATTCAGTTATGTACTGATGGTAGTTGTAATCATTTATTCTGCCCTCAGAGAATGGTATCACTTTTTGTTGGCAGTTGTATAATTTGTAATCATGTTCTGATAGTGGTGGTAATCATTCATTCTGTCCACAGAGTATGAATATATCACTGTTTGTGGGCAATTATATTTATTATCATGTACTGATTGTAGAACTTGTAGTCATTCATTCTGTCCACAGAGTATGAATGATATCACTGTGGGCAGTTGTATCTATTATCATGTACTGATTGTAGAACTTGTGGTCATTCATTCTGTCCACAGAGTATGAATGATATCACTGTGGGCAGTTGTATTTAAAATCACGTGTTGGTGGTAGTTGTAATCATTCATTCAGTTGACAGAGTATGGATAGAGAATGATGTTACTGTTTGTGGAGAGTAAATTATGTACTGGTGGTAGTGAGAGTCTTTTTGCCCACACAGAATGATAGCACTGTTTTCATGGATACAGTCTGATACTGTGATAGTCCCTGTTTCAGACGAACAAGAGGTGGATGTGAACAATGATGGCCCCTGTTTCAGATGAACAAGAGGTGGATGTGAACAATGATGGTCCCTGTTTCAGACGAACAAGAGGTGGATGTGAACAATGATGGTCTCTGTTTCAGACAAGCAAGAGGTGGATGTGAACAATGATGGTCCCTGTTTCAGACAAACAAGAGGTGGATGTGAACAATGATGGTCCCTGTTTCAGACGAACAAGAGGTGGATGTGAACAATGATGGTCCCTGTTTCAGACGAACAAGAGGTGGATGTGAAAAAGCTGCCAGACCCACCAGCAGTCTCTGACGCTGACCTGAAGCTGACCACTGTGCAGAAGATTCCCATCAGCGTGAAGGTTAAAGACAAGGTCAGTGAGACAGGATTCTGGAGTGGAGTAATGCAGGAGCTGCTTTAATAGAATGGTTACAAAGCCATTTCCACCACCGTAAGCAAGGGTTTTAAACTCTAATACCAAAAAGGATGTTTGTTTTGTGGCCAATGTACCAGTTATAGCGTAGTGGTTACAGTCATGGCTACCGACTTCCTAGTCATGGTCCTAGGTTATATAACCACCACCCACATATAAATTGCTCTGTGTTAGAGTTAGCTTGCTCTTGTCATGGTCCTAGTTTATATAACCACCACCCACATATAAATTGCTCTGTGTTAAAGTTAGCTTGCTCTAGTCATGGTCCTAGTTTATATAACCACCACCCACATATAAATTGCTCTGTGTTAGAGTTAGCTTGCTCTAGTCATGGTCCTAGTTTATATAACCACCACCCACATATAAATTGCTCTGTGTTGAGTTCACTTGCCGCTGGCTACAAACTAGTGCTGTTTGATACAAGATTCATGATGGCTGCCATACAACATTTGTTATACATGTATAATCTTACTCAAAGATACAGTATTTTTTGTGATTGACTAAATCCATAGGAATGGACATGTACAGTGATCTAGGATTATTTGAGTGTTTCTAGTTTCCACATCATGAACTCCTTGAGGTAATCAGTGAGTTTACTGAGGCTTTGCAGTGCCTTGCATTGAGAAGGGGAGTCTGCCCGATCCTGGTGGTGGGCTGTACTGCAGTGTGTGTGTGTTTCAGTGTACTTCATCAGAGAGCATTGTTTGATGATGTACTGCAGTGTGTGTGTGTTTCAGTGTACTTCATAAGAGAGCATTGTTTGATGATGTACTGCAGTGTGTGTGTGTTTCAGTGTACTTCATAAGAGAGCATTGTTTGATGATGTACTGCAGTGTGTGTGTGTTTCAGTGTACTTCATCAGAGAGCATTGTTTGATGATGTACTGCAGTGTGTGTGTGTTTCAGTGTACTTCATAAGAGAGCATTGTTTGATGATGTACTGCAGTGTGTGTGTGTTTCAGTGTACTTCATAAGAGAGCATTGTTTGATGATGTACTGCAGTGTGTGTGTGTTTCAGTGTACTTCATAAGAGAGCATTGTTTGATGATGTACTCATGTGCAAAATGTAAGGCAGTTGGAGCTCATTTTTTTCTCAGGGAAATGGCTCTTTAAAAAGTGTTTGTGATGATGATTATTATTATCATTGAAAGTAATGATAGCTTTGCATTTTTATGCAACAGGTACTTTTTCACTTGTGATTGGAGGTTTATTTGGTTGTACCAGATGAGAAAAAACATCCATCTGGGGGGTCCCAGTCCCAGTTAAATATAGACGGCTGTACGCTATTGCTCATAATCATGCTCATTAACTGGCTTCAGGAATTTAGCTACCTGGCATTGATCATCATGCTGTTACAGCAACAAGAGTTCAGTAATGCATTAGGTTGTTAACCTGGCATTGATCATCATGCTGTTACAGCAACAAGAGTTCAGTAATGCATTAGGTTGTTAACCTGGCATTGATCATTGATTATTCAGTGCAGCAGTAATACTTTGCTGTGGCATTGTAGGTTGTAACAGTAGTTTGCTGCTACAACAACAAACATAATGCAGTTGAGCATCCTGGCAATGATGAATACTGTCACAGCAACAAGAGTTAGGTAATTCAGGAGTTTACTACCAGGCCATTTTCCCACTCTGTTACACTCTTACAGCAACAAGAGTTAAGTAATTCAGGAGTTTACTGCCAGGCCATTTTCCCACTCTGTTACACTCTTACAGCAACAAGACTTCAATAATTCAGGAGTTTAGCTGCCAGGCCATTTTCCCATTCTTGTCACAGCAACAAGAGTTCAGTAATTCAGCCAGAGACGGTCAGGGTTAGGGTTGCAGTTGGAGTGTTCCCCATTGTCCCACTGACTGTTAGTGTTACAGCCAGAGACATTCAGGGTTAGGTTTGCAGTGGGAGTGTTCCCCATTGTCCCACTGACTGTTAGTGTTACAGCCAGAGACATTCAGGGTTAGGGTTGCAGTGGGAGTGTTCCCCATTGTCCCACTGACTTAGTGTTACAGCCAGAGACATTCGGGTTAGGGTTGCAGTGGGAGTGTTCCCCATTGTCCCACTGACTGTTAGTGTTACAGCCAGAGACATTCAGGGTTAGGGTTGCAGTTGGAGTTTTCCCTCCATTGTCCCACTGACTGTTAGTGTTACAGCCAGAGACATTCCGGGTTAGGGTTGCAGTGGGAGTGTTCCCCATTGTCCCACTGACTGTTAGTGTTACAGCCAGAGACCTTCAGGGTTAGGGTTGCAGTGGGAGTGTTCCCCATTGTCCCAGGTTGTCCCACTGCCCTTCTCTTTCCTTTCCTGATCTTCATCTGCTGAGGCAGCTACGGACAAGTTCAATCCGAGTGGGGTCACCACTGTACTGGGTGACAACACAGGGTCACCACTGTACTGGGTGACAACTTCAGTCTGATCAAGGTCACTATTGTACTGGGTGACAACTTAGGGCCACTATTGTACTGGATGACAGCTACAGTCTGATCAGGGTCACCATTGTACTGGGTGACAACTGATGTCTGATCAGGGTCACCATTGTACTGGGTGATAACTGATGTCTGATCAGGGTCACCATTGTACTGGGTGATAACGGATGTCTGATCAGGGTCACCATTGTACTGGGTGATAACTGATGTCTGATCAGGGTCACCATTGTACTGGGTGATAACTGATGTCTGATCAGGGTCACCATTGTACTGGGTAATAACTGATGTCTGATCAGGGTCACCACTGTCCTGGTTGACAGCATTGTAATGGGTGACAACATCAGTCTGAACAGGGTCCCACTGTGCTGGGTGACAACTTAGGGTCAGCATTGTACTGGGTGACAACATCAGTCTGAACAGGGTCACCACTGTACTGGGTGACAACTTAGGGTCAGCATTGTAATGGGTGACAACATCAGTCTGAACAGGGTCACCACTGTACTGGGTGATAACTTAGGGTCAGCATTGTAATGGGTGACAACATCAGTCTGAACAGGGTCACCACTGTACTGGGTGACAACTTAGGGTCAGCATTGTAATGGGTGACAACATCAGTCTGAACAGGGTCACCACTGTACTGGGTGACAACTTAGGGTCAGCATTGTAATGGGTGACATCAGTCTGAACAGGGTCACCACTGTACTGGGTGACAACTTAGGGTCAACATTGTAATGGGTGACAACATCAGTCTGAACAGGGTCACCACTGTACTGGGTGACAACTTAGGGTCAGCATTGTAATGGGTGACAACATCAGTCTGAACAGGGTCACCACTGTACTGAGGTAGCAACGTCAGTCTGTGCTTTGAGCAGGGTCACCACTGTACTAGGGGACAACTTCAGTCTGAGCAGGGTCACTGGGTGACAACTTTAGTCCAAGCAAGGTCACCACTGTACTGGGTGACAACTTCACCACTGCACAGGGCAACAACTTTAGTTTCAGCAGGGTCACCATTGAACTGGGTGACAACCTCAGTCTGAGTGGGGTCACCACTGTACTGGTGACAACTTCAATCTGAGCAGGGTCACCATTGTACTGGTGACAACTTCGATCTGAGCAGGCTCACCATTGTACTGGTGACAACTTCAATCTGAGCAGGGTCACCATTGTACTGGGTGACAACTTCAGTCTGAGACAGGTCACCTCTGTACTGGTGACAACTTCAGTCTGAGACAGGTCACCACTGTACTGGTGACAACTTCAGTCTGAGACAGGTCACCACTGTACTCAGTGACAACTGATGTCTCATCAGGGTCACCATTGTACTGGGTGACAACTTCAATCTGAGTAGGGTTGCCATGCTACTGGATGACATCTTAAGTCTCAGTAGGGTTGCCATGCTACTGGGTGACATCTTAAGTCTCAGTAGGTTGCCATGCTACTGGGTGACATCTTAAGTCTCAGTAGGGTTGCCATGCTACTGGATGACATCTTAAGTCTCAGTAGGGTTGCCATGCTACTGGATGACATCTTAAGTCTCAGTAGGGTTGCCATGCTATTGGGTCACAACTTCAGTCTGAGTAGGGTTGCCATGCTACTGGATGACATCTTAAGTCTCAGTAGGGTTGCCATGCTACTGGATGACATCTTAAGTCTCAGTAGGGTTGCCATGCTACTGGGTGACAACTTCAATCTGAGTAGGGTTGCCATGCTACTGGGTGACATCTTAAGTCTCAGTAGGTTGCCATGCTACTGGGTGACATCTTAAGTCTCAGTAGGGTTGCCATGTTACTGGATGACATCTTAAGTCTCAGTAGGGTTGCCATGCTACTGGGTGACATCTTAAGTCTCAGTAGGGTTGCCATGCTACTGGATGACATCTTAAGTTTGAGTAGGTTGCCATGCTACTGGGTGACATCTTCCATCATCACTACTGGGTGACATCTTCAGTCATCACTACTGGGTGACATCTTCAGTCATCACTACTGGGTGACATCTTCAGTCATCACTACAGGGTGACATCTTCAGTCATCACTACTGGGTGACATCTTCAGTCATAACTACAGGGTGACATCTTCAGTCATCACTACTGGGTGACAACCTCAGTCTAGGCAGGGTCACGACTGCAGAGATGCCATCCCTTATGTTTGGGTCATAGCTTATTACACCCAAGTGGACTGTATCACACTGTTATGCTGACACTGGAATGAGCGTGCCAACCTGCCCCAGTCCTGGACATTTTGCATAGCCACTGACGAAAAAGGCCATTTGCTGCCTGACATAGTATTGCTGATGACCTGATACGTTTCTGTAATGGAGATAAGAGAGATTGGATCATGATTTGCTGCGTTTCCTGTCATCCTGCTTGGAATAGTTATGTTGTCCTAACTTGCATCGTAGTCTGCCTCATAAACAATTCTGCTACAAAGATGTTGCCTGTTTCAGACCCTGACCATCCCCAGCAAACATGTGGCCCCCAACTGACCAGCCTCCCTCACTGTCTTCTGACACTATCCTCCTCATGGACCTAACAGCTGTGTGAGAAAGATGTTGCCTGTTTCAGACCCTGACCATCCACAGCAAACAGACGGCCCCCAAAGGACCAGCCTCCCTCACTGTCCTCCTGCTGCACGGTCAGGCCTTCACCTCCAACAACTGGGTGGAGATCAACACCCTTCAGCTGCTGGCTGCCTGGGGCTACCGCGCTGTGGCCATAGATTTGCCAGGTCAGTCATAGATGGCTGTTGCTTGTTGCCATACATTTGCCAGGTCAGTCATATATGGCTGTTGCTTGTTGCCATACATTTGCCAGGTCAGTCATAGATGGCTGTTGCTTGTTGCCATACATTTGCCAGGTCAGTCATAGACAGGTGTTGCTTGTTGCCATAGATTTGCCAGGTCAGTCAGATGGGTGTTGCTTGTTGCCATGGATTTGCTAGGTCAGTCATAGATGGCTGTTGCTTGTTGCCACCTGTAAAGATTGTTACTTTAGATTTGCCAGGTCAGTCATAAACAGGTGTTGATTGTTGCCATATATTTGCCGGGTCAGTTGTAGACCTGTTTTAGTTGCCACCATAGCTGTACCAAATCAGATGATAACAGGTATTTCTTCTTGCCATTCATCTGGTATGTCAGATGTAGACTGGAATTTCTTTTTGCCAAGTCAGCTCTCCCTTTTGAACACTAGTAGTAGTGTCATGTGAGTGTCAGTCAGCAGTTTCCCAGCTAGGTCTGAAAGCTGCCATATGTGAGTGTCAGTCAACAATTTCCAAGCTAGGTCTGAAAGCTACCTTATGTGAGTGTCAGTCAGCTGTTTCCAAGCTAGGTCTAAAAGCTACCTTATGTGAGTGTCAGTCAACAATTTCCAAGCTAGGTCTGAAAGCTACCATATGTGAGTGTCAGTCAACAGTTTCCAAGCTAGGTCTGAAAGCTGCCATATGTGAGTGTCAGTCAACAGTTTCCAAGCTAGGTCTGAAAGCTGCCATATGTGAGTGTCAGTCAACAGTTTCCAAGCTAGGTCTAAAAGCTATGTTATGTGAGTGTCAGTCAACAGTTTCCAAGCTAGGTCTGAAAGCTACCATATGTGAGTGTCAGTCAAGTTTCCAAGCTAGGTCTGAAAGCTGCCATATGTGAGTGTCAGTCAACAGTTTCCAAGCTAGGTCTGAAAGCTACCATATGTGAGTGTCAGTCAACAGTTTCCAAGCTAGGTCTGAAAGCTACCATATGTGAGTGTCAGTCAACAGTTTCCAAGCTAGGTCTGAAAGCTACCATATGTGAGTGTCAGTCAACGTTTCCAAGCTAGGTCTGAAAGCTACCATATGTGAGTGTCAGTCAACAGTTTCCAAGCTAGGTCTGAAAGCTACCATATGTGAGTGTCAGTCAACAGTTTCCAAGCTAGGTCTGAAAGCTACCTATGTGAGATGTCAGTCAACTGTTTCCAAGTAGGATCGAAAGCTACCTTGTTTAGAGAGTCAAGAATCTAAGTCTACCTGTTTTAAGAGAGAGAATTGTCGAGAGAGTAGAGAATTCCAAGTCTACGCGTCTAACCCGTTTAGAGAGTAGAGAATTCAGCTGTCTGAGAAGCTACCTGTTTCAGAATAAGAGATGGATGAATTAATTTCTTGTTTTAGAGAGAGAGAGAGAATTCAGTCTACTTGTTTTAGAGAGAGAGAATTCAGTCTACCTGTTTTAGAGAGAGAGAATTCAGTCTGCCTGTTTTAGAGAGAGAGAATTCGGTCTACCTGTTTTAGAGAGGGAGAGAATTCAGTCTACCTGTTTCAGAGAGAGAGAGAATTCAATCTACCCGTTTTAGAGAGAGAGAGAATTCAGTCTACCTGTTTTAGAGAGAGAGAGAATTCAGTCTTACCTGTTTTAGAGAGAGAGAGAATTCAGTCTACCTCGTTTTAGAGAGAGAGAGAATTCATCTACCTGTTTTAAGAGAGAGAGAATTCAGTCTACCTGTTTTAGAGAGAGAGAGAATTCAGTCTACCTGTTTTAGAGAGAGAGAGAATTCAGTCTACCTGTTTTAGAGAGAGAGAGAGAATTCAGTCTACCTGTTTTAGAGAGAGAGAGAATTCAGTCTACCTGTTTTAGAGAGAGAGAGAATTCATTCAACCTGCAGCAGCTTGCCAGGCTCAATCGTGTTTGCAGACAATGTGAACTCAAAATCAGTTGGACTGACACTAACAGTGTGAAGAAGATATTTATGACTAAAGTTGTCAATGCTAGACAAGCACACTCAGTGCGAGTCTTTGAGGAGCAGGCTTAATGTCCATTGTCAGTGCCGTGCACAAAAAAGGCAGTCATGTCAGATGCTGTCATCCCATCAAATATTCATTTAGCTTTGTGTCTGATACCGTGTCATCCCATCAAACATTTGTTTAGCTTTATGTCACATTCTATGTCATCCCATCAAACATTCATTTAGCTTCCTGTCAGATATACTATGTCATCCAATCAGACATTTGTTTAGCTTCATGTCAGGTACGGTCATCCCATCAAACATTTATTTAACTTAATGCCGGATACTATGTTATCCCATCAAACATTCATTCAGCTTCATGTCGCATGCAATGTCTTCCCGTCAAACATTTATTTAGCTTCACGTCAGATACTATATCATCCTGTCAAACATTCATTTTAGCTTTATTTCAGATGCTGTCGTCTCATCAAACATTCATTTAGCTTCATGTCATATGCAATGTCATCCCATCAAACATTTGTTTAGAAGCTTCAACACTTTAACAGAGCTGACAAGTTACTTTGGTATTCATTTCCCAGAGTTCTCAATGGTTCTTTTGAAGGTTATGGTGAGAGTGGACAAGTGCCATTTAACGACATGTCCAGAGAGGAGTTCCTGGCGGCCCTGGTGAAGACGTTAGATGCCAGGCCTGTGATCATCAGCCCGTCTATGAGTGGCAGCTTCTCTCTGCCCTACCTCTTCAAAGACCCCAGTGCCAGCAGCCAGCGAGCCAGCGCCTATATCCCTGTCGCTCCCGTTGGGACAGGCCAGTTCAGCTCAAACTACCCCAATTCACAGGTAGGTCTTGTCACAGCAAAGACTACCCCAATTCACAGGTAGGTCTTGTCACAGCAAAAACTACCCCAATTCACAGGTAGGTCTTGTCACAGCAAAAACTACCCCAATTCACAGGTAGGTCTTGTCACAGCAAAAACTACCCCAGTGCACAGGTAGGTCTTGTCACGGCAAAAACTACCCCACTGCACAAGTAGGTCTTGTCACAGCAAACACTACCCCACTGCACAGGTAGGTCTTGTCCTTTCCTTCTGTGATCAGCTTGCTGCCCACCCTTCACAAACCAACTCCAAACATTTCTTTTCTCAAAATACTTCAGATGTCATGGGGGCTGGGGATGGGGTAAAAGGTGGGGTAAAATTGAGGAATGTTCGGGAGTAAACATGAGGCCTGTTTGGTGAGTGGATTGTAATCTGAAAGAGAGTGTACAGCGCTTCCCATTTTTCATGACTTTAGGGGGTGAACTCACCCCTGTCTTGCAATTTCAAAGCGTATTTTCACCCTCAAAAGATTCTGAAGGGTATCCTTTTCGGTGTGTTTTTGTTTGTTTTCTGTTTTTTATTTGTTGAAATTTTGTGTGTCAGGGCTTCCCTTGTGTGTGTGTGTGTGTGTGTGTGTGTGTGTGTGTGTGTGTGTGTGTGTGTGGTGTGTGTGTGTGCATATACTTTAACATGAATGAGAGCATCAGATGCAGAATCGGAGAGATCATGCCCAAATAAACACAAAGGCCACTCCAAGCTGGGAGTAAAGTGCTGTAACAGAAATCACAACTGTCACTCGAGATGTCTGCACATCAACTTGGCACTGTTTGCTGGTACAGCATCCTAGTGGTCACTGCCCTTGTTCTTGTCTTTTTGGAACTGAATGGCGAAACTTTACTGACCCCAGTGCTGGTTTTCCCCCAGTAGGCTTCATTGCTGGAGCCCGGCCAGATCACTTGCGTGCAAACACAGCACTTCATTGTTTGACTGTCCTTGCCATAGCCATCCACTTCTAAAACCCTATAAACCTGTCAGTCGTTTTGTTGTTGTTTTGCTGTAGGCCTGCTGCATTTGGGTTTGCTGCTTGTGGTTGAGTTAACTGCATCAGCTCACTTCTCCAGAGTGCTTTTCTTTCCTTTCACGATTGTGATAAATGCACACACATTGTTTGCATTCACGTACAGGTCACCTGACTGGATAATGTGAAAGGCAACAAAAGTGAAAGGTAACAGCCAATGAACTTCAAAAAGACATTTTAGTCACTGATTTAAAATGGCATTGCTCATGACCTCGCTGTAGCTTTGACAATGTTCTGCATTGCATTGTCAACATTGGCTTGTTTGTCTCATTGAAAAATCAGTGGTTTTTGTTAGCTGCTACACAGGTTGTTAAGGGGCATTTTCACTCTATGTGAGAGAGAGAGAGAGAGAGAGAGAGAGAGAGAGAGAGAGAGAGAAACATAATGAACTGGATTACATTTAATTATGTATGTGTTTACATATGTATTTGTGACACTCAGCATTGTTCAGTCACATTTCATTGAGAAAGGTTTCAAGAAAGCTGAAAATTCTGAACAGAATGGAGTGTTACTGTTGTTTTTATTTACACTAGATGTATGACATATTTTAAGAGTAAAATTTACATCTAATGTCATGCACAGAATTAAAATGTAAGGGTGAATTTGAGGTCCCTGTGCATGACTATGCACAGGTTGGGTTTTTTCAGGAGCCCTAGTGTACATGGTTTGTTGGTGCCCGGTCTTATGTATGTAACACGTTTTATGGCAGATCATTTAATGTCTGCAGTGGATTAATAAATTTGTCTTGTAGCTGGACTGTCATTCACCCCTACTAGTTGAGTAAAGGCTGCTGTATGCCGACAATATGACACATTCACCCCAACTAGTTGAGTAAAGGCTCATTCACCCTAGTAGTTGAGTAAAGGCTGCTGTATGCCAACAGTATGACACATTCACCCCTACTGGTTGAGTAAAGGCAGCTGTATGCTGACAGTATGACACATTCACCCCTACTGGTTGAGTAAAGGCTGCTGTTTGCTGACAGTATGACACATTCACCCCTACTGGTTGAGTAAAGGCTGCTGTATGCCGACAGTATGACACATTCACCCCTACTGGTTGAGTAAAGGCAGCTGTATGCTGACAGTATGACACATTCACCCCTACTGGTTGAGTAAAGGCTGCTGTATGCTGACAGTATGACACATTCACCCCTACTGGTTGAGTAAAGGCTGCTGTATGCTGATATAGACAATCAAAATCATTGTATGAGCATTAAACAAGCTAGGCTTATAGTAAATGCTCACAAACATAATTTACTAAAGTCATTTTGCAACAACAGGTATGTATGTTTATATTAAACAATGTGAAAACAACAACAAAAATCAATCAAAAATCGGAGAGAGAGAGAGAGAGAGAGAGAGAGAGAATGCTCTTATGCCAGTAACTGTTTAGCTGACAGTGTGACAGGGCCTGTTGGATCTGTCATTCACCCCTACTAGTTGAGTAAATGCTGACAGTGTGACAGGGCCTGTTGGATCTGTCGTTCACCCCTACTAGTTGAGTAAATGCTGACAGTGTGACAGGGCCTGTTGGATCTGTCATTCACCCCTACTAGTTGAGTAAATGCTGACAGTGTGACAGGGCCTGTTGGATCTGTCATTCACCCCTACTAGTTGAGTAAATGCTGACAGTGTGACAGGGCCTGTTGGGTCTGTCATTCACCCTTACTAGTTGAGTAAATGCTGCTGTATGCTGACAGTGTGACAGGGCCTGTTGGGTCTGTCATTCCAAATCCTATTTCTTGCACTGTGTCCTCTGTCCATTTACAGGAAAAGCTAGTTGAGTATGCTTAAGTCAAACATGCTGGGGGGAATCTTTTTCTTGACGTTGTTTGACTTACCCATCGACCAGGGATTAGTTGATCCTTGCAGAAAGTGCTGTGACTTAGGTGTTTGATTTTGTCCAGCTTCTCTTTGGAAGCTGACCGATCCTGACACTGATGGGGTTTTCTGTTAGCAACTGCTTATGATGCGATCATTGGAGAAGTCAGACTTTAATTTTTGACAGCTTCAACTGTTTCCTTGTTTTCCTTTCCAGTAGCTCCATTGTGGTTAGTGCAATAACCGTGTCTGTGACTGATGTTTGCACCTGTCTTTTATCTCTTCCGTCTGTCTGTGAGTTTTCCTTTCCAGTAGCTCCATTGTGGTTAGTGCAATAACCGTGTCTGTGACTGATGTTTGCACCTGTCTTTTATCTCTTCCGTCTGTCTGTGAGTTTTCCTTTCCAGTAGCTCCATTGTGGTTAGTGCAATAACCGTGTCTGTGACTGATGTTTGCACCTGTCTTTTATCTCTTCCGTCTGTCTGTGTGTTTTCCTTTCCAGTAGCTCCATTGTGGTTAGTGCAATAACCGTGTCTGTGACTGATGTTTGCACCTGTCTTTTATCTCTTCCGTCTGTCTGTGTGTTTTCCTTTCCAGTAGCTCCATTGTGGTTAGTGCAATAACCGTGTCTGTGACTGATGTTTGCACCTGTCTTTTATCTCTTCCGTCTGTCTGTGTGTTTTCCTTTCCAGTAGCTCCATTGTGGTTAGTGCAATAACCGTGTCTGTGACTGATATTTGCACCTGTCTTTTATCTCTTCCGTCTGTCTGTATGTTTTCCTTTCCAGTAGCTCCATTGTGGTTAGTGCAATAACCGTGTCTGTGACTGATGTTTGCACCTGTCTTTTATCTCTTCCGTCTGTCTGTGTGTTTTCCTTTCCAGTAGCTACATTGTGGTTAATGCAATAACCGTGTCTGTGACTGATGTTTGCACCTGTCTTTTATCTCTTCCGTCTGTCTGTGTGTTTTCCTTTCCAGTAGCTCCATTGTGGTTAGTGCAATAACCGTGTCTGTGACTGATGTTTGCACCTGTCTTTTATCTCTTCCGTCTGTCTGTGTGTTTTCCTTTCCAGTAGCTACATTGTGGTTAATGCAATAACCGTGTCTGTGACTGATGTTTGCACCTGTCTTTTATTTCCTCCCTCTCTGTCATTTTGTTATCATGTCACTATGTGTGTGTCGAGAGGGGCGGCGGGGCACACATACCCACACTTGCATACCAGGTTGCTTGCGTGGAGTTTGTTTTTGTGTGAGACTGACTGACACCTGGCCTGTGTTCCTTCAGTTTGTTTTTGTGTGAGACAGACTGACACCTGGCCTGTGTTCCTTCCTTTCAAGTTGTGGCTATAGGCACTCCAGTGCACACAGTCAGAGTGCAGACGACCACAGCTAAGTGTGAACTGTCTGTTGTACCTGTTTTGAACACCATACAAATCGAGTAATAAAAACCATAAGATCAGCACACAGCTTGGTACAGAGCTGCACACAGTTAGAAACTAACTACCATGGCATGAAATTGAATGGAACAGTGGTGAAAATAGTATGTAACATACCTGTTTTGAACAATGGAGAAATCAAATAAGCAAATCATCACATTGTTACGCAGTCGGGGAATTTGAAAACAAATAACCATGACATGACAGTAAATGAAGTAATGATTTAGTTAAATGTGAAGAAAACTTAAGGCATTTGCTATGTTGGAATAAAGGCACGAAAAATAAAATTCTGTTGATATCTCTGACAGAAAACCTAAAACTGGAATTTCAGAGTCCTTAAAAAAACAAACATCAAAACAGAACCCGCTGAATAAAAGTAAAAAGTAATGCTATTGATTAGAAAATGACCTGGCAATTTATGCTGGTTGCTAGTCTGGCAACGTAGAGCAAACTTCCCTTCGACTGTCAGTCAGTTGACAGCTATATTGATTTGTGTGGAATGGAACAAATCACAATAATAATGGACATTTCTATGGCGCATGATCCCTAGCAAGATCTAGGGCACAATCCACCATACAAAAAGCTGCAGAAAAATGTATAAACACACAATAGACAAAATAAAAAGGTTTCAGGCCGTACAACCGCCAACCACGCAAGAATTTACATACAGCAATCTCAGTAAGTAAACCAAATTTGTCAGTAACCAAACATGACCGAATTCTGATCTGAGCACCCATGTATGATACAAGTAGATATTCTGCAAATACAAAAATGTACAGTGGGATATTGCACGCACACACACACATGTGCACGCACACACACACACACACACCGGGGGAGGGGGGGGGGGTATTAATTATATGCAAATTTGAAGAGATGAGTTTTTAAGGCTTGCTTGAGAGAAGATGTTGATGCTGAGTGACAAACATCATACGGTAATGAGTTCACTGTGTCGGGCCCGTGAAAGAAAAAGCTTGTGGTCATAGATTTCAGACAGAACCAAACTACAAGCCAATCATGATCAAGGGAGAAGCTGTTGTAAGCTGAAATTGCCTACTTTGCCAAACTGATCAGTGATAATATTGTCCAGGCTTCTGACAGTGAGGAAGGTCCCAGATTTTGGAATAACCCAATATGCCTAGTCAAACTCTCAGCATGTAGCTGCACTCACCCAAAGATGGAACATTATGAAACCAAAATGCATGGTGAAACTGAATATGATTATGAATGAGAGAAAAAGGCAGCAGCTTTGATTTTATAGTAATTTCATTACCAAGTCCCCCAGTAGACGGGAATGTGTTAGCTGACATAAGAATGGGTTAGCTTAGCTGACATAAGAATGGGTTAGCTGACATAATTATTGTCTGCTGTACTGTTCATCTTCAGGAAATGATGCCTCTTATGAGGTTCCAGTAAGTTCAAAGTTTTTGTGAATGACAGATTCTCTGAATGTTTCGGGGGGGGGGGGGGGATGTTGGAATCACTGTGTTTGTCTGGACAGTGTCCCCTGAACCACTTAACCTTTCATGACCATGCTTGGTATGGTGGTACATCTTCACTGAGTTTCTCCACAGACTCCCAATTCAACAAAGAATTCAGTACAAGAAAAAAACACTGTTGTAAATGTATCGTGGGCACTGCTCCATCTGTTCTATGTGACTGTCTTCAACTTTACACACCCTCATGTACTATCCACTCTGCGTCTGATACTCTCAGCCTCCAGATTCCTCGTGCCAGACCTTTTGCGTTGGTCCCACGCCTTTTCTGTCCTCGGTCCATCAACATGGAATGACCTTCCCCTTCCTCTCCTACAGAAACCCTCTCTGGACTCATTTCAGGTGTAACCTAAAAACATTTCTTTTCCTGAAACTGTAGACCTGTCATGATTTATGTTCCATGCTGCTGTCTTCAGCCGTCTCAAGGCTCTGTTTGCTGCCTTTTTTAGCTGTGGAAATTAAGCTTTGTACAGTCACAATGCTGGTGTGTGTGTGTGTGTGTTTGCTTAGAATAGTCTCTGCGGACACAATTCTGCGCGTTATGCTTTTATTATTATTATTTATTACAATGATGTTTTCAGTTGCCAACATTAATTGTGTATGGAGAGAAGGACTTTGGCTTGGGAATGGAGAGCAAGAGGAACTTGCGAGTGCTGCCCAAGTCCCAGATTGCTGTCATCCCTGAGGCTGGACATCCTTGCTACATCGACCAGCCCGCACTCTTCCACAAGCTTCTCTACTACTTTCTAAATAAGTTGCCCAAATAATGAGGCATATTAGAATGGCATTTTTCAGAAGTAACTATACCTTGCATGGTTCTGACCATAGTCAAGGTATTATTGTTGACATTGTCATGGTGTGATTGTTGCCATTGTCATGGTATGATTGTTGCCTTTGTCATGGTGTGATTGTTGCCATTGTCATAGTGTGGTAGTTGCCATTGTCAAGGTGTGATAGTTGCCATCACCATGGTGTGATAGTTGCCATTGTCATATTGTGATAGTTGCCATTGCCAAATGTGAGAGTTGCCAATGTCAGGGTGTGATAGTTGCCATTGTCAGGGTGTGATAGTTGCCATTGTCAAGGTGTGATTGTTGCCATTGCCATGGTGTGATGTATCAACATAAACCAGAATGTCCTGCAAAACATTTTGTTGCTATTTTCAAGTCAAGTTTACAGAAAGGGCTCATAATAATCTTTCTAGTGTGTCTTCTGTGTGTGTGTGCTCCTTTTGCAACCAGACATAAGTTTGTTGGGATGTCAGCATAAGCTTGAGTGTCTTCTGAAAATGTTGGTTTGTTGTGTTCAAGGTCAAGCAGTGGTTAATAATTTCAGCTAACATTTGTCCAGACAATATTTTCAGAAGTGTTGAACCTTTTGCATATAATGAGCCTGAGTGCCAAGCAAAAGGATTGCTTTGCTGTCTTCAGGGGTCTGGAACCAACTGCTGCTAGGTCTGGCATGACGCTTCCTTTCAGCCATCCCACAGAACCTCTGTTCTTTCTATCGTCTACATCCTTTTCCATCATTTACACCCTGTGCTGCCTCTTCTGTCTTCTCCCAAACCCTATGTGTGTGTTTGCATATGATGAATTATGACAATGCTCTCTCTCTCTCTCTCTCTCTCTCTCTCTCTCTCTCTCTCTCTCTCTCTCTCTCTCTCTCTCTCTCTCTCTCTCTCTCTCTCTCTCTCTCTCTCTGTATATATATATATATATATATATATTCTCCCAAACTCTATGTGTGTGCATGCGTATGATGAATTATGACTGAATGCTCTCTGTCTCTCTATGTGTCTCTCTATGTGTCTCTGTCTCTGTCTCTGTCTCTGTCTCTCTCTCTCTCTCTCTCTCTCTCTCTCTCTCTCTCTCTCTCTCTCTCTCTCTCTCTCTCTCTCTATATATATATATATATATATATATATATATACGCAGTTGTCTTATTGGTCTTTGTAGATGACTGAATGTCTAGCTGTATTGGTTGTGGTTGGTACCTAGGAGTTTGTCATTGTTATTGTATTAAAGTGCAATGTCCTCACCCCAACCGGAGGATATGTGGCTTGCTATTATTTCTGTCGTCTCTGGTGCACATTTTGAAACAACCCACTTTTTGTTTTGTACACTTACAGTTTTGTATATAAGAATAGGCGCATAGGCATTTTTCTTTGCTAATTTTAGGTCAGTGTATAAAAAAACAAGCAAGTTAGTAACTGATTAACATTTTTTATTTATTCTGTGTGTGTGTGTGCTCAAGACACAATGCCTGTGTGACAGAGTTTCCTTGTCATAAAGGTAATGGCAAAGTTCACAGTTGTATTTTCTCAGTACTATGTGCCATGTACCCTGCACTAATGGTTAACACAATTGGTTTTTGACTCACATGGAACAGTATGAGTCTACGCAGTGGTCAGTTTTACTTTTATGTGCCATTTGGCTAGCTTGCCATCCAGGTGTGGCAAAACCTGTCCAGTCCTAATTACCTCTGGTGAGGTCTACCCATTCACACTGCTTGCCATCCAGGTGTGACCAAACCTGTCCAGTCCTAATTACCTCTGGTGAGGTCTACCCATTCACACTGCTTGCCATCCAGGTGTGACCAAACCTGTCCAGTCCTAATTACCTCTGGTGAGGTCTACCCATTCACACTGCTTGCCATCCAGGTGTGACCAAACCTGTCCAGTCCTAATTACCTCTGGTGAGGTCTACCCATTCACACTGCTTGCCATCCAGGTGTGACCAAACCTGTCCAGTCCTAATTACCTCTGGTGAGGTCTACCCATTCACACTGCTTCTATCACCTTGACATTGTTTCAAAGTCACAGAATTGTCAGAACCAAGTATAATTTTGTATGATTGTTAAGTGCATATATATGCTCAATTATTGCTTTTCACAGTTAAGACATGGAGTCATTTTGTATTTATCTAAAGGAGGTAACTGAAACTCATCTGCCTAGGCAAAAATGTTTGTTAGGGACAAGAGAACAACAGCTCAACCAAAAAAAAAATTATTTAAATTTTGTTTCTCATCTCATCTCTTAACCATTTAACTGTTGTTTAAGTGTCATTTTGTAGCTTGACAAAGGGGATTACCCCCAAAATTTGCAGATTGTCTGTGTCATAATAAATAAGTATTCTTTTGAGTCTTTTATGTGTTTGGATCTTGTTTTAGGATGCTTGCAGTCATTCTTGTTTCAGATTCTTGATTATGTCATTTCACAGATGTATCTTAGGTGGCACATCCTGTCGCATGGGGATGTCATTCACTTAGGTGGCACATCCTGTCGCATTGGGGCTGTCGTTCACTTAGGTGGCACATCCTGTCGCATTGGGGCTGACATTCACTTAGGTGGCAGATCCTCTCATATGGGCTGTCGTTCACTTAGGTGGCACATCCTGTCCCATTGGGGCTGTCATTCACTTAGGTGGCACATCCTGTCCCATTGGGGCTGTCGTTCACTCAGGTGGCAGATCCTGTCACATTGGGACTGTCATTCACTTAGGTGGCACATCCTGTCACATTGGGACTGTCATTCACTTAGGTGGCACATCCTGTCACATTGGGGCTGTCGTTCACTCAGGTGGCAGATCCTGTCACATTGGGACTGTCATTCACTTAGGTGGCACATCCTGTCACATTGGGACTGTCATTCACTTAGGTGGCACATCCTGTCCCATTGGGGCTGACATTCACTTAGGTGGCAGATCCTCTCATATGGGCTGTCGTTCACTTAGGTGGCACATCCTGTCACATTGGGACTGTCATTCACTTAGGTGGCACATCCTGTCACATTGGGACTGTCATTCACTTAGGTGGCACATCCTGTCCCATTGGGGCTGTCGTTCACTCAGGTGGCAGATCCTGTCACATTGGGACTGTCATTCACTTAGGTGGCACATCCTGTCACATTGGGACTGTCATTCACTTAGGTGGCACATCCTGCCTTCCCATTGGGGACTCCCGTCACATTCTGTCATTCACTTAGGTGGCACATCCTGTCACATTGGGACTGTCATTCACTTAGGTGGCACATCCTGTCGCATGGGGGGTCGTTTCACTTGTGTGGCAGGTCATGTCACATGGGGAGTTGTTCACGTGTGTGGCAGATCCTGTTACGTTGGAGGTGTCATTCATTTATTATTCAGCTGTGTTGGCAGTTGCACTTCATAATTATCAGTTTGGGTGACCTTGAACCACATTCTTCCTCTTTATGTTGCTGTCACACAGTGACATATTACTTTTCATCTGCAGGAAAAATTTGCTGACATATTAGTGTAGTTATTGTTGTGTCTTGTGGCATGACTTGTGGGGAAAAGAACAAGGCAACTGCTCCTTTGATCTTGCAGCATACTCCCACTGACCACACTGCAACAAAAAACATCTGCTGCAGTACTTGCCGATGTCTAACATGTTGAAGGCAATTTCTAAGACAAGTGTTGGACGAAGACAAAGAAAGACCAAGAGAGAGATGGGTGAAGACAAAGAGAGACAAAGACAGAGATGGGTGAAGGCAAAGAGAGACCAAGACAGATCTGGGTGAAGACAAAGAAAGACCAAGACAGATCTGGGTGAAGACAAAGAGAGACCAAGACAGAGCTTGATGAAGACAAAGAGAGACCAAGACAGAGCTTGATGAAGAAAAAGAGAGACCAAGACAGAGCTTGATGAAGAAAAAGAGAGACCAAGACAGAGCTGGATGAAGACAAAGAGAGACCAAGACAGAGCTGGATGAAGAAAAAGAGAGACCGAGACAGAGCTGGATGAAGACAAAGAAAGACCGAGACAGAGCTGGATGAAGACAAAGAAAGACCAAGACAGAGATGGATGAAGACAAAGAAAGACCAAGACAGAGATGGGTGAAGACAAAGAGAGACTAAGACAGCTGGATGAAGACAAAGAGAGACTAAGACAGCTGGATGAAGACAAAGAAAGACCAAGACAGAGCTGGATGAAGACAAAGAAAGACCAAGACAGAGCTGGATGAAGACAAAAAGAGACCAAGACAGAGATGGGTGAAGACAAAAAGAAACCAAAACAGAGATGGGCAAAGACAGAGACCAAGATGGGCCAAGACAAAGAGAGACCAGTTGGGGAGAGATGGTTGTTCCTAGCTGTCTATGGCCCAGAGGGGAGGCTGGGGATGTCTGGTCTTCCTTTGTCTCAGGGCTGTTGGGGATGTCTGGTCTTCCTTTGTCTCAGGGCTGTTGGGGATGTCTGGTCTTCCTTTGTCTCAGGGCTGTTGGGGATGTCTGGTCTTCCTTTGTCTCAGGGCTGCTGGGGATGTCTGGTCTTCCTTTATCTCAGGGCTGTTGAGGATGTCTGGTCTTCCTTTATCTTAGAATCAACTTAGTCATTTGATGACCACCTTTCTACCTGCTCACTTGTTATTCTGTCTAGCCCTTCTTCTTTTTTTCTTCTTCTTTTTTGTTTTTTGTTTGTTTTGCTTTTTGCCTGCTATTGGCCCATTCTCCTGCATGTATACTTCCAGAAATTCCTTCAGTATATAAATTTGGAAGATAGGCTTTTTCATATGGCCCTTGTTTTTATACTCCTGTAACAAAGTTAGGGGATGTGTACTAGAATCCTGTCTGCCTGTTTTTCTGTCCATCTATCAAGTATGTCCAGCTTTGCTCAGAAAATATCTTTTGAATCAATGTTTTGTAACCAAACTTGATATAGTGGTGCATCATCGTGGGACAGAGTGTGTAAAAAAGTTGGGTTTGCTTTGTTTAAGGTCACAGGATGGCTTATAATAGTTATCAGAATATGAGTGTTTCTACACTATGTTCTGAGCAAATGGTTATTTTGCAACCCAATTCAGTGTGATGGTAGATAATCATGAGCCAAAACGTCCAGTGAAAATGCTGGGTTTGGGTTGCTGGGTTCAAGGTCAGGCTCACAGCACATGTCCAGAATTCTTATTGTTTTGGGGGATGATAGTTTCTGAACCGCTGATCATTTTGCAATCTAACTTGGTATGGTGATACATCATCACAAGCTGGAGTGTCATGTAAAAAGGTTGTCGCAGTCCAAATGAAGGCTTATATAACGACTGTTTTTTCTGTATCTTTTATCTGATGATTCTTTGGCAACATGCTTAGTTTAACGGTAGATCATCATAAGCCAAAATGTCCTGTGAAAATATTGGATTGCTGTGGTCCTGGTCAAAGCAAACATTCAAAATTTCAGTTAGTGTTTGTCTGATTGTGTCTTCTAAACCACTGAATCTTTTGTAAGCAAACTAGGTATGGTGATCATCATAAGCCACAGCGTCAAGTGAAAATATTGGATTGCTGTGGTCAAGGTCAAGGTCAAGCAAATGTTCAAAATTTAAGTGAATGGTTGTCCAGATTATGTCTTCTGAACTACTGAACCTTTTGCAACTAAACTTGGTATTATGGCACATTATCATATGTCAGGATGTTACTAAAATAATAAAAATGGGTTGCTATCTTCACAGTCAAGGTCATAAGGTCTCTATAATCAAAACATGGCTGTTTCCACTATATATCTTCTGATCCTTTTCTACCAGACTTTATTTGATGGTACATCATCCTAAGCCAGAGTATCTTTTGAAAGATTGTTTTGCTACCTAGTTTAAGGTCAGTGTCACGCTGAAGGTTCAGAACTTTACTGAATTTTTTTTTCCAGACAGTCTTGTGAACTGTTTAACCTTTTGTAATCAAAACTAGTATGATGATGCATGTATCTTGTGAACTGTTTAACCTTTTGTAACCAAAACTAGTATGATGATGCATGTATCTTGTGAACTGTTTAACCTTTTGTAACCAAAACTAGTATGATGATGCATGTTTATGATCAAGACTGTTGTGAAATGATTGTTTTGCTATGTTCAAGGTCACGGTCACAGTGATGGTTCCTGCATCAATAAGTGATTGTTGCTATTATAACTTCAGACCTGCTGATCCTTTTGCACCCCAACTTAGTTTGGTAGTACGTCATCATAGTCATGTCTTGTGACAGGATTGGATTGCTGTGTTCAAGGTAACGGTTGCAGTGATGGTTCAAACTCCACTGAATGTTTGTCGGTCCTATATTTTCTGGACCGCTGATATCTTTGCAACTAAATCAGGTGCGTGAGTGTACTGTTAGCCAGACCTAGTGCAAGCCAAGTGGACATGTATGCTTCCAGTGCCTTGCAGTCTCCAGGCACTCAGTGGGGATGTTTGGCCACACAGGACCACAAACCTTCTTCTTGTTTTGGGCAAGCAGCACAAGGGTGATCAGTGGTCAGTTGTCTGTGTAGCATGCTGCCGTATCACACTGGTATTAGCTGTTATGCAATTTATGTTTGTTTGTTTGTTTTTAAAATTTCTTGATGGCATTTCTATAACCAACAAAACAAAGGAGTTTGATAACAATTGTAAAAGATTTTCTTTTTTAAATGTTTTGCTTTTTTTTTTTTTAAACCTGGTATTGAAACATTAAACAGATAATACCAGCATATCCTAGCTTCAAGAGCTTTTGTACACAACAGCCATATGGAAGGGACTACCTTTTTGGAACATGTGTATATTGTTATGTAGGTATAACTATAGAACTGTGTTTTAATTGTATGTTTGCAATGATTTTGAAGGTCTGACTTTGGCATAGTTTTACACAAGGCATTTAACAATGGGCATCAAGTGATGACGGTGTTTGGTCCCCTGAAGTGACCCTGTGTGACTGATAGGACATTAAAATCCAGTTACTAACTGATGGCGGTGTTTGGTCCTCTGAGGTAACCCTGTGTGACTGATAGGACATTAAAATCCAGTTACTAACTGATGGCGGTGTTTGGTCCTCTGAGGTAACCCTGTGTGACTGATAGGACATTAAAATCCAGATATATTCAAGCAGTTTTGATGTCTAAACGTGCATGAGCTTATCAGGCTTGGACTGTGTTGTCATTGCTAACACTGCTTATTCTGATACAATGTCCATTCATTTTGTGGGATGGCTATGAAAGGAGTTGTGTGTGTGTTTGTGGGGGAATATGGAGAGGATTGCACCTTTTGCATATAGCGGCAGAGGGGTTTTCATTTGTTTTAGGGAACTAATGTACATATTTGTGTACCATGCAATCTAACCTGCATCTTTGCATATCTGTGAACCGTGCACTCTGATGTGTGTGTTTGCATATCTGTGGACCATGCAGTCTGATGTGTGTGTTTGCATATCTGTGGACCGTGCAATCTGATGTGTGTGTTTGCATATCTGTGGACCGTGCAATCTGATGTGTGTGTTTGCAGATCTGTGAACCATGTAATCTGATGTGTGTGTTTGCAGATCTGTGAACCATGCAATCTGATGTGTGTGTTTGCAGATCAGTGAACCATGTAATCTGTGTGTGTTTGCAGATCTGTGAACCATGCAGTCTGTGTGTGTTTGCACATCTGTGAACCGTGCAAACTGATGTGTGTTTGCCTATCTGTGGACCTTGCAGTCTGATGTACCCTGAAGGGAGGCCAGGCATGTCTTATGTCTGGCCCCTGTCTGGAATCTCAGGGCTTACATTTGATTCACCTTTCCTCTCCTCCTTTTTTTTCCTAGTCCTCTAGCTCTTTCTGATTTGTTCTGTTTCTGCTAATGGTCCATTCTCCACACTTTTTTCCAGAAATTCTCAAACATTTTTGGTTGAGTTGGGCCTTTTTGTACGGCTCTTGTTGAGCAGTTAGGAGATGATGGTTGGTCGGTGGTATGCACAGCTTGCTGCCATATGGCACTGGTATTTGCTATTATGCTTTTATATAATTTTGTAATTTTAATTTTTTATGGTCCATTCTTTTTTTGTATACTTTAAAAATCTGGTATCAATAAATTAAATGGAATGGTCAATGATACCAGCATGTCCTAGCCTTCTGTGCTCTTTTAACAGGGATAATATTGATGGCACTAACTCTTCGAAAATGTGTGTTTCATGTTTTTGTATGTACATTTTATGTGTAGGGATTGGTTTTGTGGATGGACTTGAGAAAGAGTTTATACGAGCAGAGTTTTGAAATGTGCATTTACTTATGACGGAGTTTGACTGTCCTGAGGTGACCCTGTGTGGTTGACAGGTTGTTAAAATCCAATTAGTAACTAACCAGCAGTCTGATCTAGATCTTTGCATATCCATGGACCGTGCAGTCTGATGTGCATCTTTGCATGTCTGTGGATCATGCAATCCGACATGTCTTTGTGTATCTGTGTATCATGCAATCCAACATGTCTGTATATCTGTGGATCATGCAATCTTATGTGTGTCTTTCTTTGCATCTCTGTTGACCATGCAGTCTCATGTGTGTCTTTGCATCTCTGTGGACCATGCAATCTCATGTGCATCTCTGTGGACCATGCAATCTCATGGGCATCTTTGCATCTCTGTGGACCATGCAATCTCATGGGCATCTTTGCATCTCTGTGGACCATGCAATCTCATGGGCATCTCTGTGAACCATACAATCTCATGGGCATCTTTGCATCTCTGTGGACCATGCAATCTCATGGGCGTCTTTGCATCTCTGTGGACCATGCAATCTCATGGACGTCTTTGCATCTCTGTGGACCATGCAATCTCATGGGCATCTTTGCATCTCTGTGGACCATGCAATCTCATGGGCATCTTTGCATCTCTGTGGACCATGCAGTCTGATCTAGATCTTCATGTGTTGTGCACCTGCAGCTCCAAACTATAGCTGTGAAATGCTAAGACAGATTGTTGGTGTGAATTACAGAAGACTCTGCTGGTGTGAAATGCTAAGACAGATTGTTGGTGCGAATTGTAGCAGACATGTTGCTGACGTGAAATGTTGAAGAGATTGTTGGTGTGAATTGTAGCAGACAGATTGCTGGTGTTAAATACGGAGACTAGAAAGGTTGCTGGTGTTAAATGCTGAGACAGTTTGTTGATGTGAAATGCTGAAGACAGGTTGTTGGTGTGAAATGTTAAAGACATATTGTTGATGTCAGTTGCTGAAGACTGACTGTTGGTGTGAGTCACCTTTAGGTGCAATGTTGGTGTGAGTCACCTTTAGGTGCAGTGTTGGTGTGAGTCACCTTTAGATGCAATGTTGGTGTGAGTCACCTTTAGGTGCAATGTTGGTGTGAGTCACCTTTAGGTGCAGTGTTGGTGTGAGTCACCTTTAGGTGCAATGTTGGTGTGTCACCTTTAGGTGCAATGTTGGTGTGAGTCACCTTTAGGTGCAGTGTTGGTGTGAGTCACCTATAGGTGCAGTGTTGGTGTGAGTCACCTTTAGGTGCAATGTTGGTGTGAGTCACCTTTAGGTGCAATGTTGGTGTGAGTCACCTTTAGGTGCAGTGTTGGTGTGAATCACCTTTAGGTGCAATGTTGGTGTGAATCACCCCAAGAAACAGACTGTAGGTGGTGTCAATCACATGTATATATTGTTGATGTGAATCTCCTGCAAATTCACATGGGTTATTGAAATATTAGGGTTCTATAAACCCGTATCTTAAATCATCAAATGCAGGACAGCACAGAACAAAATGGAGTTCATTACCCACAGCCAACAGGCACAATGGACATTTCAAGTCATCCACAATGTAAACTTTATATCTTGATCTATGCACTTTAATGTCCAACACCCCAAATCTAAATCTGGTCAATGTATACCTTATGTATCTGTTCAAATTTAACATATAGGGGTCAACACCAGCTAATGATTTAAATTGTCTGTACAACAAAAATCTCTCACTGGTGTTTACATGGTCATCCCAAGCTTGCCATCGAATGTCAATAAGTCTTTGTCTCAACTCCCTAATAAATGCATTCAAACATCCCTCACCCTTGATTATCCCAAACATAAGAAAATCTGTTTGTACATAAGGTTTTGTGAACATTAGTCACCCAGTTAGTTTTTCCCCTTTGGTCCAAATTCAATAACATTTTATATGCGCTCAAAGATGGAGCAACTAAGAGAGGTATGGAGGAGCTGTACCAGGCAATGTGAGAGGCAAGAGCCATTTTGTACTGAACCTGGCTGCTGATCGGCAGCCAATGGGAGTCAAAGGGTTTACAAGGTTATAAGCTGCACTGGTAAAAAGGGGTGTCACTCTGACTCACACAGAGAGAGTTTAGGGGCTGTGTGAAAGTCGAGGTGGCCATCCTGGGCTCCCCGTCCTAACGAGCCTTATGGTTTCTGTGGACGTAAAGCAACATTGAACCATGCACACGCACTGGTCACAATTTGTCCCTAATATGGCAACCTGACATCCGAGGACATTAAGCTCCACATCATCATCATCATCAACTCACACAGAGAGGAAGAAAGATCAATTCCAGAAGAGCCTATCAGTATCAGAAAAATCTCTGCTTTGTCATTTAAGTTTATTCTGAACTACCCAGACCTTCACATCTAAAATGCAGGTTTTGATGTCCATGAGAGAGTGAAAACTTTAGAAGGAGAATCAGATTTGTAGAGGCAGAGAAGTGATGAGAGACAGAATGGTGACTGATTGCACCAGGAAGAAGCTGTGTGTACAAACTGAAGATAATCATTCCCACAAGTCCTGGGCACAGGAGGAGATGAATTTTCTTCGTTCACAACCACTACTTGCGTCCTGTTTCGCAGGTGAGAACAGGAGAAGAACAACTTGATCACGCATACTGAAACTGTTGTGAGGGCTAGTAAGAAGGATGTTATGACCAGTAGCGTCAAATGTGGAGCTTAGATCCAAAAGAATCAAAATCTGGGTACTGTGTTTATGGCGATAGGCTGATTAGAGGGTGTGGCAAAGATTGTTTTGATCCAGATGACGGACACAAAGGACAGGTTGGCAGGTTAAAAAAACTGCCTAAAGTTTTTCAGCACATTTGGGTCAAGTGTTTGGTTTTGTGTGTGTATTTGTTGTTGTTGTTGTTTTGTGTGTGTGTGTGTGTGTCTTTTGGTGTCCTTTGTTTTGGTTTTGGTTTTTCAAAAGAAGATTAACAATGGCTGATTTTTTGACACAAGATGCTAATTTAAAAAACTGACTTTTGTTCACAGTAAGATGAGCAAGGGAACAGCCTCATCAGAACACAAACAGTGCAGCTGGAATAGGGTCCAGAAGACTGCTTCTTGGGCAACTCCCAGATGGGTGTACTGAAGAAATGTCAACCACTAAGGGGGATGAACAACCCAACTGTCAGTGCAGGAGTTCAGCAAACCTTCCAGACAAAAAGGATCAGAAAAGCAACACTAACCAAACGTATAAAGCTGATCAGTGGGGTAGACAGAAGGCAGTGTGCTGGATATAATCTTCACTTGCCTGGCACATTGTTGTTTAGCCCGTACAGTCCCTTGACAATGGAGCTGGTGGACACTTTAACACTGCAAAAGGTTGAGTTTGCATTACTGACAAGGTGACTGATCTTACATTTGATGGAGTTTACAATTTCTTTGTGAACTGTCAGTCCAGGAGACAGCGGTCTGTGTGCACAACATCCCTCCCACTCCTCGGAGCATAGCTTCAAGGCAAAGGAGGAGCGTAAAGGTGAGCAATGACATGGGTCACCTGAAACTGGATGGAGGAAGCACGAGTGTCAAGATGTGGCATCTCTGCATTGTAATTGAACTGGAGAGCTGCAAGTGAGGCCACAGCCTGTAGAGCTGCTCTGTGTCCGCTGCGTGGAGATGCGTCACTGTAGCACTGGGTGCAGCTTGGGTTTGGACACGTCCAGCAGGACGTCACATGTATATGATCAGAAGACAGACTATGGCAAACTGACATCATCGGAGAAGAGAATCTTCCTCCCTAGGAACCACAAGGTGGAGGGTGCATCCACAGCAACAATTAGGTACACTAACTGCCAGAAAGAAACGGAAGATCCGTAGCATGTCCATGAGAGTTGGTCAGGCAACTGTTGTGGAAGTTAAAGTCCCCAATGAGAATAAGCATCTAACCACCAAAGAGACTGCATTGTTCCAGAATATCACAGACCACAGAGATGATGGCCGATTCAGTCAGTTTGTTTTTCTCTGAGGGAGGAGATCTCTGCGGGCAGAAGTGAAGGAGTTGCTGTGAGGCGACAGTTGGGCTGACTGGAAATGGTGCAGTAACAGCGACATGGTCAAAGATGGCATCTCACAATTGGGGCAGTAATTGAATCGACTTACTGGGGATCAGTTGGGGCAGTAGTTGAATCAACTTATTGGGGATCAATTGGGGCAGTAGTTGAATCAACTTACTGGGGATCAGTTGGGGCAGTAGTTGAATCGATGTACTGGGATCAATTGGGGCAGTAGTTGAATTGATGTACTGGGATCAATTGGGGCAGTAGTTGAATCGACTTACTGGGGATCAGTTGGGGCAGTAGTTGAATCGACTTACTGGGGATCAGTTGGGGCAGTAATTGAATAGACTTACTGGGATCAGTTGGGGCAGTAGTTGAATCAACTTACTGGGGATCAGTTGAGGCAGTAGTTGAATCAACTTACTGGGGATCAGTTGGGGCAGTAGTTGAATCGACTTACTGGGGATCATTTGGGGCAGTAGTTGAATCGACTTACTGGGGATCAGTTGGGGCAATAGTTGAATAGACTTACTGGAGATGAGTTGGGGCAGTAGTTGAATAGACTTACTGGAGATGAGTTGGGGCAGTAGTTGAATAGACTTACTGGAGATGGGGCAGTAATTGAATAGACTTACTGGGGATCAGTTGGGGCAGTAGTTGAATCGACTTACTGGGGATCAGTTGGGGCAGTAGTTGAATCAACTTACTGGGGTTGAGTTGGGGCAGTAGTTGAATAGACTTACTGGAGATGAGTTGGGGCAGTAGTTGAATCGACTTACTGGGGATCAGTTGGGGCAGTAGTTGAATCAACTTACTGGGGATCAGTTGGGGCAGTAGTTGAATCGACTTACTGGGGATCAGTTGGGGCAGTAGTTGAATCGACTTACTGGGGATCAGTTGGGGCAGTAGTTGAATCAACTTACTGGGGATGAGTTGGGGCAGTAGTTGAATAGACTTACTGGAGATGAGTTGGGGCAGTAGTTGAATCAACTTACTGGAGATGAGTTGGGGCAGTAGTTGAATAGACTTACTGGGGATGAGTTGGGGCAGTAGTTGAATAGACTTACTGGAGATGAGTTGGGGCAGCAGCTGAATAGACTTACTGGAGATGAGTTGGCAGCAGCTGAGTTGACCATTACAAGGAGAATGTTACAGTAAATGACTGGTATGTAATAATAATAATACATACATTTTCTATAGCATTATTCCCCACCAAGTGAGCTCAACATGTTTATTTACATACATGTACATATACCATTTACATTTACTGAGAATGTGACATAAACACACAATCACATAACACATACTTAATAAATTGCACTAATATAAAAGAAGTACTGGTAGAACAAACAATCTCCCACTCCCCACCCTGTCTCTAGAAGTGATCGTGAAAAGGCTAAGTCAGGAAGCACGAATGCCTGTATCTCACGTGGGAGGCTGAAGACTGCAGAAATCCTACTTCAGAAAGCTATCGTGAACAAGGGAGTTTTGAGTGTGGATTTAAAGAGCAGAAGAGTAGAAGAACGCTTGTTACAGGGGTTGGTGGGTAAAAGTTGGCTCTTACAGCCTGGAGATGTGCAAGTGGCTGGAACTGAATTGTTTGTTGCCAGGAACATAAAACAGACAGCAGCTGAACCATTGCATGGGAGCTGGTTTCTATCAGTAAAGGTCCCGTTGAACCCATCCTTCAGGCTTTCTCCCTTTTCCATCAGTAAAGATCCATTTGAACGCATCCTTGAGGCTTTCTCCCTTTTCTATCAGTAAAGATCCATTTGAACCCATCCTTGAGGTTTTCTCCCTTTTCCATCAGTAAAGATCCATTTGAACGCATCCTTCAGGTTTTCTCCCTTTTCCATCAGTAAAGATCCATTTGAACGCATCCTTGAGGCTTTCTCCCTTTTCAACCAGTAAAGATCCATTTGAACCCATCCTTGAGGCTTTCTCCCTTTTCCACCAGTAAAGATCCATTTGAACGCATCCTTGAGGCTTTCTCCCTTTTCCATCAGTAAAGATCCATTTGAACCCATCCTTGAGGCTTTCTCCCTTTTCCATCAGTAAAGATCCATTTGAACCCATCCTTGAGGCTTTCTCCCTTTTCCATCAGTAAAGATCCATTTGAACCCATCCTTGAGGCTTTGGATGTATCATTACTTCATACAGAAGTATAGTTCATACGTGCGAATTGCAAACCAAACTGTGTATGCTTTGAACAGACATGCAGCTTGCAACTCAATTGGTGTATGCTTTGAACAAAGACCTTTGCCATAACTGCTAATAAACATGTGAAGATTGCTGGTATCTTTGTCATAACAGCTAATAAATATGTGAAGATTGCTGGTATCTTTGTCATAACAGCTAAAAAATATGTGAAGATTGCTATTATCTTTGTCAGCTAAAAAATATGTGAAGATTGCTGGTATCTTTGTCATAACAGCTAATAAATATGTGAAGATTGCTGGTATCTTTGTCAGCTAAAAAAACATGTGAAGATTGCTGGTATCTTTGTCATAACAGCTAATGAATATGTGAAGATTGCTGATATCTTTGTCATAACAGCTAATGAATATGTGAAGATTGCTGGTATCTTTGTCATAACAGCTAATAAACATGTGAAGATTGCTGGTATCTTTGTCATAACAGCTAATGAATATGTGAAGATTGCTGATATCTTTGTCATAACAGCTAATGAATATGTGAAGATTGCTGGTATCTTTGTCATAACAGCTAATAAATATGTGAAGATTGCTGGTATCTTTGTCATAACAGCTAATGAATATGTGAAGATTGCTGGTATCTTTGTCATAACAGCTAATAAATGTGTGAAGATTGCTGGTATGTTCAAAAATCCACTGGCAAGCCGAGTGCAGGCTCGGTCATTTTTTTATGCTTGAAAAAAGCACATGGTGTCTTCTTCTTGTAGGTTTATTATTTGTCTCAAATTAATTCAAGGATGTGATATGACTATAATACAAGTATGTTGGTTGAGGCTGTAAAGAGAAACCTGCCTTTCAGTGGGATACCACTGGGTATTCATGAACTTTGTTTATTTTTAATTAAATGGGTGTTGGAACTTGATATTGGAGAATGTTTCTTAATTTAAATAAACAGACTAAGATGTGACTGTTGAGTGTGTTTTATTGACCTGAATAAAAAAATCAGTCTGCACAGCCTTCATCTATGACCAACACACCTTCTTCACTGCAACAGCCTCCACCAGTGACCCTCTTAACTCTCACAACAACCATCTTCACCTCTGACCCTCTGGACTCTCACAACAACCATCTTCACCTCTGACCCTCTGGACTCTCACAACAACCATCTTCACCTCTGACCCTCTGGACTCTCACAACAACCATCTTCACCTCTGACCCTCTGGACTCTCACAACAACCATCTTCACCTCTGACCCTCTTAACTCTCACAACAACCATCTTCACCTCTGACCCTCTGGACTCACAACAACCATCTTCACCTCTGACCCTCTGGACTCTCACAACAACCATCTTCACCTCTGACCCTCTGGACTCTCACAACAACCATCTTCACCTCTGACCCTCTGGACTCGCAACAACCATCTTCACCTCTGGACTCTCATCTTCACCTCTGACCCTCTGGACTCTCACAACAACCATCTTCACCTCTGACCCTCTGGACTCTCACATCCAAGTCCTCAAATAAGATAAACCTTTGACAGTACATGATAAAAAAACAAATCCTGCTGATTTCACAATAAGCGTATTAATTGTGCTTTTCTTCAGTCTGAAAATGGTCCAACAATCTGATTTGTGTACAAACTACCATCACCATAATTATTTAAGGTAAAGTGCACATCTGATTTGTGTACAAACTACCATCACCATAATTATTTAAGGTAAAGTGCACATCTGATTTGTGTACAAACTACCATCACCATAATTATTTAAGGTAAAGTGCACATCTGATTTGTGTACAAACTACCATCACCATAATTATTTAAGGTAAAGTGCACATAATATGCCTCCTAACAAAAGAGAAAATCTTACACAACAACATCAGCACATGAACTTTCCATGCCACCGACAGCTCGGCCTTCTTTAACATCAGCACATGAACTTTCCATGCCACCGACAGCTCGGCCTTCTTTAACATCAGCACATGAACTTTCCATGCCACCGACAGCTCAGCCTTCTTTAACATCAGCACATGAACTTTCCATGCCACCGACAGCTCGGCCTTCTTTAACATCAGCACATGAACTTTCCATGCCACCGACAGCTCGGCCTTCTTTAACATCAGCACATGAACTTTCCATGCCACCGACAGCTCGGCCTTCTTTAACATCAGCACATGAACTTTCCATGCCACCGACAGCTCGGCCTTCTTTAACATCAGCACATGAACTTTCCATGCCACCGACAGCTCGGCCTTCTTTAACATCAGCACATGAACTTTCCATGCCACCGACAGCTCGGCCTTCTTTAACATCAGCACATGAACTTTCCATGCCACCGACAGCTCGGCCTTCTTTCACCCAAGGTAGACAAGGAACCATGAACATCTTACAGAGTGGTGTGCGCAAGAAGGCGAAACAGGCACTAACGAGTCTGAACAGGTGTTGGCTCTGAAAAACTACAAATAAATCCCTCACCCTGCCTCAACCAGGAGTAGTGCCCTGGCCACTGGACTTCAAGCACAGCCAGCCAGTGTGTGGTCACGGTCCTCATCAGCTCAAAGGTCACCATAGCTTACAGCACTGTATCCTCCAAGAGGTACAACTCAACAAAGTCAGAACCACCACAGCTTACAGCACTGTATCCTCCAAGAGGTACAACTCAACAAAGTCAGAACCACCACAGCTTACAGCACTCTATCCTCCAAGAGGTACAACTCAACAAAGTCAGAACCACCACAGCTTACAGCACTCTATCCTCCAAGAGGTACAACTCAACAAAGTCAGAACCACCACAGCTTACAGCACTCTATCCTCCAAGAGGTACAACTCAACAAAGTCAGAACCACCACAGCTTACAGCACTCTATCCTCCAAGAGGTACAACTCAACAAAGTCAGAACCACCACAGCTTACAGCACTCTATCCTCCAAGAGGTACAACTCAACAAAGTCAGAACCACCACAGCTTACAGCACTCTATCCTCCAAGAGGTACAACTCAACAACCTCACAGCTTACAACACACTAAAACATAACAACTCCAAGTCCAATGACTCACAGTATTCTGTAATACAACACAGTAATTCAAATCCAGCTGCTAGACGCTGGCTAGTGAATACCAATCAAAAGCAATAAACATACTGGCTAGTGAACACCAAACACAGAATCAATGTGATATTCAACAAAAGCAATAAACATACTGGCTAGTGAACACCAAACACAGAATGTGATATTCAACAAAAGCAATAAACATACTGGCTAGTGAACACCAAACACAGAATCAATGTGATATTCAACAAAAGCAATAAACATACTGGCTAGTGAACACCAAACACAGAATCAATGTGATATTCAACAAAAGCAATAAACATACTGGCGAGTGAACACCAAACACAGAATCAATGTGATATTCAACAAAAGCAATAAACATACTGGCTAGTGAACACCAATCAAACACAGAATCAACATATTCAACAAAAGCAATAAACATACTAACATTTCACATTTGTAATTCACAGTACCAATCCTTCTTTCTGTATAGTCTATGACATTTAAAACACATTGATCATGTATTATGATTCATTCATTCTAAACATACATGGATCTCACAATTTACATATTTTTTGTAATATATCCAGTCCATCAATGCATCCAATTATTCCAAATAGTTATTAATTTCTAATCACCCCAGTCATATCACTTGTCCTGCATGCAGCGATGTATATATGTTACAGGCAATCCTTGAAGTAAGGCATTTCATGAAATGCCAAAAATGTCAGGCATTTCATAAAGTGGTGAAAAGCTATTGGCAATACACGTTATGCCTAAATTTTGTAGGCAATACGTGCACTGCCTGAAATTTACCTCTAGGCATTTCATGTATTGCCTGAGCGTTTCGAAGGAACAGAAGGAAGTGTTTCAAATTTCTTTTTATCTTCATTGTACACTCATTGAAGTAAAAAATAATTATAAGAAATACTTTAATTTGCAATACACACTTCTAAAAAGGCAAATATACTTACAATATATCATCAATTGAAATCATGTCCACTGATAAACTACATTCTGCTCATTTCATTTCATGCGTCCTAAAATACACCGGAAACTTTTAAATGGCAACTTACACACAGTACAAATAATTTATATGAAAATGCAGAGATAAAAGTTTTTAACCATAATTCACTCACAGTAACAAGTTATGAAAATGCCCTATAACAAGCTTTGCAAATTACATATGTGACCCGTTCTCACGAACTTCGTCTTAACTCGCAGCCGGCTTACTGTGCTACAGGCAAAAGCAGTCGGTGGGGGTCTATCTGGGTGTTTTCAGGTTTTCACAAAATTAAAGTCTGTAAGCATTAAACTTTGGTGTGTTTGCACTGATGTGCTCTGAAAACTTTAAAGCTGATTTTCTCAAAATGGCCCCCGCCACACCTGCATCCTTTAAAAACATGTCACATCCACATTTCTTTGAGTAGAAACGTGACTTAAGTATCAAAATAATGAGCAGAACTTGCAGATTTGAGACATGCAGATATCTCAAATTGCCAAATTTTAAGTTAAGACTCATTTCATGAAAACGGGTCACGTATTCAATTCTGTTCCACAAAATAATCAAAGTTCTCCTCTCTCTCTCTCTCTCTCTCACACACACGCACTCATGCATGCACACACACATACACACATGCACACACGCACAGAGGCACAGAATCAATACAGTTTTCTTGAATACAGAAACTGGCAGTCAGGCAAACTGTGAAATCTCGAGCACTATTTTTCAGGCAATACTTGTATTGCCTACAAAATTATGTGTATTGCCGATAGCTTTTCGCCATTTCATAAAATGCCTGACTTCACATACTGCCAGTAACATATACATGTCAGTTTTCATGTATTCACTTAAAGTGCAGCAGTTCCACACTAGTGGCATTTTCACCATAAGACATACATGTGCAAAGGCGCTGTTACATATATATATACATACACATCCTAACGCATCTAGCCAGACAGTACAAAGGCACTGTAGACATGTACATGTACTAATGCATCAGGCTTGGCAGTATGAAGGCACTCTGTGTGTGTGCATGTGTATGTGTATGTGTGTGTGTATTCCTTTCAATTCCTTTTTATTTGTGTTTCTGTATATTATGCACCTGTGCTAATGCATATGGCTTTACAGTATCAGCAGAGGAAAACTAAACCTCAAGTGATATACAGTACACTGGTCAAATATATTAGGTGAACATTTTTGAAGAATTCAACCGAGCTCTGAAATCATAACATTTGATGATCACAGTCTTCTTGAACTACATAAATATACAGTAAACTAGTGAAACCTATCAAAACAAGCAAGTTTGTATTGACCATCATTGTTGTTCTTCTGTTTTGTTCTTGTTGTTTTTGTTTTGTTTTTCATAGTTGCAAAGCTAGGAGTCACAAGACTCACTACTCCCTTATTAACAAAATCTGTATTAATGAATCCTTTATTAATAATTAATCACTTATTCATGAATAAACATGTATCTCAATTTTGTTGGCAATATTAAAAGACCCTACAATTACACATAAAACAAAACTGCACAAAGTCCCCAAGTTCCAGACAAGGCCAAGACCCATCTGACTGAACATAAAACAAAACTGCACAAAGTCCCCAAGTTCCAAACAACCCATGAGACTGAACCAGCAGTTGCTGGATGCTTTTCACACGTGTGACAATTATCTTTAAAATAGTGCACTTATCTTATCCCCAAGTACCTCAAAATTGTTGCCCCGATATAACCGCAATGGTTGACTGGGCATAAAACACCAAGTTACTTACTTACCTCAAAAGAGAAGTTGGCCCTACCCAGATTTCAACCTGGATCACTAGCGTGACAGTCTGCAGTGCTGCCCACTACACTAAGGTCCTGCCGGTCAAACGGTGACGCAGCTGAGTTTATATCACCCTCTCTTTGCTCAACACACTTGCTACAATAATCTTTAGCGTTACAATGTTAATTAGCAAAAGAGGCATTAGCCAGACTATAGGTACAAACCACCGTATTGTCCCGAGGAAACTTCACATGAAGGGTCAGTGGGTCAATAGGGTCAGTGGGTTGATGCCACAGACAGAAACGTCTTTATTCATACCAGTACAACACTTGCCCCAGGGTGTGGTTTCTGATAACCAGTTTCATTTTCTAAATCTTTTCCTTCAAGCCTGACTCACTGGAAACAGCAATATATTTACTCAACAACAACAAATGTCCCTAGGGATCCTGAAAAAGATATTCTCTTCCAGTGACATAACACATCTGATTGTTTCAAGAGAATCTGGAAAAATGTGATCAGCAAAAGAAAGTGATCTGACATGCAAGTTGGCTTTTATACAAATAACTGATTTGCTGAACCACATGAAAACAAATGGAAAACAAAGACCAGTCATTCCATAAACATTGGCCTGAAATGATGGTCAACTGGTTCAGGCAGTCAGTTACATCAGGAAGGAGTAGAGAACCTTGTGGAACAGCGTTGGCTGGTTCAGGCAGTCAGTTGCAGCAGGAACAGCGTTGGCTGGTTCAGGCAGTCAGTTGCAGCAGGAAGGAGTACAGAACCTTGTGGAACAGCACTGGCTGGTTCATGTAGCAGGCATGACCAGCGTCTGGAATGGCAGCAATCTGTGACCTTGGCAACAGCTTGAGGTCATCACGACTGCCAAAGCCAAGCCGTTCATCATTTTTGCCATAGACAATCAACGTGGGCAGCTGTTGACAAAATAACGTGACGATGCTGTTATTTGTTTACAACAACAAACTAATCCAAAATTAAAACCTTATAATGGTAACTGATACTGTTAACAATGACAATACACCAAACAAGGAAGTAATAATGACACCATTAACAAAAACGAAACTGAAGTAACACCAAACAAAATAATGATAAGTTAACAATAGTGGGGATGGTCAGATGTTTTCTAGGAACAAGCACCTGTTGTGTGGACAGATTGCAATGTTAAGAGTCTTTGTCACAACCATCACTTGCTTTTTTCCCTCTCCATGAGCCAAAAGCACTATGGTTCATCAATACACAAAAAGTGTATACAGTTTTTCATACTGTGATATAATTAAAGAAACAAAAGCTTGTGACAGCAATGTATCATGAAGCCCTACCAGACTCCTGCCATAGTTTTTGCTGAACTGGCCTGTCCCAACGGGAGCGACAGGGATATAGGCGCTGGCTCGCTGGCTGCTTGCACTGGGGTCTTTGAAGAGGTAGGGCAGAGAGAAGCTGCCACTCATAGACGGGCTGATGATCACAGGCCTGGCATCTAACGTCTTCACCAGGGCCGCCAGGAACTCCTCTTCGGATGTGCTATTGAGTGACACAGCTTTACTTTGTCCGTAACCTATGAAACAATACAACTTTATTGCCCCCATGGGAACATTCATTTGGCAACAACATGGAAAGACACAGCAAAAAGCATGACATATGTACAATAGATTATTAATATTCAATCACACACACCCACACCCACACACACACACCCAGAGTTCTATGACTATGACTGACCTGGGAAATCTATGGCAACAAGCAACACCCATCTATGACTGACCTGGGAAATCCATGGCAACAACCAATAAGCATCTATGACTAACCTGGCAAATCTATGGCAACAAGCAACACCCATCTATGACTGACCTGGCAAATGTATGGCAACAAGCAACACCCATCTATGACTGACCTGGCAAATGTATGGCAACAAGCTACACCCATCTATGACTGACCTGGCAAATGTATGGCAACAAGCAACACCCATCTATGACTGACCTGGCAAATGTATGGCAACAAGCAACACCCATCTATGACTGACCTGGCAAATGTATGGCAACAAGCTACACCCATCTATGACTGATCTGGCAAATGTATGGCAACAAGCAACAGCCATCTATGACTGATCTGGCAAATGTATGGCAACAAGCAACAGCCATCTATGACTGACCTGGCAAATGTATGGCAACAAGCAACAGCCATCTATGACTGACCTGGCAAATGTATGGCAACAAGCAACAGCCATCTATGACTGACCTGGCAAATGTATGGCAACAAGCAACAGCCATCTATGACTGACCTGGCAAATCTATGGCCACAGCGCGGTAGCCCCAGGCAGCCAGCAGCTGAAGGGTGTTGATCTCCACCCAGTTGTTGGAGGTGAAGGCCTGACCGTGCAGCAGGAGGACAGTGAGGGAGGCTGGTCCTTTGGGGGCCGTCTGTTTGCTGTGGATGGTCAGGGTCTGAAACAGGCAACATCTTTCTCACACAGCTGTTAGGTCCATGAGGAGGATAGTGTCAGAAGACAGTGAGGGAGGCTGGTCAGTTGGGGGCCACATGTTTGCTGGGGATGGTCAGGGTCTGAAACACTGAAACACCTTTGTTACAGCAGTGTATAATGATAACAAACTGACAACTGATAGCTGCTGGGTATGTGTGACTAGTCCAACATGAAGTAGTGTGACCAGTCCAACATGAAGTGATGTGACTAGTTCAACATGAAGTGGTGTGACTTGTCCAACATGAAGTGATGTGACTAGTTCAACATGAAGTGATGTGACTAGTCCAACATGAAGTGATGTGACTAGTTCAACACAAAGTGATGTGACTAGTCCAACAGGAAGTGGTGTGACTTGTCCAACATGAAGTGATGTGACTAGTCCAACAGGAAGTGGTGTGACTTGTCCAACATGAAGTGGTGTGACTTGTCCAACATGAAGTGATGTGGCTAGTCCAACATGAAGTGGTGTGACTTGTCCAGCATGAAGTGATGTGACTAGTCTAACATGAAGTGGTGTGACTTCTTCAACATGAAGTGATGTGACTAGTCCAACATGAAGTTGTGGGACTAGCCCAGCAGAAGATTTTAATGGGAAGTATGTCTTGAAGTGGTGTGATGAGCCAAACATTGCACCTAAATGTGAAGTACATTTGAATATGCTGTGAAGTGGAATGACAAATCCAACATCATGACACTATACTTGCTGTCTGTGACTTTGAACCAACCTGCTTACATAGTATCATGACACTATACTTATACTTATTGTCTGTGACTTTGAACCAACCTGCTTACGTAGCATCATGACACTATACTTACTGTCTGTGACTTTGAAAACCTGCTTATGTAGCATCATGACACTATACTTATTGTCTGAAACTTTGAACCAGTTTAGCATGACAATTGAACATGACACCACAAACCGACCTTAGTCCTAGCATGACACTGACAAATGAACATAGCACCAAAAACCAACCTTAGTCCAAGCATGACAGTTCAGCATCATGACACCGTAAGTCAAGCAACAACATTAAAATCAGGTAACAAGTGGAGGGAAAAAAACCTGTAATTAGCTGTGTGGCAACACTGACAGCAGGTATTGTGCAAACTACTGTAATTGGCTGTGTGATGACACTGACATCAGGTAACAAATGTGAACCCACCTGGTCTCCAACAGGCACTGTAATTGGCTGTGTGACAACACTGACATCAGGTAACTGGTCACCTGGTGCCGACCCAGGGAAAGCTGGGAGGCCCATTACATCAATCATCTGTTTTTCACCCACACTCATCCTGCTCTGGAAAAAACATCAACAAAAAATCACCAACAAAAAGTCACCAATAAGAAACTTTGAATACAAGCATGTAGGTGCAAATTTGTTTTGCAACTTTCCTGTAATGTTAAAATTGGCATCAGATTAAATACACAAAAATCAATGGTGGCAATCATGAGGAAAAGCTTCAGTCCAATCTTATTTAAATTGTGACTGACTTCTTCCTTCCTGTAAAAATACTGGGCTGCAATTACACCGCTTATGGTTTGGGACGGCTGAACAACTGTACACAGTCTGCAGATCTGTCTTACTCTTATACATCACTGACATCTAGGCCTCGGCACTGGCCCAACAGATCTGTCTTACTCTTATAGTTTATACATCACCGACATCTAGGCCTCGGCACTGGCCCAACAGATCTGTCTTACTCTTATACTGTGTTATAGTTTATACATCACCGACATCTAGGCCTCGGCACTGGCCCAACAGATCTGTCTTACTCTTATAGTTTATACATCACCGACATCAAGGCCTCAGGCACTGGCCCAACAGACCTGTCTTACTCTTATAGTTTATACATCACCGACATCAAGGCCTCAGGCACTGGCCCAACAGATCTGTCTTACTCTTATAGTTTATACATCACTGACATCAAGGCCTCAGGCACTGACCCAACAGATGTCTTACTCTTATAGTTTATAATAAATACGTCACTGACATCAAGGCCTCAGGCACTGGCCCAACAGACCTGTCTTACTCTTATAGTTTATACATCACTGACATCTAGGCCTCAGGCACTGGCCCAACAGACCTGTCTTACTCTTATAGTTTATACATCACTGACATCTAGGCCTCAGGCACTGGCCCAACAGACCTGTCTTACTCTTATAGTTTATAAAAAATCCACTGACATCTAGGCCTCAGGCACTGGCCCAACAGATCTGTCTTACTCTTATAGTTTATAATAAATACGTCACTGACATCAAGGCCTCAGGCACTGGCCCAACAGATCTGTCTTACTCTTATAGTTTATACATCACCGACATCAAGGCCTCAGGCACTGGCCCAACAGATGTCTTACTCTTATAGTTTATAAAAAATCGTCACTGACATCAAGGCCTCAGGCACTGGCCCAACAGATGTCTTACTCTTATAGTTTAAAATTTCACTGACATCAAGGCCTCAGGCACTGGCCCAACAGATGTCTTACTCTTATAGTTTATAATAAATACGTCACTGACATCAAGGCCTCAGGCACTGGCCCAACAGATCTGTCTTACTCTTATACATCACTGACATCTAGGCCTCAGGCATTGGCCCAACAGATAGGACAGATTGCACAGCACAGGGTTCACGTTAACAGGTAATTTCCTGTATTTTACTGGTTCAGATCAGTACAATTATACCAGGAAAAAATCAGCAGTCAGTTAATTATTCAGTAATTGTATGTTAACACCCTGTCAACAACAAAGGGACACCTCAGGATAATCAAACTCTGTCATAAACGAATTTGCACATTTCAAAACTCTTCTCATATATTACATAACGATATAAAACCCCTCTCTCAAGTCAATGCTCTACAAGTACAACCAATCCCTATACACAAACATAAAATAATATTAATAATGTACATATATCACACACTCATCAATGCCCTGAGTGCTCACATAATACATATTAACCTAGATGTGATATTCTATACACATGTACTGATGTAGAGCACAGTCCTACCAAAACAATTTACATAAAGTATTATACAGTAACACACACACACAAATAAAAAATAAAAACATATATATATATATATACTCTGGCACTGGCCAATACTGACAGATTGCACCACACAGCCTACAGGTGTGGGATGGCTGTATTTACTGACACAATGATACAGCCATCCCACACCTGTAGGCTGTGTGGTGCAATCTGTACTGACAGATTATACCATAGAGCCTACAGGTGTGGGATATATGGCTATTTGTATTATACATTGCTGACATACAGATCTCCAGCACTGAAAAATGAGGTGCTGGACAATTTTCAATTTCATTATGATTTAATAATAATAACTTGAAATATAGGCCTCAGTGTGCCAAGTGATATGTAGCTTTCATTTGGCGTTTAAACTTCAATGAGTTATTGACAAAAACAGCTGTATCTGCATCATTTTATGACATTTTGATCAGCATCATTTTATGACATTTTGATCCTGGGCTGGATTTCCTCCATTCTTTCTGTTCCACTGTGAATGTGACGAGAAGAAACCATTATGATCCGCAGTAGTCACACTGGAGATAGGACGCCGTCGTGAGATGGCTAGAACTCACAAAGGGGGTTAATTAGCGCTCGAAAGACGTCACCGGCTGAAACAAAAACAAAGATCTGAATCGCCTTCTGCAAATCTCACCTGGCATGCGAGTAAATAAAGGTTGATTTTGTCAATAAAGTGTCCCTAACCTAAGCTCCACTCTAGTCTGTAGCGTTTTAATCAGAGTTATCTCCCAGGAAAATAGCCACTCTCCCAGGTACGCCTAAATAAAACTGGGCCAGTAAAATCGTCGCTACTATTTAATGGGGTACTGGATTTAAAAAATAAAAATAAATTATGGTGAGCCGGTTTGATCTAGCGGTAAGGCGTTAGGCTGGTAAGCAGAGGGACTTCGGCTCTCCTTTCTCTTCAGTCACTGCCGGTAAAATTGTGGTCCGATTGTGCCGGAGACTGTCTTAATTGTGACTTTGTCCCTCACTGGTCACAATGGTCATATTAACATGGCTCACATCACTGCCCATCTTAATGCAGCAGTCATTCTGGTGCTGACAATGTAGCGATAGCCGGGTATAATTATGTTCTCTCCTCAGTCTCAGTTTTGTTTGTTTTTGATTGTTGTTGTTGCTTGATTTTGTTGTTGTGTTTTCAGTTATTTAACCGGCCGAATGAACTGACCTAAAACAAACGTGGCTTGAATAACGATAAATGACATATTCTTCGGTGATCATACGGAGCACGGCGGCACATGATAAGACTGCAGACTACCCGCCGCCGGCCCGCAACTTGACTGATCAGTCAATGACTACCGTGATGGCATACATACAATAATGATTGTGCAGACTACTTTGTTATTCAGTTTTTAGCCTGTCAGGGGTCACAACTGACGATAAAGCTGAAAAACAGCTTCTTTTACAGAAAATAAAATTGTCTCAGGAAGCCCGGCGTATCAATGATGAACTGAAATCTCTCTGACAGCTGGGCACAGCCTGGAGTCAGTTCAGTGCCAAACAAGGCAGCTGACTTTGACACTGACAGGCCACATGTTGTTGTCAATGTTTGCAAGTGTCACTTGATGTACATGAGAATCTGTATACCCGCCTCTGAGAATCTGTATACCCGCCTAGTCATGAACTGCACGACCCAAACACTGAACCAACCGCTTGCTGTGTTGGCCGAAACACCCTGCGACACACTTACAACGGATGAACTGTGAATACTGACTTGTCCGAAACACACGACACACTTACAACGGATGAACTGTGAACTACTGACTTGTCCGAAACACACGACACACTGACATACAACGGAAGAACTGTGAACTACTGACTTGTTTGAAACACACGACACACTTACAACGGATGAACTGTGAACTACTGATTTGTCCGAAACACACGACACACTTACAATGGATGAACTGTGAACTACTGAAACACACGACACACATACAACGGAAGAACTGTGAACAGTACTGACTTGTTTGAAACACACGACACACATACAACGGAAGAACTGTGAACTACTGACTTGTTTGAAACACACGACACACATACAACGGAAGAACTGTGAACTACTGACTTGTTTGAAACACACGACACACATACAACGGAAGAACTGTGAACTACTGACTTGTTTGAAACACTGACACGACACACTTACAACGGATGAACTGTGAACTACTGATTTGTCCGAAACACACGACACACTTACAACGGATGAACTGTGAACTACTGACTTGTCCGAAACACACGACACACATACAACGGAAGAACTGTGAACTACTGACTTGTTTGAAACACTGACACGACACACATACAACGGAAGAACTGTGAACTACTGACTTGTTTGAAACACACGACACACATACAACGGAAGAACTGTGAACTACTGACTTGTTTGAAACACTGACACGACACACATACAACGGAAGAACTGTGAACTACTGACTTGTTTGAAACACTGACACGACACACTTACCCAACGGATGAACTGCCGAGCAGAAAAGCTATTTCTGGTCAAAATACTGTCTGAAGAAGTAAGTTTTAAGACTAGTTTTGAAGGTAGGTGGGGAAGGGCTGTGACGGAGAAAGAAGAGAATTTCAGAGTGTGCAGCAGAGATTGAAGCAAAAGGCACGATCACCATGAGGCTGTTTTCTTTATAAGATGGGGATGCGAAAAGTTCTATCATCCGAAGAAGACCGCACTCGGAGACCTAGAAGGGACATAGATCTGGACAAGTTCAGCCAAGTACTGAGGGGCAGTGCCGATGATGATTTGATAGCAGAGACAAGCTATTTTGTATTCAATTCTCTGTTCTATGGGGAGCCAGTGCAGTTGCTTGAGAAGAGGTTTCACGTGTTCTGCTCTACGAGAGTTAAGGATGATTTTGACTGCAGAGTTCTGTACTTGTTGGAGTGGTTTGATGACTACCTGTAGATAGCCTGCAGTAGGGAGTTGCAGAAGTCTAATCTGGACAGGATTCACGAGTTAACTAGTGTCTTGGTTGCGTCTTCGGTGATATATTGGCAAATGGAACTTATGCGTCTGATTTCAGTGTATGCAGTCTTACATGTTTTGATTATGTGCTGTTTCATTGAAAATAGCCATCGAAGATGAACCAGAGGTTGCGGACGATTCCAGCAAATTCACAATTGGTATTGCTGAGAGAGATTGTCTGTGGGTGTTGCAGGGTCGTGTTGACAGAAGATGATGATGAGAAACGAATAGCTACAGTCTTGTCATTATTCAGTTTGAGTTTTTCTTCCACCCATAGCCCAGTATCTTCGACACAATCTTAAAGTGAACAGACGAAGTCCGAGTAATTTTCAGGCGATTCAGAGTGATTAAGTTGAGCTGTGTGTCATCTGCGAAAATTTCACGACGAACAGAATGTTTTTTGATAAGGCATGTAAGTGGTATTAGATACAAAATGAACAGTATAGGGCCCAACACAGAGCCTTGAGGAACACCTAAGTCCAGGAACGTTTCTGTTGATTTTTGGTCTATGAGGACATATTGTTTCCTGTCAGAAAGGTAAGACTGAAACCAATTCAGGGCTGTATCACGAATGCCAAAGTCGTGTTTGAGGCGAGAGAAAAGAATTTCATAGTCTATTGTATCAGAGGCTGAAGAGAGATCCTTTAAGCAAGAGAATCTGGAAAGAGAGAATCGTCCAGGGAAGTGACATCATTGAGGATGCGGAGAAGAAAAGCCGTCTCCGTGCTGTGCACGGACCGGTAAGCAGACTGATGGATGCTGAGCAGATTGTGTGTTGACAGACGCGAGGCAAGTTGTTGAAGAGCAAGTTTTTTTTCTCATCAGTTTTGACAGAAAAGGTAGATTAGAAAGGGGTAGGTAGTTTTTAAGTTCATTTGGATCAAGTAATGGTTTCTTTAACAAGGGTTATGCGATTGCTGTTTTGAAGTCGGGGGGAAGGGGGCCTTATGTCAGTGATTCGTTGAGGATGTTGGTAATTGTCGGGAGTAGAACTTCAAGGGTTTAGTAGAGAAGTCTAGTTGGGATCGAATCAAGCACAAGGTCCTGGGGACAGTTTGAAGGATAATCTTTAACAAATCGTTCTGAAATTGAAGTAAGGCAGAGAAATGGGGTGCCAGAGAATGTGCTCACGTTTGTCACTACGTTTGCTGCACGCATGTTCTTGAAAGACTGTCACTGCGTTTGTTGCACGCATGTTCTTGAAGGACTGTCATTGCGTTTGTTGCACGCATGTTCTTGAAAGACTGTCATTGCGTTTGTTGTACGCATGTTTTTAAAGGACTGTCATTGCGTTTGTTGCACGCATGTTCTTAAAGGACTGTCATTGCGTTTGTTGCACGCATGTTCTTGAAAGACTGTCATTGCGCATGTTTTTGAAAGACTGTCATTCCGTTTGTTGCACGCATGTTTTTGAAAGATTGTCATTGCGTTTGCCGCACGCATGTTCTTAAAGGACTGTCATTGCGTTTGCTGCACGCATGTTTTTGAAAGATTGTCATTGCGTCTGATGCGCGAAAGCTTTTCACAGACACCGTCATTGCCTTTGATGCACGCATGTTGTTAAAAGTGTATGAACTCTGTATTGTGCACTCCATACTTCATGGGTATAAAATGTTATATGCGTATAATTTATAATCTTTCTGTCAACATTCATCTCACTCAAACTTAGACTGCAGGCAGCGTTCTGCGTAAATAATTTATCTCTCCCATGTTCATCTTGAATCAGCTTGTTAAGTAACAAACCATCAGTTGTGTACTTGTAAATGTTTAATAGTCTTGGAATGACAATCCATTTCATTCACACTTTCTGCACTCATTCTCCATGCTGTACCATTGAAATAATGGAAATATGAACAAAATTAAGAGACTATTGGAGAAATCAAGATGAATACACAGAATAATTAATGACTGTACAATTATCTGGTTTGACAAAGCAAACACACACCATAGGAAACAATTCGTTCTCTGCTTACTCAACTGTTCACTCACAGCTCATGGTCCTAGTCATACACAACATCTCTGAACAGATCAGTTTTGTACAAGACACACTTTGCAATGATAGGTCAGCTCCCAGCTATTTCACAACATGGTGCAGCTTCTATTATTTCAGACACAGGAATCTGTCCAGAAAACCCCCAAATGTACCTCCACCTACAGCTCATCTGAAGTTACGCAAGCCCAAACCGTCATTCTGTGACAAACGAATTGTTCAACATAAATATGCATTTATGCTCGAGGCTCACCTCTTACTGTCTAGCAAAGCTTGTATCTTACTTAAGTGCAGTTCCAATGTTTTCATCAACATTCTGACTGATTCTGAAGTTTTTTACACTAAAATGCGAGTAAGAATCAGTTTGTTACCTGCCTGTAACGAGAGACGGTAATTATTCGCAGCAGGAAATGATGCCAAGGTCCACTCGTGGTCACCTCTGACGAGAGCAAAATTGTTCCACTCAGTCCCTCTCAGGAAACAAAGCTGAGATTTGTCAACACGTGACCAAGATCCACTTCAAGCCTGCTACTGTTTACAAAATGACACCACCTTTCATCCAGCATGCTGCTGCTTCCACTGCAATGTCAGAATTGCACCATGGTCTTTAAGCCTGCTACTGTTTCCACTGCAAGTTAAATTACCCCACAAACTTTAAGCAAACTACTGTTCCCAATGCAAGGCCACAACAGGACCATGTTCTAAAAGGCCTAAGTGCTCATTTATCACACCCACTTTATCACCCCCATACCAATACCCCCCCTTACCCCCCCCCCAAATTCACTTTATTGATCAAACATGCCGCAATCTCTGCGACAGCCTTGTATACCTGCAACTGACCTTTCTTTCCACACTAAGGCGGAGGAAAACATCAACGCATCTTTTCAAATCATACAGCAATTGTAGTTTTGCATCACGAACATGCACAACATACAGTTCTACTCTTGTTGCTCCTAAAGTACTCAGCATGTAGTGATGTACATCAACACAGTTGTAGAGAAGAGCCCATTTGTCCAAGTATGTTTTCCCAAACCCTTCTTCAGAAATGCTGCAATGTAGTCCTGATAGATAAAAAACGACAACTGTTTTTGCATTCAAAGAATAAAGCAAGAAGCTTTCCAGCCTAACAGGTGTGTACGGATCTAGGTCTAAGGTTGGTCACTAAGTCCAGCACTTTCAATGCCATGGTACTCTAAGGACACCGAGTCCAGCACTTCCATTACCATGGTACTCTACGGTCACCAAATCTAGTATCTCCATTACCACGGTACTCAAAGGTTACAGACCAACATCTCCATTACCACGGTACTCTTAACTGCTGGCCACACAGCCATTAAACCTGTCCATTAGAGCTGTGCACAGACTTGCCTTGTTGATAATGCACGTGCATACAATTACAAGGGTTCCTGTCCCATCAAAGTTATGGCCCCCTTCTCTCTATCGCCATGCTGGTTTAATGTGATATTGCAGAAATTGTAGCTCTATCATTATATAACTGCCGATTTCCCGGGACCGGCTTCTCCAGACTTTTTTTTAACACTCTCTCTCATCCAGTGGTGCCAAGACTCAAGGCTGTACTATAAGTTTTGCAGTCTGTATTCGGAAGGAGTCTGCAGCTAGACTGATTTCGGCTTCCAGCTAAAAAGGCAGCGTACAGGTTTGTTTGAGCAACTCCCAAATTTTTCAGTTTAAAAAAACACCTGCTGTTTGTCTTTAATTGTTTGATCTTATAAGGAGCGGTATCACTGACAGCATTTTATTTTTGTGATGATTATTTCAAGATGCCAGCTGTGCAACAGTTCACAATTAGTAGTTTAAACCTTTTCAATGAATGTGTAACAAATGCTTTTAAAAAGTTTGATGGTTTCTTTATAGATGTTAGAACTGCATAAAAGGCCATCTTTTCCCCTATTTTCTTCCAGTCATTGGATTAAAAAGGCTTGCTCCACAAAAATTCCCAATTAACATACCTACTCTACCTCAAAAAAATTAAGCGAAAAAAAAAATTGAGTAAACTCCAGTTCTTGGAAAGTTCCATATTTACAGTCTGAAAATAATTGAAAAGGCAGTATAATTTATGTATAGTTTCATCCCCTGATGACATATGGCTTCTGCTTCTGATCCAAAGGAGACACATTCTGAGACTAAACGAGCATGCAGCTGAGTGTGCTGGATATCACACGTGTGACCAGTCACCACCGGCACTTCTACAACCCAACTTGCCAGTGCTCCAAGAGGTGCAGCTACAAAATTATTTGACAACACTTTAACATCTTCAAACACTAGGGACATCACACAGTTCTACCATTTTTGTATAAAAAATTGTCAGCAAAGTAACTGACTTATAGTTTGTACAAAATATGTCAACACAGCCCTCCACTTTCTACTACTAGTAGTAATACTATGGTAATTGACTTGTACAAAGTACACCAAACAGCACTGCTCTTTCTGCTACTAGGTCTAATACTACTATCATAACTGACACGGTCAAGGTACACCAACATGGCTCTCCTCTTTTTGCTACAAGTACTGTGATAACTCAAACTGACTTGGACATGGTACACCAACATGATTCTCCTCTTTTGCTACGAGTACTATGATAACCGACTTGGACAAAGGGCACCAACACGGTTCCGGTCTTCTGCATGTAAAACTAAAAGTAACTGACTTGTGTCAAGTACATAAACATTTCTACTATTTCTGCAGTTAACAGTAAGTGACTCAAACCCAGTACACCACCAGCTCTACTCTAATGTCATCCCATCTGTGCCTTGCTCCCAGCGAACAGCAGAGAGATCTAGGCAACAACACGGCCTGCCAGTCACCAAGCCTTCCCTGTGACCTCAGCCACACAGCTCACACCCCCTCCAGAGCGAAACGCAACAGCCAAGACAAGCAGCGGCAGTGTGGGTCTAGAGGCGGAGGTTTTGGTGCAGCTCGGGTTTGATGTCGAGGACAATGGCCAACAGCTTCTTCAAGGCCTCCTCCTTGTTGCGCGCCACATTGCTGTTCAAGTCCTGGATCTTCTGCCTGGTGCCGGCCTCAATCTTAGACTCCATGTCACCCTTGGAACCCAAGATCTGCACACACGTATTTTTAAAGGGAGGTTAAGGACTTCACACAACACTCCAGCTCAAGATGGTGCATCACCATCCCCAGTATGGTTGTCAGTTAAAACTTCAGAAGTTACCACATACTGTCTTCTTTTGAGTATTGCTACTCTCACTGAGACCTTGAGCCTGAGGACAGCAATGACTCTCCAACTGACTTATCAGAGTAAGTAAGTAACTTGGTCGATCATTATGGTTATATCAGGGCGATCACCATCAGCAGCATCATGCATATATATGATACAATGTGTTACACTAACTCTGTGACAAAACATAATTATCTCATTCGATGGCCTTTGCGTGTGACTGTGGTGCCATCAGTTCAGTACACACATGAACTGAATGACACCACCAGTGGGATATAAAATATAATGTAGCCACCACCACATTCTCCTTCGTAAGATCTAAACAATGCATGATAAATGAAAGTACAAGGTGACATCTACCTTGGCTTCATCATAAATTTATGGAATGCATGAGGGGTAAGTAAGTAAGTTGGTGTTTTACACCCAGTCAACCAGTACGGTTATATCAGCCATAATCAGGGCGAATGCACGAGGGTATATCTACCCTGGCTTCAATATAAATTTATGGAATGCACAAGGGGATATCTTCCCTGGCTTCATTATTAATTTATAGAATGCATGAGTTAATATCTACCCTGGATTCATTATAAATGGAAGTACAAAAGGAGAATCTACCTTGGATTCATGACAAACGGAAGTACAAAGGAGTATGTACCCTGGCTTTACTATATTATGGAATGTACAAGGGGGTATTTACCCTGGATTCATGATAATTATGGAAGTGCAAAAAGAGTATTTACCTGGATTCATGATAAATGGAAGGGCAAAGGAGTATAAACAAAAGGACAAAAGAGTATAAATCATTAAATGTTGTTGATCACTTTTATATAGCGCTATTCTCCGCTCTTGAGCAGACTCACTGCGGAATGAAAGGACAAAGGAGTATATATAATCTACCCTGGAGTCATCATAATTTAAGGAAGTACCCTGAATTCATACCAATACATGGAATGTATAAGGAGTACCTGCCCTGGTTTCATATCAATACATGGAATGTATAAGGGGTATCTACCCTGGTTTCATATCAATACATGGAGTGTATAACTTATAAGGGGGTATCTACCCTGGTTGCATATCAATGCATGGAATGTATAAGGGGGTATCTACCCTGGCTTCATATCAATACATGGAACGTATAAGGGGGTATCTACCCTGGCTTCATATTCCTTGTACTGGCGCTCCCTCTCTGCCTTGTAATTGTTGATTTCAGCATCTGCCTCTTTCTTGGCTGCCTTCAGGCGGTTGGCTTTTTCTGTCAAGCAAATCACAAATGAAGCTGGTTAGTATAATAGTAATTGGATCTTAACCTCCTGTAAACTGCAGAGGGTCACCTCAGGATAACCAAACTCTGTCATCAGAAAATGTATACACATTTCAAGTCTTCACACATAACTATGTAACTCTAATCTCAAGTCAAATCTACCAAATGCATGGTGTCCTATGGCACAACCAATTTAATCTCTAGTCAAATCTACCAAATGCATGGTGTCCTATGGCACAACCAATCTAATCTCTAGTCAAATCTACCAAATGCATGGTGTCCTATGGCGTAACCAATCTAATCTCTAGTCAAATCTACCAAATGCATCATGACCTATGGCATTTATAACCAATCTAATATCAAGTCAAATCTATCAAATGCATGGTGATGTTTGGCATAACCAATCTCAAGTCAAATCTACCAAATGCATGGCGACCTATGGCATAACCAATCTAATCTCAAGTCAAACCTATCAATGCATGGCGACCTATGGCATAACCAATCTAATCTTGAGTCAAATTTACCAAATGCATAGCAACCTATAGCATAACCAATCTAATCTTGAGTCAAATCTACCAAATGCATAGTGACCTATAGCATAACCAATCTAATCTTGAGTCAAATCTACCAAAGGCATGGCGACCTATAACATAACCAGCCATGGCAGAGGGTGGAGGAAGCAGTGATCTCACTAGCCATTTTTCAAACCAGTATCCCATTTTGGGCACACAACACTCGCTCACAAAAACTGGTTGACAGCCATGATGATCTACTCTGTGACGGCCAATCAGCTCAGGGACAGTGTCCAGTAACATTTCAACTAACAACATACATGCCAGCCTTCGCACTACTTCCTTTCCGCAAATGTGTAGAAAAAATGCATATGGTCAATCATTTCTACATCCATGCAAAGTGCAGCTTCCTGACTCCATGTTGAGCATCATTTAGGATATGGTGAAGTCTGAAGATCAAACTGTTTCAACACGCTGCTGTGGGTGGTGTGCTCCTGGACCTTATAGTTACACTAGTTGCAGGTGCACTAGTTGCTAACACTACTTGCAGATGATTGACGTGAGAGAGACTGGTCGGTAGTTTTCAGGCTGTTGTTGAGACTGGTCTGTAGTTTGCAGGCTGTTGTAAGAGACTGGTCGGTAGTTTTCAGGCTGTTGTTGAGACTGGTCTGTAGTTTGCAGGCTGTTGTTGAGAGAGACTGGTCTGTAGTTTTTAGGCTGTTGTAAGAGACTGGTCTGTAGTTTTCAGGCTGTTGTTGAGACTGATCTGTAGTTTGCAGGCTGTTGTTGAGAGAGACTGGTTGGTAGTTTGCAGGCTGTTGTTGAGAGAGACTGGTCTGTAGTTTGCAGGCTGTTGTAAGAGACTGGTCTGTAGTTTGCAGGCTGTTGTAAGAGACTGGTCTGTAGTTTGCAGGCTGTTGTTGAGAGAGACTGGTCGGTAGTTTGCAGGCTGTTGTAAGAGACTGGTCTGTAGTTTGCAGGCTGTTGTAAGAGACTGGTCTGTAGCTTGCAGGCTGTTGTTGAGAGAGACTGGTCGGTAGTTTGCAGGCTGTTGTAAGAGACTGGTCTGTAGTTTGCAGGCTGTTGTAAGAGACTGGTTGGTAGTTTGCAGGCTGTTGTTGAGAGAGACTGGTCAGTAGTTTGCAGGCTGTTGTTGAGAGACTAGCATTGGTTTGCAGGTTGTTGTCTCCTTTCTTGAAGACAGGGACTCAACCACCCATGCTTCTTTCCAATCAGATGGCACATGTGCTGTATGAAGGGATCACTGTAACTGGAAGATGTTAGGACTGTCCAGGGCAAGCTCCTTTGCACATGTCTGTCTTCAGTATAAACTTAAAGGCTGGCACTGAGTCTGATCAAGTGGCTTTATTTGATCAGACTCGGAGATTCTGAAGAAGCCTGAAGACTCCCTTTTTACTGACTTCAGTATTGTCCATGCTGGGGTATGGGCTTTCACCTTTGTGGGGCGGGTTGCTCAGGTCTTCCTTCAGTTTTTTACACATCAAAATGCATTTTTCCAATCACTCATAATTCAAAGGGCAAGTGTTCTGACTTTAACTTTGAGGGAGGCACACACTGACTCAGTGACTGACTGAGTAAAGCAAACAACTAAAAAAAGGACTTAATTATAGCTGCCTGATGATTGCCCTTGCTTTGCTGAAACTAAAAGTGAACCTGGCCAAACTAGGTTTCACTGAACTTGAAGATATTGATAAGTTAGTGTTTTCACACATAATGGCCCGGTTCTTGTGGGAAGACATCACACAGAGTTATTCAGCAGTAAAACTCAGCAAATGCTCCCTTCAAAAAGAGTTCAACATGGTTGACACAGCAGACAATGCTACAGCAACTTGACACTAAACGACAAGAAGAATACACAACAAATGATCAATGAAGATGTCAAGAGGTAGCGTTTTTTGCTTAGGTAATAGGTAAAAGCCCCATCATCAAGACCAAACTAGTCCCACCACCACCCCGCCAGAGCTGCACCCACTGTCAATAGCTTGGCCTCATCACCACCAGAACGCAGTACAGAGACGGTGCCTTTTTAGTTATTTTACCCCACACCATCAGGGACTGGAACTCTCTTTCCAAGGATGCAGTAGAGGCGATGACTGTTGACACTTTTGTGTCATGCGCCTCCCACTGACCAGTCAACTAGGTGGGGGGTTTTGTGTCTGTTTTTACAATTTTAGAGAGAAGGAACTTGAGACAGTGCTGAGCACTACAATTTAAAGACTTGTGACCAAAGCAGAAATGTGGACTTCTTTTGTTGTTGCGAACACCCCCTAAAGTGCCGGAATAATCATCAACATGATTGTGGGCATCTACGGAAAGAAGAAGAGAACACAATCACATCCACAGATCCAGAATCTCAGCCTGCCGTGCACCTAAATGCATGTTTACCTATTGTTAATTGTAATTTTTACCATCATTTGTCATTTCTAACCTTAATTTATTGGTGCTTTTTCTTCTTTTTCTCTGCTGGTTTTTTTTTTAATGAGGAATTAGAATCGCTTTTTGAAACAACGACCACTTAGTAAATTTCTTCACTTGTGACCGCTGTGCAGTGAAGAAATCTGTTCGTCGCATAATTTCCATTGACAAAATTTTGTTTCGCCTTCTTACTGAACACAGACTCAACTTTCAGACAAGATCAGTTGTCACTGACACAGTCGTAAGAGCAACTCACTTCTCCTGGCTTCAGCAACTTTCTCCGCTGCTTTTTTCTCCGCTGCTAATAGCTGCTGAATTCCTTGCGTCTGGCTGGCCATCTTGCTAATTTGGGTGTCATGTGACTAGACATGAAAGTTGTCTCCCTTTAAAATGTTGAATATATGACGTCACTAAACGCAGACCTCTACTATTAGTATTACAATTCTTTTGTATCAGTTTTGCCCCATTACAAGAAACTAAGTATCTAGCCCATTTTTTTATTTGTTATTTCTACTTTGTCTGTAAAAAAGTTACAACTAATTTAATAACATTATGAAACTTTGAGGTTACCTCTAATTAGTTACGTATTGTAACTAATTAATCTCAGTGGGTTGTTCTAATCAGTCAAATAGATATGCTCGACAACAGAACAGACTTTTCATTATATATAGCTCACAAATGCATTGACAAGTACTGCTGTATATAAATAATACCTCAACAAAGATGAAAGACAAAAATACGTAACCGTGGACTAGCCACTAGTTGTGATGAATTTTCCCGCAGAATGGTTATTTTTGTCTGCTAGAATTCCACGGATTTCAGAAATTCCTTCTGTATTAGTTCGAGGTCTGTATGCATAAGCTGATTGTACTAAACAATACTTTGACATCAAGAAAATTATGAGAAGTATATTCATAGGTTTTGTTTGCTTTTGATGCACGGTGATCGCGAAGAGCAGACAGCATTTTGTGCTGAAAGGCTTTCTTCGCCAGCAGACGACTGAATTCTTGCCAATTTGCCGGTTCGTCTTACTCAGTCACAGAAATCGGTTTGTCATGGCAGACACTGTATCCAAGCTGGACGATCTGCAAAAACTGAGACGTTTTCTTCGCCTTGGTAACGAAAATGGACTGTATAAAGCGGGCATACAGCCTTCTTTAGTGGTCGTGTCGGACTCTGCCAGGATCGTCCGCGAATTCCTGGCAGCAGAGAGAGGGGAGGAGGTGGTTGAGGCAGTTTCACAGTTTCTGTCCAGCAGCGCCATAGGAACAAATCGAGGACCGGCTCTCTTTGCGTTGGCAATATGTGCTCGTCATGCCGACAAATCCCACAAAACTAAACAAGCAGCGATGAAAGTGTTCGCCACAAGATGCACTTCCTCTGCAGATCTCTTCACTTTCATCACTTATTGTCAGAGTGTCACTGACAAGAAAAAGGGGTGGGGGAGGGCCCTCAAGACCGGAGTGCAACGTTGGTTTGACAGTCGAGATGGCATGACACTAGCCAAGATCGTCACGCAGCAGAGGACCGGCTGTCACTGGAGCTATGTAGACCTGCTGAGGGTGACACACATTCTGCCGAAGACAGAAGGTAAGCATGAGTGCAAGTTGGTGTTGACTGCCACCGAAAATGAGTGGTTTAGGGGTGAGTGTGACTGAAAGGGAGTTTAATTTTTTTTAAATTGTTGTACTTCTTTGTGTCTTGTGGGAAATTCGGGTCACCATACCTGCGTCAGGCACAGCAGCTGCAAGAACAGCGCTACCCATTCCTATCGCAGGATCAGTGTATGTAGTATTTTTGTGTGTCCAAACAACAGTTTGGCTGCCTGTGTTTGGGATTTTTAACATGCACAAAGATGTTGATGTATGCAAATATTGCACATGGGGCTGGTTGTACTGACACTGGAAGTTGACTGGTAGAAAAATCCCTTGCTGCACTAGGGACTTGAAACTGACACTAGTACTGCACCTGTTTTTTCAGTCAAACAGTCTACCAGCTGAGCTATCTCTGTAGCTAGCTATCTCTGCATGTCAGAATATATATATATATATATATATATATATATATATATATATATATATATATATATATACATGAGAGAGAGAGTCAGAATGCATAGATCTCTCTGTAGAGAGCTCTAGAGAGAATCAGCTCTGGCGGCAGCACTGTCAGTTGCTAGCATCTGTCATAACAGTGACTTTATGTGTCTTCTTGTTGTGGCTTTTGAAAAAAGAAAAGAGAAAAATGTTGCAGCTTGCTGCCGCTTTTGGTACATTTGCTCAGCTCTCACTCTCAGCCTGTTTCCTGCTGTTCACAGACAGGGAAAACAAAAAAACAAAAACAAAATAAAAAAAGTGAAACCAGTAAAAATAAAATAAAAGTGAGAAAGTAAGATCAGTGAACAGTTGTGAAAGTGAAAACAGTAAAACAGTGTTACTGTTTACATGTCATGATAGATTGCTACTTTTACTAGTTTTACTAGTTTTAGCAATTGAAAACTAATAGACTGCAACTTTTACTAGTTGTAGCTATTGAAAACTAATAGATTGCTACTTTTAGTTTTACTAGTTGTAGCTATTGAAAACTAGGGCAAGGAAAGAGGACAGTTGAAACACAACTAGGCTGTCAGAGTGATTGTAGACTGTAGTCCTTTCTAGATTTTTAAATTCTGTCAACAGCTTATCAAGCCCTTTGATTTTTACAATGCATTACGCGTCAAAAATACACATGTATAGTATTCAAAAGTGCATAAAACATGAATAAAACATGAGATCATGTGATCCCTTACTGGGGGTACAGTGTTCCGATAATGCACACTCATCCACAAGTCAGGATAATGTCCTGCTTGCCCAATCAGATTCCTGTCCACAATGTTGATTGGTTCAAAAGTCACTTTCAAAAGTTCTGTCCAAGTGCTGATTGGTTGAAGGGTTTCTTCTCTCCCTGCAGGCTTTCAGGCTTCCTGAAAACATGTTGCTGATGGGTGATAGGTGTGTGAAAATCAGTGCACCTCCCCTCCTGATTCTAAACAGCTGAGACCAGACTGCTGTTGGTTTGCAACCAGGACATTTAACCCATTGCCTGGTTTTTATTTCCTACACCATTTGTGGGATTGACAGACTTTGATCAGCCTCTTGATTTCTCTTTAGAAAAGGTGTAAAAACCCTCTGAAATTTTGCATAGGGGTATAAGTTATTAAATACTGTTTAGAATCTCGTGTGGGGGTATGAGACCCCCTTAAATGTTCAACACTGGTTGGATCTCACTGAATGATTGATAGTGAGTGCAGTCCAGAGTGCAATGTTATTAAAAAGAGTGGTTGGATGTCACTGTTACTCTGTGTGAGTTGGTTTAAGTCCAGGGTGTGATGTCATTAAAAAGAGTATGCATAGTCTCTGCTGGGGTGTTACTGTTAGTTGGTGCAGTCCAGAGAGTAAATTTGTTAAAAAGAGTGGTTGGATGTCACTGTCAGTTGGTGCAGTCCAGAGAGTAAATTTGTTAAAAAGAGTGGTTGGATGTCACTGTCAGTTGGTGCAGTCCAGAGAGTAAATTTGTTAAAAAGAGTGGTTGGATGTCACTGTCAGTTGGTGCAGTCCAGAGAGTAAATTTGTTAAAAAGAGTGGTTGGATGTCACTGTCAGTTGGTGCAGTCCAGAGAGTAAATTTGTTAAAAAGAGTGGTTGGATGTCACTGTCAGTTGGTGCAGTCCAGAGAGTAAATTTGTTAAAAAGAGTGGTTGGATGTCACTGTCAGTGGTGCAGTCCAGAGAGTAAATTTGTTAAAAAGAGTGGTTGGATGTCACTGTCAGTTGGTGCAGTCCAGAGAGTAAATTTGTTAAAAAGAGTGGTTGGATGTCACTGTCAGTTGGTGCAGTCCAGAGAGTAAATTTGTTAAAAAGAGTGGTTGGATGTCACTGTCAGTTGGTGCAGTCCAGAGAGTAAATTTGTTAAAAAGAGTGGTTGGATGTCACTGTCAGTTGGTGTAGCCCAGAGTGTGATGTAATTAAAAAGAGTATACATAGTCTATGCTTGGGTGTCATTGATAGTGGATGCAGTCTAGAGAGTAAATTCATTAATTATTAAAAAGAGTATCTTTGTTACAATGATAGTGAGTGCAGTCCAGAGTGCACTGTTTAGTGTCATTATGAAGAGTGCATTCCTAGTAGGGTGTCCTTGACTGACTGAGAGTGAGTGCATTCCTAGTAGGGTGTCCTTGACTGACTGAGAGTGAGTGCATTCCTAGTAGGGTGTCCTTGACTGACTGAGAGTGAGTGCATTCCTAGTAGGGTGTCCTTGACTGACTGAGAGTGAGTGCATTCCTAGTAGGGTGTCCTTGACTGACTGAGAGTGAGTGCATTCCTAGTACAGTAGTAGGGTGTCCTTGACTGACTGAGAGTGAGTGCATTCCTGATGGGGTGTCCTTGACTGACTGAGAGTGAGTGCATTCTAGTAGGGTGTCCTTGACTGACTGAGAGTGAGTGCATTCCTAGTACAGTAGTAGGGTGTCCTTGACTGACTGAGAGTGAGTGCATTCCTGATGGGGTGTCCTTGACTGACTGAGAGTGAGTGCATTCCTGATGGGGTGTCCTTGACTGACTGAGAGTGAGTGCATTCCTGATGGGGTGTCCTTGACTGACTGAGAGTGAGTGCATTCCTAGTAGGGTGTCCTTGACTGACTGAGAGTGAGTGCATTCCTGATGGGGTGTCCTTGACTGACTGAGAGTGAGTGCATTCCTGATGGGGTGTCCTTGACTGACTGAGAGTGAGTGCATTCCTGATGGGGTGTCCTTGACTGACTGAGAGTGAGTGCATTCCTAGTAGGGTGTCCTTGACTGACTGAGAGTGAGTGCATTCCTAGTACAGTAGTAGGGTGTCCTTGACTGACTGAGAGTGAGTGCATTCCTGATGGGGTGTCCTTGACTGACTGAGAGTGAGTGCATTCCTGATGGGGTGTCCTTGACTGACTGAGAGTGAGTGTATTCCTGATGGGGTGTCCTTGACTGACTGAGAGTGAGTGCATTCCTGATGGGGTGTCCTTGACTGACTGAGAGTGAGTGCATTCCTGGTGGGGTGTCCTTGACTGACTGAGAGTGAGTGCATTCCTGGTGGGGTGTCCTTGACTGATTGAGAGTGAGTGCATTCCTGATGGGGTGTCCTTGACTGACTGAGAGTGAGTACAGTCATGGTGCAGTCATTAAAAAGAGTGCAGTAGTCAGTAGTGTCCTTAAAGGTCAGTACAGTCATGGTGCAGTCATTAAAAAGAGTGCAGTAGTCAGTAGTGTCCTTAAAGGTCAGTGCAGTCCAGAGTCATTAAAAAGAGTGCAGTAGTCAGTAGTGTCCTTAAAGGTCAGTGCAGTCCAGAGTCATTAAAAAGAGTGCAGTAGTCAGTAGTGTCCTTAAAGGTCAGTGCAGTTCAGAGTGCAGTAATCGACAATGTCCTTAAATGTTAGTGCAGTCCAGTGTGCAGTCATTAAAAAGAGTGCAGTAGTCTGTAGCATCCTTCAAGGTGAGTGCAGTCCAGGGTTAAGTGTCACTGAAACTAGTAAAGCAAGTTGACTGTTGACTTGAGTGTCACCAGACTGAAAGCTGCTGAGTGGGTGATGCCAAGGGGAAGTGTGATGATAGAACTATGAGTGTCATTGTTTGACTGCAGGAGCCAAGCTGATCACCAAGTATCTGATGAGAGGGCTGAAAGCTGCTGAGTGGGTGATGCCAAGGGGAAGTGTGATGATAGAACTATGAGTGTCATTGTTTGACTGCAGGAGCCAAGCTGATCACCAAGTATCTGATGAGAGGGCTGAAAGCTGCTGAGTGGGTGATGCCAAGGGGAAGTGTGATGATAGAACTATGAGTGTCATTGTTTGACTGCAGGAGCCAAGCTGATCACCAAGTATCTGATGAGAGGGCTGAAAGCTGCTGAGTGGGTGATGCCAAGGGGAAGTGTGATGATAGAACTATGAGTGTCATTGTTTGACTGCAGGAGCCAAGCTGATCACCAAGTATCTGATGAGAGGGCTGAAAGCTGCTGAGTGGGTGATGCCAAGGGGAAGTGTGATGATAGAACTATGAGTGTCATTGTTTGACTGCAGGAGCCAAGCTGATCACCAAGTATCTGATGAGAGGGCTGAAAGCTGCTGAGTGGGTGATGCCAAGGGGAAGTGTGATGATAGAACTATGAGTGTCATTGTTTGACTGCAGGAGCCAAGCTGATCACCAAGTATCTGATGAGAGGGCTGAAAGCTGCTGAGGAGGAATATGGTGGAGAGAAGACGAGCAGTGACGTGCAGGCAACCTTGACCTACCTAGCAGCTGTGGAACAGCTTAAGAGCATCAATGAGGAAAGCATAGCGACAGCATTAGTAGAGCAACATGGCCTTCATCTTCAGCAGATGGTGGTTCGTCTTCAGCAGATTCCACCGGTGAGTCACCAGCTTTACATGACCAGTGGACATAAAACACCCAGCAGAGTCCACAGGTGAGTCACCACCTTTACATGACCAGTGGACATAAAACACCCAGCTGATTCCACAGGTGAGTCACCACCTTTACATGACCAGTGGACATAAAACACCCAGCTGATTCCACAGGTGAGTCACCACCTTTACATGACCAGTGGACATAAAACACCCAGCTGATTCCACAGGTGAGTCACCACCTTTACATGACCATTGGACATAAAACACCCAGCTGATTCCACAGGTGAGTCACCACCTTTACATGACCAGTGGACATAAAACACCCAGCTGATTCCACAGGTGAGTCACCACCTTTACATGACTATTGGACTTGAAACACGCAACAGAATCCACAGGTAAGTCACAGTTACATGACTGCTGGGCATAACAATTCCAGCAAATTTCACAGATGAGTCACCACTTTTACATGACCACTGGACATAAGACGCAACAGATTCCTTAGGTGAGTTGTCACATTGACATGATCACTGGACATGCTTACATTATATGCCTACACAGAGGCAAATAACACACACATATATATATTATATATATATATATATATATATATATATATATATATATATATATATATATATATATACAATACTCACATTCACACATACACACACACGCATGCATGCATGCATGCACGCACACACACACACACTCTGCCATCAGTACAGCACTTTTACAGAAGTTTCAACTTTCTCCAGAGTTTATGCATATAAATTATGATCTTGGCACTGCTTGCCCTCTTACCCCCTTCCCCCCCCCCCCCCCCCCCCCCCCCCCATCCATGCAAGTGCATGGCTAAAACACTGTGAACTTTGAGTCTTACTTTTTGCTGTAGGGCTACTGAATTTGGGTTTATTGGTTGAGCAATCTCCTCTGCTGAATCAGCATTTGGTTTGGCGTAGCTATGAATTCAGTGCCAGGAAGGAAGGAAATTGGTTGTTACTATGTTAGTACCCAGTCAACCATGACGGTTGTACAGGGTTACCACCCCCCCCCCCCCCCCCACAAAAAAAATGCCACCCACACAAATGCTAACAACTTCTATGTGTTTTCAGTGAGTTACTTCATATTTGGTGCACATTAGTTTGTGCATGGTGCCACAAAGTTAATGGTTTGCAGTAACAGACCCATTTTTTGGTGTTTATACAGCGTAAATGCTGTATAAAAATGGCAGCTGTGTTGCTGCCGTTTGTGAGCAGGTTTGGCCTAGCAGTAAGGTGTTTTCTACAGGACTGCTTTGACACAATCTTGTGCCTGTGTCTGGGCAGGTCTTGGCTGCAGTGGTGAAATGGATGGCACCTTTATAATAGATACAGCCGTGTGCCTGTGTCTGGCCAGGTCTTGGTGGCAATGGTCAAACGGATGTCACTAAACATATATCACTGTCATGATAGCTACATTAGTGTGCCTGTGTTTGGGCTGGTGTTGGCTGCAGTGATGAAACAGACATCACTAAACATATATCACTATGATAGTAGCTACAGTCATGTGCCTGTGTTAGGGCTGGTCTTGGCGGCAGTGGTGAAACACATCACTGTGGTAATAGTTACAGTCATGTGCCTGTGTTAGGGCTGGTCTTGACAGCAGTGGTGAAATGGACATCACTGTGATAATACTTACATGTGCCTGTGATAGGGCTGGTCTTGCCAGCAATGGTGAAACGGACATCATTGTGATTAAATGTGCCTGTGTTAGAGCTGGTATTGGTGGCAGTGGTGAAACGGACATCACCACGATTAATGATAATATCTTGTGTGCCTGTGTTTGGCCAGGTCTTGGCTGCAGCAGTGAAACAGATGTCACTACAGGAGGTCTTAGAGAACATTGGTCGTCTGGCTAGTCGTCATGTCTTGGAGCCGACATTCCCTGCTGCGTCAGACATTGCTCAACGAATTGGTGATGAGCAACAGGTGCAGGAGGAAAAGTAAGTGTGCCATACAGTCCAGTAACAATAATAATAATAATAATGTACATTTATCATGCGCTCATCAATGCTGTGAGCGCTCACTTGATACATATTAACCTAAATATCGCAGTTTTTCTCTCTTGAATGCCAGAGTTAAGCAGTATCAATTGTGGCCACTGAATGGATGGGTGAGTGTTATGTGGTAGGTTTTGTGCCTGTCCCAAGATTTCTCCAGAGTCAGATTCTGTATAGAAGTATAAAATTATGTATTCTGCAAACGTTCTATGGATGAAACTATAAACCAAGGTTCCCCAGTGTGTTTATGCCTGCAAAAAGATGACATATAGGTGTTAAAGATCCTGTAGTCCATGTCAGAGTTGGGTGGATTATGGAAACACCGGTATAGCCCAACATGCACTACAACTAGTCAAGAAGAACAACAACAGCATCAAGAACTATGTGCTGATAATTAGATTCTTGGGATTCGTACCTGAAGTTTTTCAAGTCAGTTCAGAGAACCACAAGACTGGAATCTTTGAAGCCCAATTACAGTGAGTGAGTGAGTGCTGCTTGATGTGCAACTTACTGATGTGCAAAGCATTTCAAGATGAAAGGAGTGTCTGACTTTGGAAACTGAACAGAAAGTGGTTCTACTGATGTGCAAAGCATTTCAAGGTGAAAGGAGTGTCTGACTTTGGAAACTGAACAGAAACTGGTTCTGTTGTATGTGATGGCTCTGTGCTGCCTAAACAAATTGAAATGATATCACATGATGCCGTGAGTGGAGGGGCATCGGTTTTCAGTGATGTAAAATAAATGGAGTTTATGTACACTGTATTAATTTTACTCACATGCCAGGTAATACTAATTTAGTTATCTCAGGAGAAGAATGTCTCCTAGTTAATCTGCCTGTATTGGTGGGTTTTTAATTGGTGGCTGTATTTGTGTGTGTGTGTGTGTGTGTGTGTGTGTGTGTGTGTGTGTGTGTGTGTGTGTGTGTGATGGTTAGTGCAGTTTTTCTCTCTTAGTGTATGTGATCATCAGTGTTGTGTTGGTTATTGCATAATGTCTGTTAGTCAGTGTTTGTAAGCATCAGTGTTATGTTGGTTATTGCATAATGTCTGTTAGTCAGTGTTTGTAAGCATCAGTGTTGTGTTGGTTATTGTGAGGTGTGTTTGTAAGCATCAGTGTTGTGTTGGTTATTGTGAGGTGTGTTTGTAAGCATCAGTGTTGTGTTGGTTATTGTGAGGTGTGTTTGTAAGCATCAGTGTTGTGTTGGTTATTGTGAGGTGTGTTTGTAAGCATCAGTGTTGTGTTGGTTATTGTGATGTGTATTTGTAAGCATCAGTGTTGTGTTGGTTATTGTGACTTGTATTTGTAAGCATCAGTGTTGTGTTGGTTATTGTGACTTGTATTTGTAAGCATCAGTGTTGTGTTGGTTATTGCAAGGTGTCTCTGTTGCAGTGATAGCCAATGTGTGGAATCACAAGGCTGGTTATTGCAGAGTGGCTTTGTTAGTGTATGTAATCATCATCTGTGTTGTGTTGTGTTGGTTATTGCAAAGTGGCTTTGTTAGTCAGTATTTGTTTATCAGTATTGTGTTGGTTGTTGAGGCTGTTCCTGTTAGTCTGTGTGTGTAATCATCAGTATTGTGTAGTTGTTGAGGCTGTCCCTGTTAGTCTGTGTGTGTAATCATCAGTAGTGTATTGTTGTTGAAAGCTGTCCCTGTTAGTCAGTGCATGTAATCATCAGTATTGTGTTGTTGTTGAAAGCTGTCCCTGTTAGTCAGTGCATGTAATCATCAGTAGTGTATTGTTGTTGAAAGCTGTCCCTGTTAGTCAGTGAATGTAATCATCAGTATTGTGTTGTTGTTGAAAGCTGTCCCTGTTAGTCAGTGCATGTAATCATCAGTATTGTGTTGTTGTTGAAAGCTGTCCCTGTTAGTCAGTGTGTATTACACTGAGGGTTGTGTTGGTTGTTGCAGGTGTCTCTGTTAGTGTTAGTCACTGTATGTATTTATCAGCATTAACCCCATCATGTTGGTTGTTGGAGGGTCTGTTAGTGCGTGTACTTATCAGTGTTGTGTTGGTTACTGAAGGGTGTCTCTTAGTCTTAGTGTGTGTAATTGTGTAATGTAAAACATTGGTTGTTGCAGGGTGTATCTGTTAGTGTGTGTAATGTAAATCATTCATTGTTGCAGGGTGTATGTGTCAGTGTGTGTAATGTAAATCATTCGTTGTTGCAGGGTGTATCTGTCAGTGTGTGTAATGTAAATCATTTGTTGTTGCCAGGTGTATCTGTCAGTGTGTGTAATGTAAACCATTTGTTGTTGCAGGGTGTATCTGTCAGTGTGTGTAATGTAAATCATTTGTTGTTGCAGGGTGTATCTGTCAGTGTGTGTAATGTAAATCATTGGTCGTTGCAGTGTGTATCTGCCAATCAGCATGTGTAATTTAAATAATTGGTTGTTGCAGGCTGTGTCTGTTAGTCGGGGTTGTGTTGAGGGTGTGTCTGTTAGTCAGGGTTGTGTTGGTTGTTACAGGGTGTGTCTGTTAGTCGGGGTGGTGGTTGTGGCAGGGTGTGTCTGTTAGTCAGGGTTGTGTTGGTTGTTGCAGAGTGTGTCTGTTAGTCGGGGTTGTGTACAGGGTGTGTCTGTTAGTCGGGGTTGTGTACAGGGTGTGTCTGTTAGTCGGGGTTGTGTACAGGGTGTGTCTGTTAGTCGGGGTTGTGTTGGTGTTACAGGGTGTGTCTGTTAGTCGGGATTGTGTACAGGGTGTGTCTGTTAGTCAGGGTTGTGTTGGTTGTTGCAGGGTGTGTCTGTTAGTCGGGGTTGTGTTGAGTGTGTGTCTGTTAGTCAGGGTTGTGTTGGTTGTTACAGGGTGTGTCTGTTAGTCGGGGTTGTGTTGGTTGTTGCAGGGTGTGTCTGTTAGTCGGGGTTGTGTACAGGGTGTGCCTGTTAGTCGGGGTTGTGTTGGTTGTTACAGGGTGTGTCTGTTAGTCGGGGTTGTGTTGCAGTGTGTGTCTGTTAGTCAGGGTTGTGTTGGTTGTTACAGGGTGTGTCCAATAGTCGGGGTTGTGTTGAGGGTGTGTCTGTTACTCAGGGTTGCGTTGGTTGTTGCAGGGTGTATCTGTTAGGGTTGTGTTGGTTGTTGCAGGGTGTGTCTGTTACTCAGGGTTGCGTTGGTTGTTGCAGGGTGTATCTGTTAGGGTTGTGTTGGTTGTTGCAGGGTGTGTCTGTTACTCAGGGTTGTGTTGGTTGTTGCAGGGTGTATCTGTTAGGGTTGTGTTGGTTGTTGCAGGGTGTGTCTGTTACTCAGGGTTGTGTTGGTTGTTGCAGGGTGTATCTGTTAGGGTTGTGTTGGTTGTTGCAGGGTGTCTCCTATCACAGTGCTGATTGCAATGAGAGTTTATGAAAATGGGTCTGCTGCCCTCAAGTGGACAAGGAACAACAGCGTGGTGGAAGCGCTTAACACTGCATTTGCCTGTGCTCTCAAGGTGGGGAACCCTTTTGTCTTTGCTGTTGTGGATGTCCTTGAAGGTTGGGAAGACTTTTGTCTTTGCTTTTGTGGATGTCCTTGTAGGTTAGGAAGACTTTGCTGTTGTGGATGTCCTTGTAGGTTGGGAACCCTGTTGTCTTTGTGGCTATGACTGTCATCGTCTGTAGCTTGGGAACCCTTCTTTTGGCTCTGCCGTGATGACTGTCATTGTCTATAGCTGTGTGACTGTCACTGTTGGTTTGCTGTGTGACTGTCATTGTCTGTTGTCTATAGCTTGGGAACTCTGCTGTTGGTTTGCTGTGTGACTGTCATTGTCTGTTGTCTGTAGCTTGGGAACTCTGCTGTTGGTTTGCTGCGTGACTGTCATTGTCTGTTGTCTATTGTCTATTGGGTGACTCAGGCGGGGTTGTTAACTGCCTTGACTTTTGCCTAGCATCGCTTAAGTCCCTTGGCTGCTTTTACTTCCAGTGCGTACTTTCTTCACAATGGAAGGCGGTGACAGTGAATTTGCGAATTTTACACTGCCAACTTTAAAGGCATATTTGGAGGCCCATAGTCATAATTTGTCTGGCAATAAGCAATAACTTGTTGCTCATGCTGTAGGATGCCCCAAACCACATTTTTTCTACAAACTCGTTATCTTCTGGTCAGCCAAAAAACGACGCAAAGATTGTTTTTTTCCACCCTCCATCCCCTTTCCACGGTAATTTTTGCAACTGCAACAGTATTGGCATTTGTACAGCTTCGCGATTCTAGGTTCGACTTCCACTGTTATACACAGCGTGAAGCAACGCCTACTCAGAAATCAGCCCAGAAGTGCGCTGCGACCTCTCACGAGGTCTTGCGCAAAAGATTACAAAGCGCATTCACTCTAGCAAACCAGCTTCGCTGAATCGCACAATAGCTTGGGAACTCTTTGCTGTTGGTTTGCTGTGTGACTGTCATTGTCTGTTGTCTATTGTCTGTAGCATGGGAACTCTTTGCTGTTGGTTTGCTGTGTGACTGTCATTGTCTGTTGTCTGTAGCATGGGAACTCTCTGCTGTTGGTTTGCTGTGTGACTGTCATTGTCTGTTGTCTATTGTCTATAGCTTGGGAACTCTTTGCTGTTGGTTTGCTGTGTGACTGTCATTGTCTGTTGTCTGTAGCATGGGAACTTGTTGTGACTGTCATTGTCTGTTGTCTATTGTCTGTAGCTTGGGAACTCTGCTGTTGGTTTGCTGTGTGACTGTCATTGTCTGTTGTCTATTGTCTGTAGCATGGGAACTCTTTGCTGTTGGTTTGCTGTGTGACTGTCATTGTCTGTTGTCTGTAGCTTTGGAACTCTCTGCTGTTGGTTTGCTGTGTGACTGTCATTGTCTGTTGTCTATTGTCTGTAGCTTGGGAACTCTTTGCTGTTGGTTTGCTGTGTGACTGTCATTGTCTGTTGTCTATTGTCTATAGCTTGGGAACTCTCTGCTGTTGGTTTGCTGCGTGACTGTCATTGTCTGTTGTCTATTGTCTGTAGCTTGGGAACTCTCTGCTGTTGGTTTGCTGTGTGACTGTCATTGTCTGTTGTCTATTGTCTTAGCTTGGGAACTCTTGCTGTTGGTTTGCTGTGTGACTGTCTTGTCTGTTGTCTTTTAGCTTGGGAACTCTGTTGTGACTGTCATTGTCTGTTGTCATTGTCTGTAGCTTGGGAACTCTCTGCTGTTGGTTTGCTGTGTGACTGTCATTGTCTGTTGTCTATTGTCTGTAGCTTGGGAACTCTCTGCTGTTGGTTTGCTGTGTGACTGTCATTGTCTGTTGTCTGTAGCTTGGAAACTCTCTGCTGTTGGTTTGCTGTGTGACTGTCATTGTCTGTTGTCTGTAGCTTGGGAACTCTCTGCTGTGACTGTCATTGTCTGTTGTCTATTGTCTATAGCTTGGGAACTCTCTGCTGTTGGTTTGCTGTGTGACTGTCATTGTCTGTTGTCTATAGCTTGGAACTCTCTGCTGTTGGTTTGCCTGTGACTGTCATTGTCTGTTGTCTGTAGCTTGGGAATTCTCTGCTGTTGGTTTGCTGTGTGACTGTCATTATCTGTTGTCTGTAGCTTGGGAACTTGTTGTGACTGTCATTGTCAAATACATTGGAAACCCTCTTTTAAAAAATTATGTGTTTGTGTGACTGCCACAGTATAACTTCACAACGGTGTTTGTCTGTCAAAGCATAATGTCACCACAACTGTGTTCATGGAAATTGTGTTTGTGGGCCTGAGGCAGCATAACTTCATGATGAGTGGGGCATAACTGTGTTTGTGGGCCACCCAGTATAACTACATGATAAATGGGGCATAACTGTGTTTGTGTGCCACCCACCATATCATATTGGGGCATAACTGTGTTTGTGTGCCACCCACCATAACGTCATGATAAATGGGGCATAACTGTGTTTGTGTGCCACCCACCATAACGTCATGAGTGGGGCATAACTGTGTTTGTGGGCCACCCAGCATAATGTCATGATAAGTGGGGCATAACTGTGTTTGTGGGCCACCCAGTATAACTACATGATAAATGGGGCATAACTGTGTTTGTGGGCCACCCAGTATAACTACATGATAAGTGGGGCATAACTGTGTTTGTGGGCCACCCAGTATAACTACATGATAAATGGGGCATAACTGTGTTTGTGGGCCACCCAGTATAACTACATGATAAATGGGGCATAACTGTGTTTGTGGGCCACCCAGTATAACTACATGATAAATGGGGCATAACTGTGTTTGTGGGCCACCCAGCATAACTTCGTGATGAGTGGGGCATAACTGTGTTTGTGGGCCACCCAGTATAACTACATGATAAGTGGGGCATAACTGTGTCTGTGTGCCTGTGGCAGAATAACGTCATGATAAATGGGGCATAACTGTGTTTGTGTGCCACCCAGTATAACTACATGATAAGTGGGGCATAACTGTGTTTGTGGGCCACCCAGTATAACTACATGATAAGTGGGGCATAACTGTGTGGGCCACCCAGTATAACTACATGATAAGTGGGGCATAACTGTGTTTGTGGGCCTGTGGCAGAATAACGTCATGATAAATGGGGCATAACTGTATTTGTGGGCCTGTGACAGAATAACGTCATGATAAATGGGGCATAACTGTGTTTGTGGGCCTGTGACAGAATAACGTCATGATAAATGGGGCATAACTGTGTTTGTGGGCCTGTGGCAGAATAATGTCATGATAAGTGGGGCATAACTGTGTTTGTGGGCCTGTGGCAGTATAACTTCATGATGAGTGGGGCATAACTGTGTTTGTGGGCCTGTGGCAGAATAACATCATGATAAGTGGGGCTTCCCTTACTCTCCTGAATTTGATTACACAACACTTAGATAAAGCTAAGTCATATGTTAGAATTTTATTTGTTGATTTTTCTAGTGCGTTTAATACAATTGAACCATATGTGCTACTAAAAAGACTGATTGATTTGCATGTCAACTCAAACCTTGCACTGTGGATCAGGGATTTTCTCCGAGACCAACCGCAGCGTGTTTGTGTGAATGGATACCTGTCTGAAGAGGTCGTACTGAATTCTGGGGTACCTCAAGGGTGTGTCCTTTCACCCATGTTGTTTTCTATATATACTAACCATATGAACTTGCAAACTGCTGTAGCCTGCCTCTTTAAGTTTGCTGATGACATGGCACTTGTTGGATTGCTGTTAAACGAAGACTCCCTGGCAAGATATTTTTCACATGTTTCACTCTTGGATGAATGGTGCGAAGAAAGCTTTTTGGAAATAAACGTTGGTAAGACAAAAGAATTAGTGCTAGATGCAAGGAAAACAAAAAATGTATTTGTTCCTGTCAAAGTAAACAATGACTGTGGCAGCCTGTGTGTGACTGTGGCAGCATATCTGCGTGTTACTGTAGCAGCCTGTGTGTGACTGTGCAGCATAACGCCACCCTAGCAGCGAGTCTGTGTCTGTCCTAGCACAACGTCCAGCCCACCAACCAGCGCTACCTGCTTGCTGTCAACGTCAACCAGCAGTTGATGAGCTGCTGGGCCCATGGGGCCAAGGTGTTGTCTCCCGTCATCGCTGCTGCCGGCCTGGCCCAAGTGCTGGCCCACACTGAGCCCAGTCCCACGCTGGCTTTCTTCCACACCGACCTGAAGACCATCCCTCTGACAAACACCATGCAGATGCCTGAAATATGCGAGGCCATCGTTAAACAAGTATCAGAGGTGAGTTGGGGGATGGTGAGGTCATCGTTGAACACGTGTCTGGGGTTGTTTGGGTGAGCATCAGGTGTTTGGGTGAGCATCAGGCGTTTGGGTGAGCATCAGGTGTTTGGGTGATCATCAGGCGTTTGAGTGAGCATCAGGTGTTTGAGTGAGCATCAGGTGTTTGAGTGAGCATCAGGTGTTTGGGTGAGCATCAGGCGTTTGGGTGAGCATCAGGTGTTTGGGTGAGCATCAGGTGTTTGGGTGAGCATCAGGTGTTTGGGTGAGCATCAGGCGTTTGGGTGAGCATCAGGCGTTTGGGTGAGCATCAGGTGTTTGAGTGATCATCAGTGTCAGAGATCACTTAGGGACTTGAAGCTGTCCTAGTGTCAGAGATCACTTAGGGACTTGAAACTGTCCTAGTGTCAGAGATCACTTAGGGACTTGAAACTGTCCCAGTGTCAGAGGAATGCGTGAACAACTGCTGGTGAGGCTGACAAAATAGAACAGGTGTAGAGAAATGTACTCAGCTCTACAACAACACTCGGTGTTTAATTGTTCCTTGTGTGTTGTCATACAGGTACCTCAGTCTACTGATTGCACACATACCACACTATCTGCAGTCAGTAATAAATCTTTCCAAATATTCAAGAAAGATTATCCTAAGAAATAGCCCTTCAAAGTCATGATGATGAAATAGCCTTTCAAAGTCATGATGATGAAATAGCCTTTCAAAGTCATGATGAAGAAATAGCCTTTCAAAGTCATGATGAAGAAATAGCCTTTCAAAGTCATGATGAAGAAATAGCCCTTCAAAGTCATGATGAAGAAATAGCCCTTCAAAGTCATGATGAAGAAATAGCCTTTCAAAGTCATGATGAAGAAATAGCCCTTCAAAGTCATGATGATGAAATAGCCCTTCAAAGTCATGATGAAGAAATAGCCTTTCAAAGTCATGATGAAGAAATAGCCCTTCAAAGTCATGATGAAGAAATAGGTGACTCAGGCAACTCTGAAGTTGGCTGTACCATAATTTAGTCATGGAATCTGGTGGCTGGGGTGCTGCATGACCGCCAAATAGGTTAGATGCTGTGCGCCTGAAACTCATGCGGAGTTTCAGATTGGAAGGATTTTGCTTCCTAGAAAGATGACTTTGGGATAGTCATGTATGGGTACGTCATCATAAACCGGAGTGTCTTGTAAAAAAATTGCTTTGTTGTGGTCGTGGTCACAGCAAAGATTCAAAACTTAATTGAATGTTTGTCTGGACAATATTTTTAGAACAATTTAACCTTTTGTACCCAAACTTGGTATGGCGATGCATCATCTTGAACTAGAATGTCCAGCGAAAAGATTGAGGGTCCACTTGATCAGAATATGATTGTTTAACTATATCTTCAGAACTGCAGATCCTTTCGCAAACAAACTTAATTTGACGACACATCATCGGTCCAGTTTTTTGTGAACAAATTGCTGTGTTCAAGGCCAAGGTCATAGTGATGGTTGAAAATCTCATTGAATTAGGGGTTACAGACTGTCATGGATGCTTACATGTGTTACTGCTTGTCATGAAGTGTTTACATGTGTATTACTGCTTGTCATGAAGTGGTCACATGTTTGTTACTGCCTGTCATGAAGTATTTATATATGTGTTCTTGTCATGAGTTATAATTTAATAATGGGACATCCAAACACATAAACAGTTGAAAATAACGCTATTTATTAGGACAAGACCCTCCCCAAAAAGCCTAATAAACGGCCTCCTTTTGAACCTTTTATGTGTTTGGATCTCGTTTTAGAACACTAGAAGTCATTCTTGTTTCTTCTTTTTTTTCTTTTTTTCTTTTTTTCTTTTTTAATAATGGGAGATTTACAGATCACCTACTCTGCGGAAGCACAAAGCATTTTGCAGTGAACAACTTGCACAAAACCCGGGCGGGGGCGGGGGGATGGAGGGGTGGAATGGATGAATAAATGTAACAACCTCTCTCTCTTCCCCCTTCCCCCCTCACTTGCACACACAAACACAGCCACTGAAATTGAAAAAGCCCCGTGATAGCCAGAATCATAGCTAGTTCAGCTGTAAAAAGGCTGTTTGAAGAGGAGGGTTTTAAGGTTGGACTTGAAATACAAACATCATGGGCTGTGTTTGACAGCAAAAAGGCATGAAGTAAGAGGTTAGTCTAACCCTAACCCTAACCCTAACCCTTGAAATACAAACATCGTGGGCTGTGATTGACAGCAAAGAGGCGTGAAGTAAGAGGAAGCCTCTTGCCCTTGCTGATTTCTTTTCACTGTTGCTATGCCAACAGTGCAAATGTCTCTGACACAGAATGAATAGATCTTGATGAAATACAGAGCTCAACAGCTTTGGACAGATATCTGGGGGTAGAACCAGTGATGATTTTAAACAAAGACAAACTCTTTTATATTTAATTCATTGTAGAGTGGGAAGTCAGTGGAGTTCTTTCAGCCGAGTGAACAGTGTTGATGTTTCTGAGATCTAAAAATAACTTGTGCAGCTGCATTTTGGAGTCACTGAAGTGGTTGGATGACTGAGAAATACTCATTAGTATCTAGTTACAGTAATCTAATGTGGAGAAGATGCATGCGGTGACAAGAGTTTTAGTAACATCTTCGGTGGGGTAGGGACAGATTGGGCATTTCATTTCAGTGTACGCTGCCTGACAGGTTTTGATGATGTGTTGTTCCATGCAAAGATCACTATCAAAATGTGGACATTTTCAAATTTGATTGGTTTCTGTTCTGTCGTCATTTCACTTTGCTGTTTAACAGCCAGGTTTTGATTTTAGAGGTGCACGTTTGAAGTCCAGACTAAATGGCTGTCATTTTCTGATGGAGCTGAGTTGTGGAGCTATGTGTCATCTGCAAATATCTCATGACAAACATGGTGAGAGATCAGTGTGAGGGGAACTGTACAATAGGACTCCTGAGCAAAACCGGATCCAGCACTGACCCTTGAGGAACACAAGAGCAGATTCAGCTGACTGATGGCTGTTTACCAAACCAAGTGTTTTATTTCTAAAAGATATGAGCAAAACTAATTTAGTGCTGTACTGTCAGTGCCAAAAACTGTGTCAAACTGAGAGAGAAGTTCTTTATCAGTTGTGTCAAAAGCAGCAGACAAATTTTAAAGCAACAGACTTCAGATTTCATGCTCGACCTCCCACCCATGCAAACCAGACAGAAAGTGGAGCAAGTCAAAGCGTACTTCAGTGCCGTTGAAAATCCTCACAACCCGCTCCATGAAGCTGTGAAAGACACAAAAGGGATGCAGACTGGGACTGGGACGGGCCAAGTCTTGGATGGGTCAAGCACAGGACTCAGTACTGCAAATGTGCCAGCTGACAGAGCTCAAGCGAACCAAGGAGCGAAAAGGGCACCCAAACTGATTCCGGCGTCTCTTTGAGATGTTCCTGCCAGAAAACTTGGGAAAGCACCGTCAAGAATGGCCAGCAGGCAAAACTGAGTCAGAGATCAAGCTTTTTATTCAAGAAAAGAGTAAACCACAAAACCTCACTGATGGCTCAGTCACCAAAGGCCAGTCAGGGTGGGGCTTCACTGTCAAGCAAGGTGCGACCACCATCCATGAAGACAGTGCAGCCTATATGGTCTCAGCCTCCAGCTTGCCAATGGAGGTGGAAGCAGCCACCTGTGCTGGATTGCCTCAAGAGGCGACAGTCGCACCACACACGCCATCATCCTCACAGATTGAATGGGCTTGCTACAAAAAATGAAAAATGGAATGGGAAGCCCAGACTGGAATGTGTCCATGGTCAACACCACCTTCAAAAACTCCTGTGGGTGTACTGCCCTGGACATGCCCGAGTGAAGGGAAACAACCGAGCAGACAGACTGGCGGGCAAAGCAACCATCACAAGTGGCTTGCTTCCCGGAAGATGTGAAGTGTTGAGCAGCTTGAGATGCTACCTGCAGGCACAAAGCCAAGAACATCACACCACTGATCACCCGGCGTGGAGAGAGGAAGCGCCAGACGATATTTCTTGAAAGGACGAGAGAGGGCCATCATCAGACAAACATTGGAACCGTTTTAAAGGCAACGTTGGGGAAACTTCTGTGAGATGGGGTGGAGCGCATATGGGCTTTTCCAAGTACATAAATACCATCTTGAACTGAACTGAACTAAACTTTTGTTATCACCTAAAGCAGTTAGAGTGCTGTTTACCCCGTGCAAGAGGACAGCCTGTGCTGTGCCTGGCACGGTCGGCACACTGGTGGTCTGTGCTGTGTTTGGCACGGTCGGCACACTGGTGGTCTGTGCTGTGTTTGGCACGGTCAGCAAACTGGTGGTCTGTGCTGTGTTGTGGTCTGTGCTGTGTTGTGGTCTGTGCTGTGTTGTGGTCTGTGCTGTGCTGTGTCTGGCACGTTCAACAGACTGGTGGGCACTGAGAAAATGTCTGGATGTCAGATGCATGAGATCAGTTGCTTCAGTACATGAAGTGTTTACATGTGTGTTACTGCTTGTTATGAAGTGTTTGCATGTTTTACTATGTGTCACAAAGTGTTAACATGTCTGTTACTGTTTGTCATGAAATGTTTACATGGGTGTTGCTGCTTGCCATGAAGTATTAACATGCAGTTTCACCATTTCAGGGTGAGGATAGCAAGTGTATATGTGATGTGTCGGCACCATTGACATGGGCAGAAAAACAGAAGAAAGCCTTTGACGTTATCATCGTCATGACAGACTTCAGGCATCCCAAGTCCTTCACTGATCTCCCAACCGCTCTCAGACAATATCGTCGCACCGTGGGCCTGCCACATGCAAAGTGAGTATCAGTCACCCAGCCTGTAGCCTGTCTCAGGCAGTATCAGTCACCCAGCCACTCTCAGACAGTATCAGTCACCCAGCCTGTAGCCTGTTTCAGCATCAGTCACCCAGCCTGTAGCCTGTCTCAGACAGTATCAGTCACCCAGCCTGTAGCCTGTCTCAGACAGTATCAGTCACCCAGCCTGTAGCCTGTCTCAGGCAGTATCAGTCACCCAGCCACTCTCAGACAGTATCAGTCACCCAGCCTGTAGCCTGTTTCAGCATCAGTCACCCAGCCTGTAGCCTGTCTCAGACAGTATCAGTCACCCAGCCTGTAGCCTGTCTCAGACAGTATCAGTCACCCAGCCTGTAGCCTGTCTCAGACAGTATCAGTCACCCAGCCTGTAGCCTGTCTCAGACAGTATCAGTCACCCAGCCAGTCACCCACCCAGCCAGTCCCAAACTCAGTGTTGTTTAAGTGCTCATGACCTCTGTTCATTGCTATTGCCTGCATGTTGATCACCAGGGCTCTGTCCTCTATGTTTTTAGTTTCTATGTGTGTTGATCGCTGTTGCCTGCATGTTGATCACCAGGGCTCTGTCCTCTATGTTTTTAGTTTCTATGTGTGTTGATCGCTGTTGCCTGCATGTTGATCACCAGGGCTCTGTCCTCTATGTTTTTAGTTTCTATGTGTGTTGATCGCTGTTGCCTGCATGTTGATCACCAGGGCTCTGTCCTCTATGTTTTTAGTTTCTATGTGTGTTGATCGCTGTTGCCTGCATGTTGATCACCAGGGCTCTGTCCTCTATGTTTTTAGTTTCTATGTGTGTTGATCGCTGTTGCCTGCATGTTGATCACCAGGGCTCTGTCCTCTATGTTTTTAGTTTCTATGTGTGTTGATCGCTGTTGCCTGCATGTTGATCACAAGGGCTCTGTCCTCTATGTTTTGTATATTCTCTCCATATTGATCGCTGTCGCCTGCATAATGCTCACCATGGTTCTGTGTGTGATCGCTGTTGCCTGCGTGTTGATCACCAGGGCTCTCTCCTCCATGTTTTTATATTCTCTCCATATTGATTGCTGTTGCCTGCATAATGCTCACCAAGGTTCTGTGTGTGTTCAGGTTGGTGGTGTGCGGACTGACAGCCAGTCACTTCCAGCTGGCCAGTGGGGACGAGCCAGGAATGCTGGACATCGCTGGTTTTGATGCCACAGTGCCAGCAGTCATCCACAGCTTTGTCACTGGTAGCCTCTGAAGTATTAGTCCGCTGTGACATGTCAGTCAACTGCCTCACGCTGACTGTGTAAAAGTTGTCAGAGAACTTGGCATGACTAGTTTTGATTTCACAACATCTCCCCCCCCCCCCCCCCCCCCAACGCCTCTCCATCACTTCCCCATTCTGTCACTGATCGTCCTTACAGAGCTTCTGCCACCCACAATTCTGTCACCGATTGTCCTTAAGAAGTTGGTCTCCTGCCACCCACAATTCTGTCACCGATTGTCCTTAAGAAGTTGGTCTCCTGCTACCCACAATTCTGTCACCGACTGTCCTTAAGAAGTCGGTCTCTGGCCACCCACAGCTCTGTCACCGACTGTCCTTAAGAAGTCGGTCTCCTGCCACCCACAGTTCTGTCACCGACTGTCCTTAAGAAGTCGGTCTCCTGCCACCCACAGTTCTGTCACCGACTGTCCTTAAGAAGTCGGTCTCCTGCCACCCACAGTTCTGTCACCGACTGTCCTTAAGAAGTTGGTCTCCTGCCACCCACAGTTCTGTCACCGATTGTCCTTAAGAAGTTGGTCTCCTGCCACCCACAGTTCTGTCACCGATTGTCCTTACAGGGTGAGTCTCCTGCCACCCACAGTTCTGTCACCGATTGTCCTTACAGGGTGAGTCTCCTGCCACCCACAGTTCTGTCACCAATTGTCCTTACAGGGTGAGTCTCCTGCCACCCACAGTTCTGTCACCGATTGTCCTTACAGGGTGAGTCTCCTGCCACCCACAGTTCTGTCACCGATTGTCCTTACAGGGTGAGTCTCCTGCCACCCACAGTTCTGTCACCAATTGTCCTTACAGGGTGAGTCTCCTGCCACCCACAGTTCTGTCACCGATTGTCGTTACAGGGTGAGTCTCCTGCCACCCACAGTTCTGTCACCGATTGTCCTTAAGGAGTCTTCTGTTCCACAGTTTTCTACACAGGTCATGACAGCTTCAGGAGAAATTGGATTCAACACAGATAAAGTCTACACAGCATTTGTTCAACAGCTCTTCATGTGTTACAGGGATAAAGTTGCCCCTTTCATGGCTTCTAGTCAACTGTCTGTTCTTCACGTGCATACAGGATCAGGTTTCTCCGACACATGCGTACAGGATCAGGTTTCCCCAGCACATGCATACAGGATCAAGTTTCACTGGCACATGCATACAGGATCAAGTTTCCCCGGCACATGCATACAGGATCAAGTTCCCCCAGCACATGCATACAGGATCAAGTTTCCCCAGCACATGCATACAGGATCAAGTGCCCCCAGCACATGCATACAGGATCAAGTTTCCCCAGCACATGCATACAGGATCAAGTTCCCCCAGCACAGGGATTTAATTCAACAGTTCATGTGAATACAGGAGTGAATCTCCAAGTACATGACTTTTGTGCAACCTTCTTTTTTTTTTAACCCTATCGGCCCCGGCTGTTCTGGCCGACAGCAGTTCCCTGACAGCACTGCCACCACTTTCACCACTACACCGTGACAGCTTATAGTGCTTAACCGCTGCACCAAATCTCTTTGTTTTTTGCTTTTTTAATACAAAGAGGATCTACACTTTGACAGCTTATAGTGCTTATACTGATGCATCAGATCTCTTAGTTTTGTTGTTGATTTTTTAAATAAAAAGAGGAAGTAGCAATCAACTAATATCACAGCTTGATCGACAGATTTTGCACAACTGTGGATCTTTGCATCCACTGCAGGCACAATCACATCCACATCCACTGCAGGCACAGTCACATCTACACCAACAGCAGGCACAATCACATTTACACCAACAGCAGGCACAATCACATCTACACCAAACAGCAGGACACAATCACAATGTACACCAATAGCAGGCACAATCACATCTACATCCACTGCAGGCACAGTCCCATCTACATCCACAGCAGGCACAGTCACATTTACACCAACAGCAGGCACAATCACATCTACACCAACAGCAGGCACAATCACATCTACACCAACAGCAGGCACAATCACATCTACATCCACAGCAGGCACAGTCACATCTACACCAAACAGCAGGCACAGTCACATCTACACCAACAGCAGGCACATCACATCTACACCAACAGCAGGCACAATCACATCTACATCCACAGCAGGCACAATCACATCTACATCCACAGCAGGCACAATCACATCTACACCAACAGCAGGCACAGTCACATCTACACCAACAGCAGGCACAGTCACATCTACATCCACAGCAGGCACAATCACATCTACATCCACAGCAGGCACAGTCACATCTACATCCACAGCAGGCACAGTCACATCTACATCCACCTCAGGCACAGTCACATCTACATCCACAGCAGGCACAGTCACATCTACATCCACAGCAGGCACAGTCACGACAAAACACTGTTGACAGGCCCTTCCTTCCTCAACTTTTGGCAAACTGACAGATCAATTCATTCCTCCAAACAAAGATGAAAACAGGGTTGAAATCGCTCAAACAAAGGCTAAAATGGAGTGGGTGTTCCTTGTCATGTGGTGAAAATCTCTCTTTTGTGTATCGAGCACAGAAGAGTTTTTAAGCAGTTGTTCCCTCCCTAATGCCAGTGTCAACAAAAATCACCATTGGGGTTGATCTAGGCTGTCAACAAGTCACTGTTGGGGTGAGCTAGGCTGTCAACAAAAATCACCATTGGGGTGAGCTAGGCTGTCAACAAAAGTCACCATTGGGTTGAGCTAGGCTGTCAACAAAAGTCACCATTGGGGTTGAGCTAGGCTGTCAACAAAAGTCACCATTGGTTGAGCTAGGCTGTCAAAAAGTCACTTGGGCTGAGCTAGGCTGTCAACAAGTCACCATTGGGTTGAGCTAGGCTGTCAACAAGTCTCCATTGGGGTGAGCTAGGCTGTAAACAAGTCACCATTGGGTTGAGCTAGGCTATCAACAAGTCACCATTGGGGTGAGCTAGGCTGTCAACAAAAGTCACCATTGGTTTGAGCTAGGCTGTCAACAAAAGTCAGTGTTGGGGGTGAGCTAGGCTGTCAACAAGTCACCATTAGGTTGAGCTAGTCTGTCAACAAGTCACCATTGGGTTGAGCTAGTCTGTCAAAAAGTCACCATTGGGGCGAACTAGGCTGTCAACAAAAGTCACCATTGGGGTGAGCTAGGCTGTCAACAAGTCACCATTGGGGTGAGCTAGGCTGTCAACAAGTCACCATTGGGGTGAGTTAGGCTGTCAACAAAAGTCACCCTTGGGGTGAGCTAGGCTGTCAACAAGTCACCATTGGGTTGAGCTAGGCTGTCAACAAGTCACCATTGGGTTGAGCTAGGCTGTCAACAAGTCACCATTGGGTTGACTAGGCTGTCAACAAGTCACCCTTGGGGTTGAGCTAGGCTGTCAACAAGTCACCCTTGGGGCTGTGCTACCACTTATTTCCAGGACATGTTATTGTGCATTAAGTGGGAAAGCATACGTGTAATTTCCATGTTCAGTGGGGCATTGTACATGTTATTTACACATTCTTTGGGGAAATGTACATGTTATTTACACATTCTTTGGGGAAATGTACATGTTATTTACACATTCTTTGGGGAAATGTACATGCTATTTACACATTCAGAAGGGAAATGTGTGTGTTATTTACACACTCAGTGGGGAACTGTACATGTAATTTCTATGCTCAATGTGGCAATGTACATGTTATTTCCACAGTCAGTGTGGCAATGTACATATTGGTTACCTATTCAGTGTGGCAATGTACATGTAATTTACACATTCAGTGTGGCAATGTACATGTAATTTACACATTCAGTGTGACAATGTACATGTTATTTACACATTCAGTGTGGCAATGTACATATAATTTACACATTCAGTGTGGCAATGTACATGTAATTTACACATTCAGTGTGGCAATGTACATGTAATTTACACATTCAGTGAGGCAATGTACATGTTATTTACACATTCAGTGTGGCATTGTACATGTTATTTACACATTCAGTGTGGCAATGTACATGTAATTTACACATTCAGTGTGGCAATGTACATATAATTTACACATTCAGTGTGGCAATGTACATGTTATTTACACATTCAGTGGGCATGTGCATGTTATTTACAACATTCATGTTTTATTTGCATGTTTTATTTCACATGTTTATTAGAGCAGAATCTGTTCCATTCCCAGTGATGATTGGAGCAGTGTGCACATATTATTTCCCATGTTCATGGGGACAATGTGCCTGTTTTGTTTCCTGTGGTTTTTGGAGCAATGTATGTTTTATTTCCCATACTCATTGGGCAGTGTGCATGTTTTATTTTCTGTGTTTATTGGGCAGTGTGCATGTTTTATTTTCTGTGTTTATTGGGCAGTGTGCATGTTTTATTTTCTGTGTTTATTGGGCAGTGTGCATGTTTTATTTTCTGTTCTTATTGGGCGGTGTGCATGTTCTGTTTTCTGTTCTTACTGGGCATTGTGCATGTTCTGTTTTCTGTTCTTATCGGGCAGTGTGCATGTTTTATTTCCCATATTCAGGGGGACAGTGTGCATGTTTTATTTCCCATAACCAGGGAGGCACTGTGTGTGTTTTATTTCCCATATTCAGGGGGACAGTGTGCATGTTTTATTTCCCATAACCATTGGGCAGTGTGTATGTTTTATTTCCCATAACCAGGGGGGGCAGTGTGCATGTTTATTTCCCATGTTCAGGGGTGTATTCTGCATGTTTTATTTCCCATAACCAGGGGTGGCAGTGTGCATGTTTATTTCCCGTGTTCAGGGGTGTATTCTGCATGTTTTATTTCCCATAACCAGGGGGGGCAGTGTGCATGTTTTATTTCCCGTGTTCAGGGGTGTATTCTGCATGTTTTATTTCCCATGCTTACTGCGCCACTTCCAATGGGAGACTGGGGATGTCTGATGCCTTCCCTTCCTCTGTCTGGAATCTCAGGGCTGTTGTTTGATTCCCCTTTCCTATCTACTCTCTTGTTTTTCTGCCTAGTTCTCTTGCTCTTTCTGTCTTGTCATTTTTCTGTTTATGGTCTATTCTCTGGATTTTTTTTCCACAAAAAACTGTGGAATATTTTTTATTACATACAAGTTAGGCTTTTTGGCATGGCTCTTGTTGAGCAGCTAGGAGATGACAGATGGTAGGTGGTGCGTACAGCTGGCTGCCATACAGCACTGTGCCACACTGCTATTTGCTGGTAGGTGGTGCGTACAGCTGGCTGCCATACAGCACTGTGCCACACTGCTATTTGCTGGTAGGTGGTGCGTACAGCTGGCTGCCATACAGCACTGTGCCACACTGCTATTTGCTAGGAGATGACAGATGGTAGGTGGTGCGTACAGCTGGCTGCCATACAGCACTGTGCCACACTGCCTATTTGCTAGGAGATGACAGATGGTAGGTGGTGCGTACAGCTGGCTGCCGGGGTACAGCACTGTGCCACACTGCTATTTGCTAGGAGATGACAGATGGTAGGTGGTGCGTACAGCTGGCTGCCATACAGCACTGTGCCACACTGCTATTTGCTAGGAGATGACAGATGGTAGGTGGTGCGTACAGCTGGCTGCCATACAGCACTGTGCCACACTGCTATTTGCTAGGAGATGACAGATGGTAGGTGGTGCGTACAGCTGGCTGCCATACAGCACTGTGCCACACTGCTATTTGCCATTATGCATTCATATAATGTTAAAAAAATCGTATTGTTTCTGTCCATTCCTTTTTTGTATTTTTCTTTAATCTGGTATCAGTAAATCAGACAGAATGGTTGACAATGTGAGCAAGTCTTAGCCTAGCCTTACGCGCTCTTTTAACAGAGGTAATATTGAAGGGACTAACGCTTTGAAAATGTGTGTTTGATGTTTGTGGATGTATGTTTTGTGTTTGTGTTGGGATTGATTTTGTGGATTGACTTGAGAAGAAGTTTATATAATTATGAGAAGAGTTTTGAAATGTGCATTTGCTTATGATATAGTTTGACTGACCTGAGGTGACCCAGTGCAGTTGACAGGATGGTAAAATCCAGTTACTAACTAACTTCCTGTGGCAGTGTGCATATTTTATTTCCCATGTACAGTGGGGCTGTGTGCATGCTTCATTTCCCATGTACAGTGGGGCTGTGTGCATGCTTCATTTCCCAGGCATTTCCTGTGTTTATTGGGGCAGTGTGCACGTTGCACTTCCTGTGTTTATTGGGGCAGTGTGCATGTTGCACTTCCTGTGTTTATTGTGGCAGTGTGCATGTTTCCTTTCCAATGATGACTGAGCCAGTGTGAATGTTTTATTTGCAAAGCTTACTAGGGCAGAAAGTCTGACCTGACAGCCTTGTTTGCGGGGAGTCCAGAATGTATCTGCTGGCAGTGCCGGCTCCAGCTCTGCAAGCATGTTGTACCTGAGGGTGAGACGTAGTTCAAACCACCGCTGGAGTCAGGAGATCAGGCTTTGTAGGAGACCCGTCACGATCCAGGTGTTTTGGGCCCGTAGTCCCTGACCATGAAGTGCGCTGCATTCGCTGAATTCACTCCGATGCGTCGATGGCTTGCTTGAGGTAGGGGTCTCAGATGATGGCTCTGTACTCCGGGGGTGGATGGCTTGCTTGAGGTAGGGGTCTCAGATGATGGCTGTGTACTCCGGGGGTGGATGGCTTGCTTGAGGTAGGGGTCTCAGATGATGGCTGTGTACTCCGGGGGTGGATGGCTTGCTTGAGGTAGGGGTCTCAGATGATGGCTGTGTACTCCGGGGGTGGATGGCTTGCTTGAGGTAGGGGTCTCAGATGATGGCTGTGTACTCCGGGGGTGGATGGCTTGCTTGAGGTAGGGGTCTCAGATGATGGCTGTGTACTCCGGGGGTGGATGGCTTGCTTGAGGTAGGGGTCTCAGATGATGGCTGTGTACTCCGGGGGTGGATGGCTTGCTTGAGGTAGGGGTCTCGGATGATGGCTGTGTACTCCGGGGGTGGATGGCTTGCTTGAGGTAGGGGTCTCGGATGATGGCTGTGTACTGCGGGGGTGGATGGCTTGCTTGAGGTAGGGGTCTCGGATGATGGCTGTGTACTGCGGGGGTGGATGGCTTGCTTGAGGTAGGGGTCTCAGATGATGGCTGTGTACCCCGGGGGTGGATGGACGAGAACCAAGCAGGCGTTTCATTTAGGGGCTGCGGGGCCTGAAGTTCTGACCAAGGAATCCCAGGATGCAGTTTGCTTTCTTTGTGATGGCGTTGATGTGATGGGTCCATTTAAGGTTGTCAGAGTTGGAGTCCTAGATACAGGTTGGCAAGTTTAAACAAAGTGGGCACATGTGCTGACAATAACACTGTGACTCATCATGTGAATCAGGTAGATACACAGTGCAAACATTGTACAAGGTAACACACCTCATTTAGCATTGGCCACAACCCTTCATCCGTGGCATAGCATCAGCCCAATTTAGCATTGGCCACAACCCATCATCCGTGGCATAGCATCAGCCCAATTTAGCATTGGCCACAACCCATCATCCATGGCATAACATCAGCCCAATTTAGCATTGGCCACAACCCATCATCCATGGTATAGCATCAGCCCAATTTAGCATTGGCCACAACCCATCATCCATGGCATAGCATCAGCCCAATTTAGGATTGGCCACAACCCATCATCCATGGCATAGCATCAGCCCAATTTAGCATTGGCCACAACCCATCATCCATGGCACAGCGTCAGCCCAATTTAGCGTTTGCTAGCAACCATGTAGGACAGGATGCACGCGCTTGTGGTCAGAAGGTGGAGACTTTATGGTGTGTCAGGATGGTTTGGGATCCCGTGAGTTTGTCAGTTTTCGGCTTTTCATTGATTCTCCTTTCAGAGAGTTGTGTAATGGAATGCTTTGCCCTTGAGTGATTCTTAACAGCATGTTTGATATTGAGTGGTACGTTACATTGTTTTCTCACTGAGTGGTGTTGCGTAGCAGGATGGTATCACTTTGAGTGATAACTTGTAGCACATTGTTTTGACAGTAAAACAGGTTGTTTTCATATTGAGTGGTTTTGCGTAATACACTGTTTTAACATTGAATGTTGTGCAACAGAATGTGTGGACAGTTTGCATTGTTTGTACATTGAACAGCATTGTGTATCAGAATGTGTGGACAGTTTGCATTGTTTGTACTTTGAACAACATTGTGTAACAGAATGTTTGCATAGTGGGTGTTGTGTAACAGGCTGGTTGTACATTGAGCAATGTTGTGTAACAGAATATTTGCCCAATGAGCAGTGTTGTGCAACAGGCTGGTTGTACATTGAGCAATGTTGTGTAACAGAATATTTGCCCAATGAGCAGTGTTGTGTAACAGGCAGGTTGCACATTGAGTGGAGTTGTTCAACAGACCAGTTGCACATTTGGCATTATTGTGCAACAGAATGTTTAGACCTGGGTGGTGGTGCTCAGTGGAATGTTTGGCACTATTGTGCAAGAGAATGTTTAGACCTGGGTGGTGGTGCTCAGTACAATGTTTGGCACTATTGTGCAAGAGAATGTCTAGACCTGGGTGGTGGTGCTCAGTACAATGTTTGGCACTATTGTGCAAGAGAATGTCTAGACCTGGGTGGTGGTGCTCAGTGGAATGTTTGGCACTATTGTGCAAGAGAATGTCTAGACCTGGGTGGTGGTGCTCAGTACAATGTTTGGCACTATTGTGCAAGAGAATGTCTAGACCTGGGTGGTGGTGCTCAGTGGAATGTTTGGCACTATTGTGCAAGAGAATGTCTAGACCTGGGTGGTGGTGCTCAGTACAATGTTTGGCACTATTGTGCAAGAGAATGTCTAGACCTGGGTGGTGGTGCTCAGTACAATGTTTGGCACTATTGTGCAAGAGAATGTCTAGACCTGGGTGGTGGTGCTCAGTACAATGTTTGGCACTATTGTGCAAGAGAATGTCTAGACCTGGGTGGTGGTGCTCAGTGGAATGTTTGCACACTCTGAAACAGAAGGAGGCTCAGAGCATCTGTGCAGAATCAAGAAGCAAGGGGGTTAAGTAGTACTCCAAAGACGTCACACAAACCTAACTAAGACCCCAGTCACCTACGGTAACTCTCGCCTGCCATGCAAGTAAACACAAGGTACATAAACTCCACCAGAAATGCGTCAAGGATGAGGTGACTCGGGTCTTTGTTCTTGTGAATGTTTGCACAATTGGTGGTATTGTGTAACAGAGGTTTGCACAGTTAGTGGTAATGTGTAACAATGTTTGCACAATGGGTGTTGTTGTGCAACAGTATGTTTGCACAATGAGTGTTATGTAACAGACTATTTGCACAATGAGTGTGTTGTGTAACTGCACAACGAGTGTCTTGTTTAACAATACACAGTGTACAATGCTGTACAACAGACTGCACAATGAGCAGATTGTACAACATTGTAAGCATTCCTCCAGTTTGAATGCGTGCTTTGTGAGCATGACTGAGTAACAGTATTGTCTGTTTTCACTGACACTGTGAGTGTGGCTGAGTAACAGTATTGTCTGTTTTCACTGACACTGTGAGTGTGGCTGAGTAACAGTATTGTCTGTTTTCACTGACACAGTGAGTGTGGCTGAGTAACAGTAATGTCTGTTTTCACTGACACTGTGAGTGTGGCTGAGTAACAGTATTGTCTGTTTTCACTGACACTGTGAGTGTGGCTGAGTAACAGTATTGTCTGTTTTCACTGACACTGAGTGTGGCTGAGTAACAGTAATTGTCTGTTTTCACTGACACTGTGAGTGTGGCTGAGTAACAGTATTGTCTGTTTTCACTGACACTGTGAGTGTGGCTGAGTAACAGTATTGTCTGTTTTCACTGACACTGTGAGTGTGGCTGAGTAACACTAACAGTAATGTCTGTTTTCACTGACACTGTGAGTGTGGCTGAGTAACACTACAGTAATGTCTGTTTTCACTGACACTGTGAGTGTGGCTGAGTAACAGTAATGTCTGTTTTCACTGACACTGTGAGTGTGGCTGAGTAACAGTATTGTCTGTTTTCACTGACACTGTGAGTGTGGCTGAGTAACAGTAATGTCTGTTTTCACTGACACTGTGAGTGTGGCTGAGTAACAGTAATGTCTGTTTTCACTGACACTGTGAGTGTGGCTGAGTAACAGTAATGTCTGTTTTCACTGACACTGTGAGTGTGGCTGAGTAACAGTAATGTCTGTTTTCACTGACACTGAGTGTGGCTGAGTAACAGTAATGTCTGTTATCACTGACACTGAGTGTGGCTGAGTAACAGTAATGTCTGTTATCACTGACACTGAGTGTGGCTGAGTAACAGTAATGTCTGTTTTCACTGACGCTGCATTTCCCCAGCTAGAGATTCGGTCATTCGTCACTGAAATCGCTGTTGCAAGTTGGCATCATTGTCATTCAGTGACATTGTCAGCAAGTTGGCATCATTGTTGTTTAGTGACATCGTCAGTAAGTTAGCATCATTTTGTATTGCGAATCAGCAAATTGGCTTTTTGTCAGTGTGTGATGCAGTCATTACATTGGCATCGCTGTCATTGCATTAGGTCAGAGTTCAAAGTGTTGTTCCAAGATGTGAATGACTTAGAAGTTGCTGATGATGATTGTGTGTAACCACTCTTGACGGATCACACACACACACACACACACACACACACACACACACACACACACACACACACACACACACACACACACACACACACACACACACACACACACACACACACACACACACACACACATTCACACACAAACATATATGCACACAAACATATATGCACACACAACACACACATGAAAACACACAAACATGCACACACACATGACAACACAGACATACATGCACAAGCACGCATGCATGCGCACATGCACTCACACTGACACATGCAAACGTATGTACACACACAAGCATGGTATAGTTCATTATTGGTCATTGCTGCCAGTATTTGATGTGTTCTGGTTTTGAAACTGAAAGACCCACCTCTATCCAGAACACCCCACCCATCTCCTCTGGATCATCCCAGTGTGAGTGAGACAGTGTATGATGTGTGAAACTGAAAGACCCACCTCTATCCAGAACACCCCACCCATCTCCTCCGGATTATCCCAGTGTGAGTGAGACAGTCTATGATGTGTGAAACTGAAAGACCAGACTGTGTCAAGAACCCCTCCCCCCTCCCAATTTCAACTCCTTTGGATTCTCCCAGTGTGAGATGTGTCCATGTGTAACCCCCCCCCCCCCCCCCCCCCCATTTCATTGGGATCCAGTGTGCAGTGTTCATGTGAAACTGGAAGAACCAACCGTGTCCACAACAACCCTCTGCTTCATCTCATTTCAATCCGCCCAGTGTGAAACCACGTGTGGTGTTCATGTGTAGCTGACCAGTGTTTCTGGTTCAGCGCAGGTGTGCATCATTGTATTTGCTGGTACCTGTATGTCCTTTTGTTGCAATATAGTCATTAAGGGCATTGGAAAGGCTTTTGGATTCACACAAGGAAAACCTAGATACACGTATATATGTATATGCCCGAACACTACCAGAGTAAGACTCTGCGCTGTACAGTTCCTACGTTGTGAGCCTGTGTTATGTAACAAATCCAGTCAGTTCTTTGAATGTGTCAAGTTTAAGCTTTTGCTCTTCTAGTTCAACATAGAATTGCAGTTTCTAACATTTGTACAAACCTGTCTCTTTTTGGAACTGACTTTGATCAGACATAAGCATACACATATGTATATATGCAAATTCACACACATACACGCGCGCACACACACACACACACTCTGCAAGCATTTTCATCTATATTATTTCTGGTCTGTTTGCTTACTGCCTGAGAATTAAAAAAATGGAATAATTTAGTTTGTTTTGCTTCATTTGATTGAGTGAGAGCAGTACTGTGTGTGTGTGTGTGTGTTTGGCTGCCAATGCACTGACATTGTATGTTTGTGTATGTGTGTGGTTATGAGTACATTGACACTGTATGTTTGTGTGTGTGTCTGGCTGTCAGTGCACTGGCATTGTATGGTGTGTGTGTGTGTCTTTGGCTTTCAGTGCACTGACACGGCGTGTGTGTCTTTGGCTATCCATGCACTCTGACCGACACTGTGAGAGACAAACGCACGCACTCAGTAGGCTGCCGAGTGTACTGAATCAATTCAGAATGACTGCTAAAGATTAAGAGTTGTAGCATTCATTCATGCATGTTACCAACGTTGTGCTTGGTTCTGAACGCCCCGTGAAGTGACTGACACCAGGTCTGGTGAATGCTAATGAAACTGTAACGGTGGAGTCTGGTGAATGCTAATGAAACTGTAACGGTGGAGTCTGGTGAATGCTAATGAAACTGTAACAGTGGAGTCTGGTGAATGCTGATAGTGACAAACGGTAAGTAACAGTGGAGTCTGCCATGTCACAGTGGTGATTGGTTACTCATGACACGCCTGAAGTGACTCCATGTCTGGTGAATGCGAATCAAGTGAAACTGTAAGGAACCGGCAGTGAAGTCTGGCGAACGCTAATGAAACGGTAAGTAACAGTGGACTCTAGTGAATACTAAAAATGGTAGAGTAACTGTTGAGTCTGGTGAACTCTAATGAAACGGTAAGTAACCGGCCGCGGAGTCTGGTGAACGCTGATGGAAAAGTAACAGTGGAGTCTGGTGAACGCTGATGGAAAAGTAACAGTGGAGTCTGGTGAACGCTATGGAACGGTAAGTAACAGTAGAGTCTTGTGAACGCTAATGAAACGGTAGGCTATGTTCAGTGTAACACTGAGTGAAGTCTGGTGAACGCTGATGAAACGGTAGGCTATGTTGTAACAGTGAAGTCTGGTGAACGCTGATGAAACGGCCCCACGGTAAGTAGCCTAACAGTGGAGTCGGGTGAACTATGATAAGACGATAAGTAACAGTGGAGTCGGGTGAACTATGATAAGACGATAAGTAACAGGGGAGTCTGGTGAACGCTATGAAACGGTAAGTAACAGCGGAGTCCGCCACGCGGTGACTGCGGCTGGAAATTGCTCACCGACATGGGGACGACTTCCTTCGGCATCTGGCGTAAGGGAAGTAACTAGTTCAAGCCGTTCCCTGTCATAAACAGAATTACTTCCCTTCCCCGAGAGCGCAGGTACAACCTTTCTTCTGGTTCCTGCCCTGCCCTGCTTGAGAGAAAGAGGACTGACCTTGCTGTGGTTCTGACCTTTTCAAGGAAAGATGACCTTGCTGTGGTTCTGACCTTTTCAGGGAAAGATGACCTTGCTGTGGTTCTGAACTTTTCAAGGAAAGATGACCTTGCTGTGGTTCTGACTTTTTCAAGGATAGATGACCTTGCTGTGGTTCTGACCTTTTGAAGGAAAGATGACCTTGCTGTGGTTCTGAACTTTTCAGGGAAAGATGACCTTGCTGTGGTTCTGACCTTTTGAAGGAAAGAGGACCTAGCTGTGGTTCTGATCTTTTGAAGGAAAGATGACCTAGCTGTGGTTCTGATCTTTTGAAGGAAAGAGGACCTAGCTGTGGTTCTGATCTTGTTCTGCTTCAAGGAAATAATGTGTTTAATCTGTAATAGGGTGCAGGCATGAACTATACAGTTACCACAGAGCGACTGTAGCCAGTTGGAACAGCGGGCCTACCGTCATGGCGTCAGTGGTGGATGGAACACTGCGGTCATGTGTCAGCGGTGGGTGACTGGTGGTGAGGCACAGTCACTGTTGTCATGGGTGACTGGTGGTGAGGCACCGTCAGTCAGTGTTGTTGTGGGTGACTGGTGCTGAGGCACCGTCAGTCAGTGTTGTCGTGGTGACTTGTCAGTGGCCGGAGGCACCGTCAGTCGAGTCACGGTCGGTGTGATGGGTGACTGGTGGTGAGGCACCGTCAGTCACGGTGTGATGGGTGACTGTGATTGGTAGTGACTCATAGACTGTCTTGGTGTGGTGGGTGATACATCATGTGGTGGGTGACTGTGATTGGTAGTGACTCATAGACTGTCTTGGTGTGGTGGGTGATACATCATGTGGTGGGTGACTGTGATTGGTAGTGACTCATAGACTGTCTTGGTGTGGTGGGTGATACATCATGTGGTGGGTGACTGTGATTGGTAGTGACTCATAGACTGTCTTGGTGTGGTGGGTGATACATCATGTGGTGGGTGACTGTGATTGGTAGTGACTCATAGACTGTCTTGGTGTGGTGGGTAATACATCATGTGGTGGGTGACTGTGATTGGTAGTGACTCATAGACTGTCATGGTGTGGTGGGTGATACATCATGTGGTGGGTGACTGTGATTGGTAGTGACTCATAGACTGTCTTGGTGTGGTGGGTGATACATCATGTGGTGGGTGACTGGTCGTGAGACACCGTCATGGTGTGGTGGGTGACTTGTGGTGGTACCATCTGGTGTGGTGGGTGACTGGTGGTGAGGCACCGTGTTAGTGTGGTGGGTGGTGGGTGACTTGTGTGGTGATTTGTGTGGTGGGTGACTTGTGGTGGCACCATCTGGTGTGGTGGGTGACTTGTGGTGGCACCATCTGGTGTGGTGGGTGACTTGTGGTGGAACCATCTGGTGTGGTGGGTGACTGGTGGTGAGGCACCGTCATAGTGTGGTGGATGACTGGTGGTAACACCGCCATGGTGTGGTGGATGACTTGGGGTGATGCTGTCATGGTGTGGTGTGTGACTGGGGGTGACACCACCATGGTGTGGTGGATGACTTGGGGTGATGCTGTCATGGTGTGGTGTGTGACTGGGGGTGACACCACCATGGTGTGGTGGGTGACTTGTGGTGAGGCAACGTCACTGGCCGGTGTGGTGGGTGACTTGTGGTGTCACCGTCATGGTGTGGTGGATGACTTGGGGTGATGCTGTCATGGTGTGGTGTGTGACTGGGGGTGACACCACCATGGTGTGGTGGGTGACTTGTGGTGAGGCAACGTCACTGGCCGGTGTGGTGGGTGACTTGTGGTGTCACCGTCATGGTGTGGTGGGTGACTTGTGGTGACACCATCTGGTGTGGTGGGTGACAGGTGGTGAGGCACCGTCATAGTGTGGTGGGTGACTTGTGGTGACACCATCTGGTGTGGTGGGTGACAGGTGGTGAGAAAAACCGGCATGGTGTGGTGGGTGACTTGTGGTGTCACCGTCATGGTGTGGTGGGTGACTTGTGGTGACACCATCTGGTGTGGTGGGTGACAGGTGGTGAGAAAAACCGGCATGGTGTGGTGGGTGACTGGTAGTGACGCCGTCGTGGTTTGGTGGGTGACTTGGAGTGACACCATCATGGTGTGGTGGGTGAGTGGTGGTGATGGGTGTCACGTGGTGAGAGGGGCGGGGTGGAGTCTGCGGTCAGTCAGTCACGTGAGACAATCAATCACGTGCGTTCTGTTAACGGAGAACAACTTGCTATCGGCAGCCAGCTTGCGATAAGAAGGGACGCGCGCGTATGTGTGTGTGTGTGTGTGTGTGTGTGTGTGTGTGTGTGTGTGTGTGTGTGTGTGTGTGTGTGTGTGTGTGTGTGTGTGTGTCTGTCTGTCTGTCTGTCTGTCTGTCTGTTCAGGTCAGTTTGTTATGCCATCGGTTATTACATTAATAACACAACTGACCCAAAAACAATATCTAATTAAAACAGGATGGAAAGTCGACTTTTTAGTAAAACACACTGGGACGCGTGCACACACACACACACACACACACACACACACACACACACACACACACACACACACACACACACACACACACACACACACACACACACATGTACATACACTAATGTGAGAATATGAAACATCTCTGTGCCATGGTGTTGTGTAAACGTTGCCTTCACTGGCAAGAAGTGGTGCATCACAGGAAGACAGCCTGTCAGTCACTTCATGTCAGTGCAGTCAGCCAGCCAGCCAACCACACGACGAGTCACTTCATGTCAGTGCAGTCAGCCAGCCAGCCACCAGCCACACGACGAGTCACTTCATGTCAGTGCAGCCAGCCAGCCAGCAGCCACACAGACAGTCAGTGAGTGAGGTCACTCGTCAGTGCAGTGCAGCCAGCCAGCCAACGGGTCACCATCTGACGAGTCACATTCAGCCCATGCGAGTCACTTGTCAGTGCACCAGCCAGCCACCCACGACGAGTCACTTCATGTCAGTGCAGCAGCCAGCCAGCCAGCCACACGACGAGTCACTTCATGTCAGTGACAGCCAGCCAAGCGGTCACTTGCAGTGCAGCCACAGCAGACGACGAGTCACTTCATGTCAGTGCAGCCAGCCAGCCAGCCAGCCACACGACGAGTCACTTCATGTCAGTGCAGCCAGACCAGCCAGCCACACGACGAGTCACTTCATGTCAGTGCAGCCAGCCAGCCAGCCACACGACGAGTCACTTCATGTCAGTGCAGCCAGCCGCAGCCAGCCACACGACGAGTCACTTCATGTCAGTGCAGCAGCCAGCCAGCCACACGACGAGTCACTTCATGTCAGTGCACGCCAGCCAGCCAGCCAGGCAGCGTCAGCCACAGCACGACGGTCCTTCATGTATGCACAGCCAGCCAGCCACACGACGAGTCACTTCATGTAGTGCAGCCAGCCAGCCAGCCAGCCACACGACGAGTCACTTCATGTAGTGCAGCCAGCCAGCCACGACACACCATGTAGCACAGACAGCCAGTCACACTGCGATGTCAGTCAGTGTGGCCAGCCAGCCAGCCAGCCACACGACGAGTCACTTCATGTAGTGCAGCCAGCCAGCCAGCCAGCACACGACGATCACTTCATGTCAGTGCAGCCAGCCAGCCAGCCAGCCACACGACGAGTCACTTCATGTCAGTGCAAGCCAGCCAGCCAGCCACACGACGAGTCACTTCATGTCAGTGCAGCCAGCCAGCCAGCCAGCCACACGACGAGTCACTTCATGTCAGTGCAGCCAGCCAGCCACACGACGAGTCACTTCATGTCAGTGCAGCAGCCAGCCAGCCAGCCACACGACGAGTCACTTCATGTCAGTGCAGCCAGCCAGCCAGCCAGCCACACGACGAGTCACTTCATGTCAGTGCAGCCAGCCAGCCACACGACGAGTCACTTCATGTCAGTGCAGCCAGCCAGCCAGCCAGCCACACGACGAGTCACTTCATGTCAGTGCAGCCAGCCAGCCAACCAGCCAGTCACACGACTAGTCACTTCATGCTAGTGCAGCCAGCCAGCCAGCCAGCCAGCCAGCCAGCCACACGACTAGTCACTTCATGTCAGTGCAGTCAGCCCGCCAGCCACACGACTAGTCACTTCATGTCAGTTCAGTCAGCCAGCCAGCCACACGACTAGTCACTTCATGTTAGTGCAGTCAGCCAGCCAGCCAGCCAGCCAGCCAGCCACACGACTAGTCACTTCATGTCAGTGCAGTCAGCCAGCCAGCCAGCCAGCCACACGACTAGTCACTTCATGTCAGTGCAGTCAGCCAGCCAGCCAGCCAGCCAGCCAGCCAGCCAGCCAGCCAGACTAGTCACTTCATGTCAGTGCAGTCAGCCAGCCAGCCACACGACTAGTCACTTCATGTCAGTGCAGTCAGCCAGCCAGCCAGCCAGCCACACGATTAGTCACTTCATGTCAGTGCAGTCAGCCAGCCAACCACACGACTAGTCACTTCATGTCAGTGCAGTCAGCCCGCCAGCCACACGACTAGTCACTTCATGTCAGTTCAGTCAGCCAGCCAGCCACACGACTAGTCACTTCATGTTAGTGCAGTCAGCCAGCCAGCCACACGACTAGTCACTTCATGTCAGTGCAGTCAGCCAGCCAGCCAGCCAGCCACACGACAAGTCACTTCATGTCAGTGCAGTCAGCCAGCCAGCCAGCCAGCCACACGACTAGTCACTTCATGTCAGTGCAGTCAGCCAGCCAGCCACACGACTAGTCACTTCATGTCAGTGCAGTCAGCCAGCCAGCCAGCCAGCCACACGACTAGTCACTTCATGTCAGTGCAGTCAGCCAGCCAGCCACACGACTAGTCACTTCATGTCAGTGCAGTCAGCCAGCCAGTCACACGACTAGTCACTTCATGTCAGTGCAGCCAGCCAGCCACACGGCTAGTCATGCCACGCCGGCAAGTGGTGAGCACTCTGTTCGTGCTGACGGTTGTCAACGTGCCAGCAATGTCCACATCACTCAGTGAGGCTGTCTGACAAGTTCTTTAATTAGGCCATGTTTCAGCCTCTGTTTTAAAATACATGTTGTGACAAAAATGGATGGTTCATCTTCACTGAGTTGTTGGTTCTGCAAGGCCGACATTTACGGTCCAGGGTCACCTCAAGGACACTCACAGTCACAATCATATCTGTGCAGTCAGTTTTTTGTCACAGGGGTCACTTCAGTCAAGGACACACACACTGCTGGCATGCACTAGTGTTTCGTCACGACCAGAACAACAAAACTAACAAACGGGAGCCAGGATAGGCCTACTCGCCAAGAACAAACTGGAGTCAGGCTAGGTCTACTGAACAAGAACAAACTGAAGCCAGGCCGCTAGGCCTATTCAACAAGAACAAACTGGAGTCAGGCTAGGCCTACTCAACAAGAACAAACTGAAGCCAGGCTGGGCCTACTCAACAAGAACAAACGGGAGCCAGGCTAGGCCTACTCAACAAGAACAAACGGGAGCCAGGCTAGGCCTACTCAACAAGAACAAACGGGAGTCAGGCTAGGCCTACTCAACAAGAACAAACGGGAGCCAGGCTAGGCCTACTCAACAAGAACAAACGGGAGTCAGGCTAGGCCTACTCAACAAGAACAAACGGGAGCCAGGCTAGGCCTACTCAACAAGAACAAACGGGAGCCAGGCTAGGCCTACTCAACAAGAACAAACTGAAGCCAGGCTGGGCCTACTCAACAAGAACAAACGGGAGTCAGGCTAGGCCTACTCAACAAGAACAAACGGGAGTCAGGCTAGGCCTACTCAACAAGAACAAACGGGAGTCAGGCTAGGCCTACTCAACAAGAACAAAAGGGAGCCAGGCTAGGCCTACTCAACTAGAACAAACGGGAGTCAGGCTAGGCCTACTCAACAAAACAAACTGGAGTCAGGCTAGGCCTACTCAACAAGAACAAACGGAAGCCAGGCTAGGCCTACTCAACAAAACAAACTGGAGTCAGGCTAGGCCTACTCGACAAGAACAAACGGGAGTCAGGCTAGGCCTACTCAACAAGAACAAAAGGGAGTCAGGCTAGGCCTACTCAACAAGAACAAACTGAAGCCAGGCCGCTAGGCCTACTCGACAAGAACAAACTGGAGTCAGGCTAGGCCTACTCAACAAGAACAAACGGGAGTCAGGCCGCTAGGCCTACTCAACAAGAACAAAAGGGAGCCAGGCTAGGCCTACTCGACAAGAACAAAAGGGAGCCAGGCTAGGCCTACTCAACTAGAACAAAAGGGAGCCAGGCTAGGCCTACTCAACAAGAACAAAAGGGAGCCAGGCTAGGCCTACTCAACTAGAACAAAAGGGAGTCAGGCTAGGCCTACTCAACAAGAACAAACGGGAGTCAGGCTAGGCCTACTCGACAAGAACAAAAGGGAGCCAGGCTAGGCCTACTCAACTAGAACAAAAGGGAGCCAGGCTAGGCCTACTCAACAAGAACAAACGGGAGTCAGGCTAGGCCTACTCGACAAGAACAAAAGGGAGCCAGGCTAGGCCTACTCAACTAGAACAAAAGGGAGCCAGGCTAGGCCTACTCAACAAGAACAAAAGGGAGCCAGGCTAGGCCTACTCAACAAGAACAAACGGGAGTCAGGCTAGGCCTACTCAACAAGAACAAACGGGAGTCAGGCTAGGCCTACTCGACAAGAACAAACGGGAGCCAGGCTAGGCCTACTCGACAAGAACAAACGGGAGTCAGGCTAGGCCTACTCAACAAAACAAACAGGAGTCTTCCCAGAAGGACGACAACTGCTGTTTAGCGGTATCAGTCGTCCCCGATGACTCAGGGCAATGTCCTCATCGTGGCCGCTGAGTGGTGCTGCTCTCCTAGGGGACCGTCAGGCACAGGGCAGCGCGGGTCGGCCTTTCCACCCGGCTTTGGCTCTATCAGTACCCCGGCCTTTCCACCCGGCTTTGACTCTATCAGTACCCCGGCCTTTCCACCCGGCTTTGACTCTATCAGTACCCCGGCCTTTCCACCCGGCTTTGACTCTATCAGTAGCCCGGCCTTTCCACCCGGCTTTGACTCTATCAGTAGCCCGGCCTTTCCACCCGGCTTTGACTCTATCAGTACCCCGGCCTTTCCACCCGGCTTTGACTCTATCAGTACCCCGGCCTTTCCACCCGGCTTTGACTCTATCAGTACCCCGGCCTTTCCACCCGGCTTTGACTCTATCAGTAGCCCGGCCTTTCCACCCGGCTTTGACTCTATCAGTAGCCCGGCCTTTCCACCCGGCTTTGACTCTATCAGTACCCCGGCCTTTCCACCCGGCTTTGACTCTATCAGTAGCCCGGCCTTTCCACCCGGCTTTGACTCTATCAGTAGCCCGGCCTTTCCACCCGGCTTTGACTCTATCAGTACCCCGGCCTTTCCACCCGGCTTTGACTCTATCAGTAGCCCGGCCTTTCCACCCGGCTTTGACTCTATCAGTACCCCGGCCTTTCCACCCGGCTTTGACTCTATCAGTAGCCCGGCCTTTCCACCCGGCTTTGACTCTATCAGTACCCCGGCCTTTCCACCCGGCTTTGACTCTATCAGTACCCCGGCCTTTCCACCCGGCTTTGACTCTATCAGTAGCCCGGCCTTTCCACCCGGCTTTGACTCTATCAGTACCCCGGCCTTTCCACCCGGCTTTGACTCTATCAGTAGCCCCCCTCCCCCCCTCCCCGCCAAGCCTTGCAACCACTGAGCATGGGGTCGATGGGAAAAGACCTTATAGGTGCACCGGGGTACACACAAGTGTGACGGTGTGTGTGTGTGTGTGTGTGTGTGTGTGTGTGTGTGTGTGTGTGAGTGTGTGTGTGTGTGTGTGTGTGTGTGTGTGTGTGTGTGTGTGTGTGTGTGTGTGTGTGTGTGTGTGTGTGTGTGCGTGCGTGCGTGTGTGACACAGTGTGTGTGTGTGTGTGTGTGTGTGTGTGTGTGTGTGTGTGTGTGTGTGTGTGTGTGTGTGTGTGTGTGTGAGACAGTGTGTGTGTGTGTGTGTGTGTGTGTGTGTGTGTGTGTGTGTGTGTGTGTGTGTGGTGTGTGCGTGCGTGCGTGCGTGTGTGCACAGTGTGTGTGTGGTGTGTGTGTGTGTGTGTGTGTGTGTGTGTGTGTGTGGGTGTGTGTGACAGTGTGTGTGTGTGTGTGTGTGTGTGTGTGTGACATGAGTGAGGCCAACACTGGTGTGCCGGCGGCGCCAGGAAAGGCAACGTCTGCTGCTGATTCCACAAGGACGTGGGCACCACGAGACGTCCCACTTCAACAGCCGCAACTATGATCCGGCCCCCGCCCGGCGCCCCGCACTCTAACGGTACCGCCATTGGCCCCCGCTCCTGCTGCTGCTGCTGCACCCACCCCCCACAGCGGGCCGTCGTCCCCGCCAGCAGCACAGAACTGTAACCTGGTCACAGCGCGTCTAGGCCTACGCCCTACGCTCCATGCACACCGCTGTAACCTTGGCCACAGGACCGGTACCGTACCGTCTGTACCCACGCTCTATGGTACACGCGCACCAGGGCCTAGTCCACCGCCCACAGTCCACGAAATTCACTGCCCCTGCCCTTCCCCGTGGCGAACTGAATGCCCGCACTGACTCACCTTCACACCCTGCGCACACTGCATGCGCACGCCAGCATGACACACACACACTGTCTCACACACACACACACACACACACGCACGCACGCACACACACACACACTGCCTCACACACACACACACTGACACACACGCACGCACACACACACACACACACACACACACACACACACACACACTGACGCACACACACGCACACGCTCGCACGCACGCACGCACGCACACACACACACACACACACACACACACACACACACACACACACAGTCACACACACACACTGACACACACACACGCACACACACACACACACACACACACACACACACACACACACACACACACACACACATGTATATAATGTACACCCTGGCAAACGCGGAGACGGAGCAGGCACGTGACAAATCACTGCTGTGTTCAGACTTGTGCCTTTTTCTTGTCGGCGTGGGGCTTTCCCAGAGAACATGGCCACGTAGCTGAGAACCCAATCTCCTTCCTCCTCCCTCTCTACCGCCACCCCCCGCTTCGTCCTCCCTATCTCTCCCCCCCCCCCCCCCCCCACCCCCCCAACCCCCAACCCAAGCAAAGAGGTTGTGTTGTGACTGCTACAAGGGGCCGCTACCACGAAACCACCGCCTTGCGTTAGGCCGTATCAGCTGGCAGCGAGAGCGCCATCGTTTATAAAGCGGAGGTCGAGACGAGAGCGTGCACTGCACGCGGGGCTCTCCAGTCTTTGCAGCTTTCCGCCGACCGGCAATCTCACAGCGCCCGCCTCTCCGCCCGTCCCGCCCTCAGCGCACGCCACGTCTGTCGGACAGTCTGCTAGTCGTAGTGGTAGCGGTAGTGGTAGTGGTAGTCGCCGTGCCGACAGGTAGACAACCGCGGACAAAGACAGCGCAGCGTGCACAATGGCCGAGTCGTTCATCGGCAAGTGGAAGGTGGACCTCGACTCCACCACAGGCCTCGACGAGTTCGGCGCCGCCATCGGTGAGTATACACGCTGACGAACGTACCGACAAAGCTCTGCCGCATGCCTCTAACATTCTCTTCTCCCGTGCGCACCGTGCTGAGTAGTTCTGTGACTCACCGTGCTGAGTTCTGTGACCGCAAATTGTTGACTGTTCCCTTTGGGACTCAGTGTGACCGACGACATGAGCAGCTTCCGTCCCTACAGTCGATTACTTAACTACCTGCCTACCCACCTCTACCTACCTCTAGTACCTACACACCCACTTCTACCTACCCACCTCTACCTACCTCTAGTACCTACACACCCACTTCTACCTACCCACCTCTACCTACCTCTAGTACCTACACACCCACTTCTACCCACCCACCTCTACCTACACACCCACCTCTATCTACCCACCCACCTCTACCTACACACCCACCTCTCTCTACCCACCCACCTCTACCCACCTCTAGTACCTACACACCCACCTCTATCTACCCACCCACCTCTACCTACACATCCACCTCTACCCGCCCACCTCTACCTACCTCTAGTACCCACACATCCACCTCTGTCTACTCGCCCACCTCTATCTACCCACCCACCTCTACCTACCTCTAGTACCCACACATCCGCCTCTGTCTACTCGCCCACCTCTATCTACCCACCCACCTCTACCTACCTCTAGTACCCACACATCCGCCTCTGTCTACTCGCCCACCTCTATCTACCCACCCACCTCTACCTACCTCTAGTACCCACACATCCGCCTCTGTCTACTCGCCCACCTCTATCTACCCACCCACCTCTACCTACCTCTAGTACCCACACATCCGCCTCTGTCTACTCGCCCACCTCTATCTACCCACCCACCTCTACCTACCTCTAGTACCCACACATCCGCCTCTGTCTACTCGCCCACCTCTATCTACCCACCCACCTCTACCTACCTCTAGTACCCACACATCCGCCTCTGTCTACTCGCCCACCTCTATCTACCCACCCACCTCTACCTACCTCTAGTACCCACACATCCGCCTCTGTCTACTCGCCCACCTCTATCTACCCACCCACCTCTAACTACCTCTAGTACCCACACATCCGCCTCTGTCTACTCGCCCACCTCTATCTACCCACCCACCTCTACCTACACATCCACCTCTCTCTACCCACCCACCTGGGGTTGGTGCAGTAAAACAACTGGGGTTGGTGCAGTAAAAAAAGACTTTTGTATTGGAATTGGTGCAGTAAAACGGACTTTTGGAATGGGAGAGTGTACAGTGTACACCGCTGTATGGAAGGTGTGTGTGTGTGTGTGTGTGTGTGTGTGTGTGTGTGTAGGGGGGGGGGGGTAGCCGGCACATAGACTGCCTGAGGCTGTATCAGTGGTTACAGAGACTGCCTGAGGCTGTATCAGTGGTTACAGAGACTGCCTGAGGCTGTATCAGTGGTTAGACTGCCCGAGGTTGTATCAGTGGTTAGACTGCCCGAGGCTGTATCAGTGGTTAGACTGCCCGAGGCTGTATCAGTGGTTAGACTGCCCGAGGCTGTATCAGTGGTGACAGTAGGAAGTCTAGTTAGGCTTGTTTGCTGTTGTGCCTCCTGTGGCGGTGGCGGTGGCGGTGGCCGCTGGATGACGGCGTAGTGCAGAAGCGAAAGGAGTGTCACCGGAAAGGCCGGGAGTGGGGGTAGGGGGTGGGGTTTGGGGGGGCATGGCACCCAATGGGATTTTTTTCTCTCAGCAGAGTGGCATACGACCGAGTAGTTACAGTTGGCATACGACCGAGTAGTTACAGTTGGCATACGACCGAGTAGTTACAGCTGGCATACGACCCAGTAGTCACAGTTGGCATACGACCCAGTAGTCACAGTTGGCATACGACCCGAGTAGTCACAGTTGGCATACGACCCGAGTAGTCACAGTTGGCATACGACCCGAGTAGTCATAGTTGGCATGCGACCCAGTAGTCACAGTTGGCATACGACCCGAGTAGTTACAGTTGGCATACGACCCAGTAGTCACAGTTGGCATACGACGCGAGTAGTCACAGTTAGCATACGACCCAGTAGTCACAGTTGGCATACGACCCGAGTAGTCACAGTTGGCATACGACCCTGTAGTCACAGTTGGCATACGACCCAGTAGTCACAGTTGACATACGACCCAGTAGTCACAGTTGACATACGACCCGAGTAGTCACAGTTGACTTACGACCCAGTAGTGACATACGACCCAGTAGTCACAGTTGACATACGACCCAGTAGTCACAGTTGGCATACGACCCGAGTAGTCACAGTTGGCATACAACCCAGTAGTCACAGTTGACATACGACCCAGTAGTCACAGTTGGCATACGACCTAGTAGTCACAGTTGACATACGACCCGAGTAGTCACAGTTGGCATACGACCCGAGTTGTCACAGTGGGCATACGACCCAGTAGTCACAGTTGACATACGACCCGAGTAGTCACAGTGGGCATACGACCTGAGTAGTCACAGTTGACATACGACCCGAGTTGACATACGACCCAGTAGTCACAGTTGGCATACGACCCGAGTTGTCACAGTTGACATACGACCCGAGTAGTCACAGTGGGCATACGACCCGAGTAGTCACAGTTGACATACGACCCGAGTAGTCACAGTTGACATACGACCCGAGTTGTCACAGTTGACATACGACCCAGTAGTCACAGTTGGCATACGACCCGAGTTGTCACAGTTGACATACGACCCGAGTAGTCACAGTGGGCATACGACCCGAGTAGTCACAGTTGACATACGACCCGAGTAGTCACAGTTGACATACGACCCGAGTTGTCACAGTTGACATACGACCCAGTAGTCACAGTTGGCATACGACCCGAGTTGTCACAGTTGACATACGACCCGAGTAGTCACAGTGGGCATACGACCCGAGTAGTCACAGTTGACATACGACCCGAGTAGTCACAGTTGACATACGACCCGAGTTGTCACAGTCCCCCAGATTTACCCGGTGTATTGTCATCTGACGCTCTCAGGCAAGGGTTGAACATCCTCCACGTTTCACTTCGGTGTCAGGGTGGAAAACCCGCCACCCACACGCATACCCTTACACACACACACACACCCTTACACACACACACACACACACACACACACACACTCTCTCTCTCTCTCTCTCTCTCTCTCTCTCTCTCTCTCTCTCTCTCTCTCTCTCTCTCTCTGTTAGACAGGTCTAAATGAACCTAAAGTACAATCCTTGGAATATAAAGTTTTCGAGTTCGAGTTCTCTCTCTCTCTCTCTCTCTCTCTCTCTCTCTCTCTCTCTCTCTCTCCAGGCCCAGCTGTACAACTCGCTGAGGGGTGGGGATGGGTGGTGGGGATGGGGATGGGGGTGGGGGGGGGGGTATACTAATGGTGAGTAATACAGGTACTAAACACGGTATTACTACTAGAACAGACATCTGCACAACTCACACCTCAACCGTTTGCACTGACCTAGGATGACTAAAATAAAAGTATGCATGTGACAAAGGTCAAATATACAGCTGTATCATCTCTCTCTCTTCTGTGTGTGTGTGTGTGTGTGTGTGTGTGTGTGTGTGTGTGTGTGTGTGTGTGTGTGTGTGATTGTACAGACCACAGCAGTACCAACATTCCAGGTTCTACACGTGATGCACAAAGAATCATCTGTCACTGGCCCAGTGTCATTGTCCTTGTCTGACCGTCCGCATGTTACGCTGTCAGTTGGTAACTGGATTTCTTCTGTACCCCGTACTGTCTCTACACTTCCCGTTCTTCTTCTTCTTCGTTGTACTGCGCATGTTACGCTGTCAGTTGGTAACTGGATTTCTTCTGTACCCCGTACTGTCTCTACACTTCCCCTTCTTCTTCTTCTTCATTGTACTGCGCATGTTACGCTGTCAGTTGGTAACTGGATTTCTTCTGTACCCCGTACTGTCTCTACACTTCCCCTTCTTCTTCTTCTTCATTGTACTGCGCATGTTACGCTGTCAGTTGGTAACTGGATTTCTTCTGTACCCCGTACTGTCTCTACACTTCCCCTTCTTC
>JABMCL010000443.1:515000-557500 GCA_018857735.1 Alviniconcha marisindica | reverse complement strand
CTCTCTCTCTGTCTTCAGTCTCTCCCTCTCTCTCCCCCTCTGTGTTACACTTCTCTCTTCTCTCTCTCTCTCTCTCTCTCTCTCTCTTCTCTCTTCTCTCTCTTCTGCGTGTGTGTTAACAGTCTCTCCCTCTCTCTCCCCCTCTGTGTTAACACTCTCTCTCTGAACAGTCTCTCTCTGAACAGTCTCTCTCTCTCTCTCTCTCTCTCTCTCTCTCTCTCTGTGAACCAAGGAGGCTGACGACCAGCCACTTGGAACAGGCGCGGTAAGCGGGCACGACAAGGGGCGGTGACTCACAAATTCCTTCCCCTGGTATGCCCTGGCCTGCCCCTGGCCTGCCCGGCTTGGGAAAGAGGCCAGTGCTAACTGCACCCCGGCCATCCATGCCACGGGGAGGGGGGTAGACCACGGAGAGGGGGTAAACCAGTGGGGTACACGCGTGGTGGCTAATGATGGTCTCTGGGGGCTATGGCTGCATCCATCCCCAGCCACTGGTGAGCAGGGCCAGCCAGTCACAGCGCGGAACGCTGTGTGGTCAAAACAACGCCTTGCCTCAAGACTGCATGTCTGCACAGGCACACACACACACACGCACGCACGCACGCACGCACTCGCACACACGCACACACGCACGCACGGACGCACGCGCAAGCTCGCACACACGCACGCACGCACGCACGCACACACACACACACACACACACACACCACACACACACACACCACTGAAAATATCGAGGAGTGGCTTTTTTATTCTTTAGGAGGGAGAGAGAAAGAGGTATGTTTACCACCCCTCACTAGCACGCTCGCGGAACTGTGGTTATTTTTCGTGCCCTGGTTTAGATACGGTCTTCCTGCGCCTCTGTCGCTGATACGTCCACAGAATTAATGTGCACAGCATAGCCCGCTGCTCAGGGATTTGTCTTCTCCCCCCCCCCCTCTCTCCCCTCTCCCCCCACTCCCCCCTCTCCCTCTCTCCCTCCCTCCCTCTTCTCTCCCCCCTCTCTCTTTTTTTTTGTAACAGGAGCGCGAGTCTGTTTCGGCTGCTGAAGGGGTCGGAATAGAGGAAAGAAGGAGGGGGGGGGGGGGGGGGGGGGATATGTGGTGAGGGTACGGAGTAGGGGAGAGAGGGGAGATGCGGTGAGGGTACGGAGTAGGGGAGAGAGGGGAGATGTGGTGAGGGTACGGAGTAGGGGAGAGAGGGGAGATGTGGTGAGGGCACGGAGTAGGGGAGAGAGGGGAGATGTGGTGAGGGTACGGAGTAGGGGAGAGAGGGGGGATGTGGTGAGGGTACGGAGTAGGGGAGAGAGGGCAACAAATGCCTAGGGCAGTCAACGAGAGTATCGGATTAAAAGCGAAGCCCTGCATCATTAATGGCAATCAGCTCCCCTCTGCTAACACTTGTTTTAGTGGCGGAGTCTGGCGTGCTTGTGCCGGCAGCCACTGACGGCATGTGTTCACACTGACGGCTTGTGTTCACACTGACGGCATGTGTTCACACTGACTGGGGGTTGCTCTTGATCCTAGCTCTGTCTGACATTTGCTTGGTAAACGTTTTGCGGAAGGGTGCAGGCGTGTTGTGGAAGGGATTTGTCGCGACACCCTGACCCCAACCCTAACACGTACACACTTAGCCTAACACACACATTTAGCCCAACACGTACTTGTTGTAGTGAACACATACAGAGCCTAAACCCTGTCTATGCCGAGTTAACCCAACACACACACACACACACACACACACACACACACACACACACACACACACACACACACACAACTATGTACGTGTTGAGTTAACTCTGTATATACTGGCTAAACATTGTCTACGCCGAGTTAACCCAACACACACACACACACACACACACACACACACACACACACACCACACACACACACACACACACACAGCTATGACTGTATGGGTTAACTCTGTATATACGGCTAAACATTGTCTATGCCTAGTAACCCAAACACACACACACACACACACACACACACACACACACACACATCATATATATAAATATAAGTACTGGTAACTTGTATAACTGGGTCTGTATATAATATATATAATATATATATATATATATATATATATATATATATATATATATATATATATATATATATACAAACCCGTACATAGTGAACCTAGTACTTACGGAGTGCACTCAACACGTAGTAATTAAACCCAGTGTAACTGTACAGAACATTCGATTCGTCTCATTTAGAGACGTTTGTTGTCAGCTCGCACATCAAATCGTAGACGGAAGTGAATCGCAGAAGCATCATCTATGTTGTCAAACAGAACCGTTGAAAAGCCTCCTCCTATGTCTCTTTAATAATACTAAATTACTGTAACCAACGCCTATATAGTCTTGAGGTCATCATGTCCCGACGTGAACAGCATTTCAGTCATTGGTGTGGATAAATGGCGTGTGCTTTAGCAGCATTTCAGTCATTGGTGTGGATAAATGGCGTGTGCTTTAGCAGGATTTCAGTCATTGGTGTGGATAAATGGCGTGTGCTTTAGCAGGATTTCAGTCATTGGTGTGGATAAATGGCCTGTGCTTTAGCAGGATTTCAGTCATTCGTGTGGATAAATGGCGTGTGCTTTAGCAGGATTTCAGTCATTGGTGTGGATAAATGGCGTGTGCTTTAGCAGGATTTCAGTCATTCGTGTGGATAAATGGCGTGTGCTTTAGCAGGATTTCAGTCATTCGTGTGGATAAAAGGTGTGTGCTGTAGCAGGCTTTTAAAGGTAAGACAATGACCACCGTCGTGATTGAGGGACAATATCCCACCTCCACCCCGTCCCAGACATCGTAGCAACGGTCGTAACTGCTGTCAAAGATTATAATGCTGCTGTCCAGCACTTAAGCTACTGAGACAAAGAGAGTTATCTGTGCTGCTGAGGTGCGGCCTCTCCAAACCCTTTACGTGTAATGTGGTTAGTTCTGGCAACGGGGCTTGGCTCACTTCGCCTTCTGTCCACTGGCAGTGCAGTGAAGGCCCCCAAAACAGTGAAGGCCCCCCAAAACAGTGAAGGCCCCCCAAAAAACAGTGAAGGGCCCCCCCCCCCCCCCCCAAACAGTGAAGGCCCCTAAAACAGTGAAGGCCCCTAAAACAGTGAAGGCCCCTAAAACTGTGAAGGCCCCCAAAACAGTGAAGGCCCCTAAAACAGTGAAGGCCCCCCCAAAACAGTGAAGGCCCCTAAAACAGTGAAGACCCCCAAAACAGTGAAGGACCCCCCAAAACAGTGAAGGCCCCCAAAACAGTGAAGGCCCAAAACAGTGAAGGACCCCCCAAAACAGTGAAGGCCCCCAAAACAGTGAAGGCCCCTCCAAAACAGTGAAGGCCCCTCCAAAACAGTGAAGGCCCCCAAAACAGTGAAGGCCCCTCCAAAACAGTGAAGGCCCCCAAAACAGTGAAGGCCCCTCCAAAACAGTGAAGGCCCCCAAAACAGCCTCTGCAGGCTACCAACTGAGCCTCCCAGAATGCATCTAGTCAGTACTAGCCACAATACCAGCAGTGTGGCTGCACGTAACCGCCCCCCCCCCCCCCCCCCCCACCACCACCTCCCCACTTCTGGCTAGTTTATCTCAGCTTCCCTTTTCGTGTTTGAAAGTATTCCCATCCCAGACAATGCAAAATGTAAGAACGCTGCACACTACTGCCATGTAAAAGATGGCCAACAAACGTGACATAGAAAGTGGCCACCATCTCCACACACTACAGCAGTATGCACCACACTACAGCAGTATGCACCACACACTACAGTAGTATCAGTGAAACGTGGCCACCACCACCACACACTACAGCAGTATGCACCACACTACAGCAGTATGCACCACACACTACAGTAGTATCAGTGAAACGTGGCCACCACCACCACACATTACAGCAGTATGCACCACACTACAGCAGTATGCACCACACTACAGCAGTATGCACCACACACTACAGTAGTATCAATGAAACGTGGCCACCACCACCACACACTACAGCAGTATGCACCACACTACAGCAGTATGCACCACACACTACAGTAGTATCAGTGAAACGTGGCCACCACCACCACACACTACAGCAGTATGCACCACACTACAGCAGTATGCACCACACACTACAGTAGTATCAGTGAAACGTGGCCACCACCACCACACACTACAGCAGTATGCACCACACTACAGCAGTATGCACCAACACTACAGCAGTATCAGTGAAACGTGGCCACCATCACCACACACTACTGTAGTATCAGTGAAACGTGGCCACCAACACCACACACTACAGCAGTATGCACCAACACTATAGCAATATGCACCACACTACAGCAGTATGCACCACACACTAAAGCAGTACTGTATGCAACACTCACTACATCAGTATGAAACGTGGCCACCAACACCACACACTACAGCAGTATGCACCAACACTATAGCAGTATGCACCACACTACAGCAGTATGCACCACACACTATAGCAGTACTGTATGCAACACTCACTACATCAGTATGAAACGTGGCCACCAACACCACACACTACAGCAGTATGCACCAACACTATAGCACCACACTACAGCAGTATGCACCACACACTATAGCAGTACTGTATGCAACACTCACTACATCAGTATGAAACGTGGCCACCAACGCCACATAATACAGCAGTATGTACCACACACTACAGCAGTATGAAACGTGGCCACCAACGCCACACACTACAGCAGTATGAAACGTGGCCACCAGCACCATACACTGGCAGCAGTATGAAACGCAACTGCAGTATAAAAAGTGGCCACCAACACCACACACTCGGTACAGCAGCAGTATAAAAAGTGGCCACCAACACCACACAGTACAACAACAGCAGTATAAAAAGTGGCCACCAACACCACACACTACAACAACAGCAGTATAAAAAGTGGCCACCAGCACTACACACTACAACAACAGCAGTATAAAAAATGGCCACCAACACCACACACTACAACAACAGCAGTATAAAAAATGGCCACCAACACCACACACTACAACAACAGCAGTATAAAAAGTGGTGTCTGCACAGTCTGTAGCGTGGGTTGCCCTCACACTCACAGATATAATGTCGGCACAGTCTGTAGCGTGGGTTGCCCTCACACTCACAGACATAATGTCGGCACAGTCTGTAGCGTGGGTTGCCCTCACACTCACAGATATAATGTCGGCACAATCTGTAGCGTGGGTTGCCCTCACACTCACAGATATAATGTCGGCACAGTCTGTAGCGTGGGTTGCCCTCACACTCACAGATATAATGTCGGCACAGTCTGTAGCGTGGGTTGCCCTCACAAACCCACGCGGTATTTGGCCAGAGGTGAATTTACTTCCAAATTAATCACTGCTCGGTGAGAGGTTTTGCCGAGAACCTCAGTCCTGCAAAAGATAATGCGGTCTCCGAGTAAGTGCTCTCCCCATTCCCACGAGCGAGGCAGGAGTTTGGTACGCGTATAGCCCCTTGCCGACTGGGACGTCTGGGCCAGTGTCCAGACCGACACTGCACAAAGCACTGAAACAGCCTAGCTAGCGATTTTTAGTTTAGTTTCTGCCTGATTAATAAGTTTAAGCCGTCTGTATCTGCCGCTTTCTATGATGCAATGGCCGATAGGAGCAGATTTATTTGACCAGTGCTGCTTTCTTATCCACCCGTTTCCGCTCCTGACGGGGTGGCCTGGTCAGACGAAGCAGGCTGGGGGGGGGGGGGGGGGGGGGGGGGAGAGAACTGTAGTGTCCTAGAGTTGTTGGAGGAGGCCGACGCGGGCGGTAGCAGGTTGAGCCAGAGTTGACGATCAGGACTGTTCGCCTCGCTCAACCCCTCTCGAAAAGGCAGCGTGTTGTAGCAACGGGCAATCGAATCATTAGCAACTAACGCGAAGACCACCACATAAGCCGTAAATTTTAAAAAGTTGAATGTGGAGGGTGTTCGTGTACCACTTGCTCGCCCTGCACTCTCCCAGTCGGGTAGTGGGGGCGGGTGAGGAGGAGGTGAGCCGGGAGGGAGGGGGGGGGGGACAGCGGGGGGCGTGTGGTCTGCCCGAGATAGTCCCACGCTTTATCCAGAGATACCACAGCGATACGTGGTTTATTCACCGCTTGGTGGTGTGTCAGTCACATGACTCACGAGCTCTGACGGTGCAACCGACACCGCAGCCTGACACCGCAGCCTGACACAGCCTGACACCGCAGCCTGACACCGCAGCCTGACTGACACCGCAGCCTGACTGACACCGCAGACTGACACCGCAGCCTGACTGACACCGCAGACTGACACCGCAGCCTGACACAGCCTGACACCGCAGCCTGACACCGCAGCCTGACACCGCAGCCTGACACAGCCTGACACCGCAGCCAGACTGACACCGCAGACTGACACCGCAGCCTGACTGACACCGCAGCCTGACTGACACCGCAGCCTGACACCGCCTGACACCGCAGCCTGACTGACACCGCAGCCTGACACCGCAGCCTGACTGACACCGCAGCCTGACACGCAGCCTGACACCGCAGCCTGACAAAACAACTGCTGCGCTTTTCTTCCGCACCTTATGGCGGCTGCTGTCTGCGCAAAGTAGGTTGAATCATTATTACGGCGTGTTATTTCACACCTCGTGTTGGCTGTTATCTCATGGAGTAGACCTGTGATGCGGTACTTTGGTCTCTGGCTATCAGACAATGACTGATGACCGACGGTCCTTGAATGCGCTCAGAGATAGGGAGCGTCGTTATCGGCTTCTTTCTCAGTCAGTCAGAATCTAATTATTGCCACGTGTCCAAAATACATTTTGATATGCACACGGAATGAGGCAAGGTGTTACGAGCATTCACAATCCTGCACAGATTCACAATAGGCGGGTTATGACGTCAGTGTGTATGTAAAACGACGAATAACTCAGAGTGGACGGAACATGGGGAGACTGAGAGTGAGAGAGAGGGGCAGAGAAAAAGGACAGAGATTGAGAGAATGATATAGAGAGAAGATGGGAGGGGAGGGGGGCAGAGAAAAAGGACAGGGATTGAGAGAATGATATAGAGAGAAGATGGGAGGGGAGGGGGGCAGAGAAAAAAGAAGAGAGAGGGGTGGGGGTGGGGGTGCCGAGAGAGCGTTGAACTGTGGAGTGGATGGGGCAGTGCCTGCAGTGCTGTGAAAACGTAGACGTGTCCCATATCTATGACGCTAATCGTGAGCTTGTGTCGTTTCCATGGAAGCCGTTTATCTGCTGTGATCACAGAGCCTGCCTACTGTTTATCTCTGGCCCCGCACACAGCCCTCGGCCCTGTAGGACTTCTCGGGGGAGGGAGGAAGAGCATTATTTGCATTTGTGTTCACTTAGTCTTATTGCTGCCCCCCCCCCCCCCCCCCCAACACACACACACACATTGAACATTTCACGAACTACCTGACTGGGAGGTGGGGGGGGGGGGGGGGGGGGACGTGGGTGCGTGTGTGTGTGTGTGTGTGCGTAATTATCCTGGGAATGGTTGGGGGTGGAATGTTTGAATGTGGCTTTATGCCTATAGACACTGCTTGTCCCATGTTTTTGGTGTGTGTGTGTGTGTGTGTGTGTGTGTGTGCGCTGAATATTATGATTTTGTTGTTGTTGTTGTTTATAATGTACAGTGCCGCGAGCGCCTGACATTTTACCCGGTATAGCGCTATATAAGACGTAGTAGTAGTGGTAGTAGTAGTAGTAACTTGGTGTTTTACGCCCAGTCAACCGTTGCGGTTATATCAGGGCGAATAGTAGTGGTAGTAGTTCTCTGTCGTAACTACATAGTACTTGTGTGTCGTAACTACATAGTACTTGTGTGTCGTAACTACATAGTACCTGTGTGTCGTAACTACATAGTACCTGTGTGTCGTAACAACATATTACCTGTGCGTCGTAAGTACATAATTATAACCTATATGTGGTAAGTTCTACATAATATATTACCTGTGTGTAACTAAACAACAAATTATTATCTATGTCATAACGAAAACGTGCCTGTATGTCTAACTGTATAGTACCTCAGTGTGTGTCATAACGTGCCTGCATGCCTAATTGTATAGTACCTGTGTCATAACGTGCCTGCATGCCTAATTGTATAGTACCTGTGTGTCATAACGTGCCTGCATGCCTAATTGTATAGTGCCTGTCATAACGTGCCTGCATGCCTAATTGTATAGTGCCTGTGTGTCATAACGTGCCTGCATGCCTAATTGTATGGTACCTGTGTGTCATAACTACACATTACTAGTGTGTTGTAACTAAAATGTACCTGTAATATACAATATTTGTGTGTGGTGACTACATAGTACATGAGTGTCGTAAGTACGTAATACCTGTGTGTGGTGACTACATGGTACCTGTTTGGTAACTATATGGTACCTGTGTATGGTGACTACATGGTACCTGTGTGTGGTGACTTCATGGTACCTGTGTGTAGTAACGACATCGTACCTGTGTGTGGTGACTACATGGTACCTGTGTGTGGTAACTGCATGGTACCTGTGTGTGGTGACATGGTACCTATGTGTGGTGACTGCTTGGTACCCGTGTGTGGTAACTATAGTACCTGTGTGTGGTAACAACATAGCACCTGTGTGTGGTGACTTCATATTACCTGTGTGTGGTGACTTCATATTACCTGTGTGTGGTGACTAGAACACGCCTGTGTGCAGGGTTCTCTGCGGAACGTATCGAGACGTACAGGAAGTTGTCGTACACGGTGGAGTTTTCAAAGTCCGGTGACACCTTCACAGCCACAGTCACGTTCGCCAGTGACGCCATCCCCGCCCAGTCCTACTCCTTCAAGCTGGGCGAGACCTTTGACTACAACTCCATCGATGGGACCAAGCCCAAAGTGAGTAGACCTTTGACTACAACTCCATCGATGGGACCAAGCCCAAAGTGAGTAGACCTTTGACTACAACTCCATCGATGGGACCAAGCCCAAAGTGAGTAGACCGTTGACTACAACTCCATCGATGGGAACAAGCCCAAAGTGAGTAGACCTTTGACTACAACTCCATCGATGGGACCAAGCCCAAAGTGAGTAGACCGTTGACTACAACTCCATCGATGGGAACAAGCCCAAAGTGAGTAGACCATTGACTACAACTCCATCGATGGGAACAAGCCCAAAGTGAGTAGACCATTGACTACAACTCCATCGATGGGAACAAGCCCAAAGTGAGTAGACCGTTGACTACAACTCCATCGATGGAACCAAGCCCAAAGTGAGTAGACCTTTGGCTACATTCCATCAATGGCTGGAACATGGCCAAACGTAAGTAGACTTCTGACTACAAGTCCATGGATGGAACAAAGCTAAACGTAAGTAGACTTTTGACAAGTCTATGGATGGAACGAAGCCAAACGTAAGTAGACTTCTGACTACAAGTCCATGGATGGAACGAAGCCAAACGCTTTGACTACAACTCCACCGATGGCAAAAAAAGAAAAAGAATAAAGAAGAAGATTTTTTTTCTTTTCTTCTAGATTAAGTAATAAGAAATGTAGCGGTATTGACAGTTTTGGCTGACCATACATGAGCCCCTTGTTTACTGGTTGGCAGCTGACCATCACGCTTGAGGACGGCAAGATCGTGGAGAAGTACAAGCTGGAGGACAAAGAGTGGCAGACCGTTAGAGAGGTGGCCGATGGCGTCATGACTTCCGTAAGTGACTACGTCATAACAATTAATGCTGTTGTGCAGTTCTCACTGCCAAATGACTGTGGTGCAACTTTGGGGTTATATTGTGTGTATGCACGGTTAAGACAAAGGAATGGAGAAATGGTGTAAGGCTACAACGGTGGGGTTATATTGTGTGTATGCACGGTTAAGACAAAGGAATGGAGAAATGGTGTAAGGCTACAACGGTGGGGTTATATTGTGTGTATGCACGGTTAAGACAAAGGAATGGAGAAATGGTGTAAGGCTACAACGGTGGGGTTATATTGTGTGTATGCACGGTTAAGACAAAGGAATGGAGAAATGGTGTAAGGCTACAACGGTGGGGTTATATTGTGTGTATGCACGGTTAAGACAAAGGAATGGAGAAATGGTGTAAGGCTACAACGGTGGCTCACGCTGTCGTCACTCCCGGTCTGTGACAAGCGAACAAAGTTATTTCACGCGTAACAGATGAGAAAGAAAGTGAAGCAAAAATAACCAGATTCACGTTTTCGCGCGCAGTAGCAATCTCCCAGTTCGCCTGTTGCCTAGAGAAGGCATGCAGTAGCAATCTCCCAGTTCGCATGTTGCCAAGAGAGGGCATGCAGTAGCAATCTCCCATTTTGCATGTTGCCTAGAGAAGGCATGCAGTAGCAATCTCCCAGTTCGCCTGTTGCCTAGAGAAGGCATGCAGTAGCAATCTCCCAGTTCGCCTGTTGCCAAGAGGAGGCATGCAGTAGCAATCTCCCAGTTCGCCTGTTGCCTAGAGAAAGCATGCAGCAATCTCCCAGTTCGCCTGTTGCCTAGAGAAGGCATGCAGTAGCAATCTCCCAGTTCGCCTGTTGCCAAGAGAGGGCATGCAGAAAACTCCCAGTTCGCCTGTTGCCAAGAGAGGGCGTGCAGCAATCTCCCAGTTCGCCTGTTGCCAAGAGAGGGCTTGCAGTAGCAAACTCCCAGTTCGCCTGTTGCCAAGAGAGGGCGTGCAGTAGCAATCTCCCAGTTCGCCTGTTGCCAAGAGAGGGCGTGCAGTAGCAATCTCCCAGTTCGCCTGTTGTCAAGAGAGGGTGTGCAGTAGCAATCTCCCAGTTCGCCTGTTGCCAAGAGAGGGCGTGCAGTAGCAATCTCCCAGTTCGCCTGTTGCCAAGAGAGGGCTGCAGTAGCAATCTCCCAGTTCGCCTGTTGCCAAGAGAGGGCGTGCAGTAGCAATCTCCCAGTTCGCCTGTTGCCAAGAGAGGGCGTGCGGTAGCAATCTCCCAGTTCGCCTGTTGCCAAGAGAGGGCGTGCAGTAGCAATCTCCCAGTTCGCCTGTTGCCAAGAGAGGAATTTGTTCATGAGGGAAGCTGGGGTGGGCGGGGGGGGGGGGGGGGGGGGGGGGGGGGCAGGAAGTCAAAACAGTTTCAATGTTTTTTGTTTGTTTTGTTTTTTAAATGGATAGCTTAGTTATTCCTTTTCAAAGACGGCCAAGAACGTTTTAAAACATTTAATTACACAGTCGTAGTTGTAAGACAGTAAGAATTTCGCAACCATTTTCACCCTGACCATTTTATAGGAAGCACTGTGTGCGTGTGTGTGCGTGCGTGCGTGCGTTGTACACTGGCAGTCAGCTCAGTTTTCATTAATTTATTAATGTTTGTTTATTAGATATTTTGATTTTCGGAACAGTTGCAATTGTCCGAACATGACTGGAAATATACATATTCCTGGTGCAGACTGTTGTTTCCGGCCAATCACAGTAAAGGACACAAATTAAAAGTAGCTTTGGCAAGTCAGTTTTATTCCTTTGTTTCTCAGTATGATTCTTGGCATTTTGCTGGCGTGTGTTATTACTGAGTTTTTAGCTGTAGTTGTGTGATGTTCTCGCCCTGCCTCTTGCTTCAGTCAGTCGTGTGCGTGCTGTTTCAGACCACCACCTACGATGGAAAGTCCGTAGTCCAGAAACTGAACAAACAATAAACAGTCGACCGAGCAGTTCTTCCGCTTACTTCGCTCTGCTTCTACCTGAAATGGCGTCATGAGAACTGAAACAGTATTTTACATGGCAAGTTTTTATGACGAACCCAGCATTTTCCAATGACGTAGGATCCGGCATCTACACATTTTTCAGTGACGTCCGCCTTTGCCAAACTGCTCAAACCATTTCGCCACAGGCACGCTTTTCTTTGTGTTGTCCTTTCAGTGTTTGCTGCCTTTTATCGACAAACAATTTTAAAAAAATGTTTTATTTGTTTTTATATTGGAAATAAATTGATTACCTCGTAAAGAATTGCTTATTTGTTCGCTCATTCATTCCGAGCACGAGATGATATTTCAGTTTTTCATGTGTGTGTGCGTGTGTGTTTGTATGTACGCGCGCGCGCGCGCATGTGTATGTGTGTGTGTGTGAGAGAGAGAGAGAGAGAGAGAGAGAGAGAGCAAAATCCAGCAAATACAATGATTAACATTGTGACTAAATCAGTCACTCGCATACTTTCACTGACTGACCCACTCACTCACTCACAATTTCGCTCACCCAGTGCTTATATTTACTCAAACAAGCGCACTCACTTACTCGTCCTGTAATTACTCGATCGCACCCACTCGCGATCAGCACACTCACTCGCTCACCCAGAGCTTATATTTACTAAAGCGCACTCACTCGTCCTATAATTATTCGATCGCACCCACTCGCGATCAGTACACTCACTCCGTTCGAAACCGATAAATTACTATGCCTATTCACTGTCTGGGATTGATTGGACATGCATACACGAGAGCATTGCCAAACATTTTAAGATTATTTTAAAAGGACTTTGGTAACAGCACGTGTGTGCAGTAACGGCGGAGTCAACAGCTGAACAGTTTCAGAAACTGCGCTAAAAACTCACCTCTACAAACAATATTACAAGTGATTTTAAACTGATTCTTCTTGCCTTTGCCCCCCCCCCCCCCTCCTCTCTCCCGAGTCACCCCAAACAGCACCCGCCTTGTCGCAACCCCCCCCACACCCCCCCCCCCCGAGTCACCCCAAACAGCACCCGCCTTGTCGCCACCCCCCCCCTCCCCCTCCTCCCGAGTCACCCCAAACAGCACCCGCCTTGTCGCCAACCCCCCCCCCCCCCCTCCTCTCTCCCCGACCCCTCACCCCCAAACAGCACCCGCCTTGTCGCCAACCCCCCCCCCCCCTCCCCTCCCTGAGTCACCCCAAACAGCACCCGCCTTGTCGCCAACCCCCCCCCCCCCCTCCTCTCTCCGAGTCACCCCAAACAGCACCCGCCTTGTCGCCAACCCCCCCCCCCCCCCACACCCCAACAGCACCCGCCTTGCGCCAACCCCCCTCCCGAGTCACCCCAAACGCACCCGCCTTGTCGCCAACCCCCCCCCCCTCTCCCGAGTCACCCAAACAGCACCCGCCTTGTCGCCAACCCCCCCCCCCCCTCCGAGTCACCAAACAGCACCCGCCTTGTCGCCAACCCCCCCCCCCTCTCTCCCGAGTCACCCAAACAGCAACCCGCCTTGTCGCCAACCCCCCCCCCCCTCCTCTCTCCCGAGTCACCCCAAACAGCACCCGCCTTGTCGCCAACCCCCCCCCCCTCCTCCTCCCGAGTCACCCCAAACAGCACCCGCCTTGTCGCCAACCCCCCCCCCCCCCCTCCCGAGTCACCCCAAACAGCACCCGCCTTGTCGCCAACCCCCCCCCCCCCCCCTCTCCCGAGTCACCCCAAACAGCACCCGCCTTGTCGCCAACCCCCCCCCCCACCCCCTCTCCCCGAGTTCACCCCAAACAGCACCTCCGCCACCCCCCCCCCCCTCCGAGTCACCCAACAGCACCGCCTTGTCGCCACCCCCCACCGCCCCGCCCGGCGCTCCCGGCCCCCTCCGCTTTGACTCTGGACTGAACTAAAGACAGCTGTAGTACCAGTCTCCAAAGCCAGTAGTGGCTCACTATCTTTGGTATATCTAAGTAAGTAAGTAAACATTGTGCTTAACGTCCACAGAAACCATGAGGCTTATTAGGGACGGGGAGAAGGGGGGGGGGGGGGGGGGGGGGTATGGAGGTGGGGGAAGGGAGATTATATACCTATCGCTACACTGTCACCACCAGAATGACTTCTGCATTAAGGTGGGCAGCGATGAGAGCCATTTTAATGTTTCAGTAGGAAGTGACGGACAAAGTCACAAGACAGTGTCCACAAACCACAACCTTTTGAAGAGAAAGGAGAGCCGAAGCGGTATCGAACCGAGGTCCTTCCGCTTACCAGCCTTACGCCTTACCGCTAGGCCAAACCGGCTCACACTGGTATCTCTAACTGAACCGAACTGACGCTTATAAACTGTAGGCGCGGCTCACTAGTCCTGTGAGCCGGTGTGGCCCAGCGGTAAGGCGTTAGGTTGGTAAGCGGAAGGACCTCGGTTCGATACCGCTTCGGCTCTCCTTTCTCTTCAAAAAGGTTGTGGTTTGTGGACCCTGTCCTGTGACTTTGTCCATCACTTCCTACTGAAACATTAAAATGGCTCTCATCGCTGCCCATCTTAATGCAGGAATCATTCTGGTGGTGACAGTGTAGCGATAGGTATATAATCTCCCCCTCCCCCCATCTCCCCGTCCCTAATAAGCCTTATGGTTTCTGTGGACGTTAAGCACCATGTTTACTTTTCACTAGTCCGCGATCACTCACCTCTACAAACCCTGAATATTACAAGTGACTTCAAAGTTTTCACATCCCGCTTTTGTCCGGCTATTGTTCTATCTGTGGGCTCCACTGACTGACTCAGATGGCGCCGGCACTAATGAGATTATTATCGCACTGAAATGCAAAGCCGGTAATATAATCTGTGACAACGTAAAACATAAATATGCCAAAATAATGTCCCCCAGTCACACCGAGGCTTATACACACACACACACACACATATATATATATATATATATATATATATATATATATATATATATATATATATAATTATATATTATAGGACCTAGTCCACTGACGCGGCACTGTGAGCCAGGCCGGGTGACTGAAATGGCGCGACATGGCGTTCCGGGCGCAGCTTGTCACAGTCCGTTGCCGTGGGCCCGCCGGCCGTTACGTCACTGAGTGACTAACGGCCGTGACAACCAGTGTGACGTCATGATGCAGAAAAACCATTCTTCTTCTTATGGGTATCAGTGTCCAACATTCTGAAGACACTTGTAGTGCGGCCTACTGGGATATTTGTGTTTCCGTCGGAACTTGACTCGGCCCGAAGGCGGACGATGACTACTGGTCGCGAACTGCACGGGATCTTTCAGTGAAACTGAGAGGTACGTATGTGATCTTTTTGCATGCGTATACACACGAGGGATCTTGGTTTATAGTCTCATCCGAATGACTTTTGTACAGTCTGCACAGAATTTGACACCGGACAATGATCCGATCACTGGGACGGGCGCGGCAAAGTCACCGTCAATACAGTGACCAGACAGTGACCGGCCTGGCTTTATCGTCCTTAAAGGGAAAGTCCAAGGTTTTTAAATATGCAAAATGGCCATCGAAATGATTGACAAATGAGTCACAAGTTCAGTTGAGATTTAATGAAATAAAAAAACGAAGAAAAATGTTTATGTTGGTTTTTAATCGATTTTATTTCTGTAGGCTGGCCGAGACTGCTGTCTCGGTTCTCCATCAGTCACGTGACTTTTCTCGGAAGTGACGTCAGTCTGGGGGGTCAGTCGGTTGCCATCTTAGATTGTTCATTTAATTGTATGCGTGTGGTCGCAAAAAGCTCTAACCATGCCGGCCGCTGCGTTTCAGCAAACGTACAAGTCCAAGCAACCCAAGCATAACTATGCACGAGTTCCCCCCCGGAATCGACCCGCCGTGAGCCGAAATTGGGTCAAATTTGTACAATTCAAACGGCTGACTTTGATGCTGCGCCCATCACGCCCATTTGTGTAGCGAGCACTTCGCTGAGTGCGATTTCGTAAACTTTATGGCGGAATACCAAATGGCTTTGCTTCAAAGCGGAATTTGTAGGGCTGTCCACAGGGTAACCGACTTGGAAAAACTTTCAGTTCGGGAAACTCCAAGGATGAAGCTGACGAGCGAAGCGCACAGCATGATACCAAAATTGAGAGATAACTGATACCCTGAAACAAGCGCTAACAAGGCAAAGACAAAAAGTCTAAAAGGGAAAGCCTACAGCAGAAAAGGCCGTGAAAGGTGTACACAAATCCTGTGGCAAAGAAAGAAAGAACAGACCACAAATGCCTGTGGCAAAGAAAGACCAACTCAAATTTCTGGTGGCAAACGAAAAATGCTGCCCAATCAGGCAAGCAAACAGCTGACACCAATGAAAGAAACAAAACAATGAAACCAAACCCAAAACCCCCAAATGGTTGCATACCGCAGATAAAGTGGGGGGTGGGGGGGGGGGGGGGGGGCCCCACCAAATCACAAGTTTAATAGACTACTGTCTGCAACAAAGGAGTGGACGACTACAGTCACCGATAAAAGCACAGAGCAAAAATAACTGCGCCAACGACAAACTGACAGACCATAACTAACTCTAAACTAACCCCTCACTAACCCGGCTTCCATCTAGAAAAACAAAGGCTGCAGCCGGACTGCTAAAGCAAAACACTAATCAGGACTACCGATGACCGCAAAGCATCGGGATGTAAACAAATGCAGACGACAAGAGAAATACAAAATGGCTGCTAACAAGCGGGTACGAAATGGCCAATAAACCAAAGATAAAAAGAAAGAACGCATGGTGAAAAAGAAGGGGAAAAGAGAGAGAAAACAACAACAACACTCAGTTTCTGAAAAGAAAGAGGTAGCAAGTAATGTCAGCGAGCAACGGGACAAAGGCTGGATACACGTAATCCGTGTACACGATACAACCCACCGGTGACAACAACACGGCAGGGCAACAGACACTCACGAACTACCCCACACAAAGAAAGACTGAGCGGTCTCGTTAAACATCGAGACTACCCCCCTCATTCGTACACGTAAATGAACGATATAACTCGAGAAACAAAAGGGCAAGCCAAGACGCGAAAAACCAGTCAATGGCAAGAACGTGTAACTAGCCCAACCCCAAACCCTAACCAGGGAGGCCACGAAATCGCTAGTCTATTGAACTAGAACGAACAATACATTTTCATTTGTACATGTGATGAAACAAACAAGGATAAATTGGGAAAATTAAAACACCCAATAAAAGGCTGATGAGGTCTAGCCTGTTGTGAAAGCCGCTAGAGTAAACAGAACGAAAAAGACTGAAACGCCAAGCACCTAACAAGGCTCGAGAAATAACAAGGAGGAAATAAACAAAGGCCCAACTACTGACAATGGCGTCGGAGTTTCATCCTTGGAGATTCGAACTGGAATTTTTTCCCGGTCGTTACTAGCCATTTTGTAGCGACTCCCCAGAGTGACGTAGTGCGCATATGTGCACATGATTTTCAGCGTCATGGCGACGCTTTCAGTACGACAGAAAATGCCCGTTTTCGTGCATTTATAACCCTCAGATCACAATTTCACCTACATCATTGTTCTCAGCGAACTTTAACGGAAATCGTGTCAAAAATCACCCCAAACTGGCCATGGACTTGTCTTTTAACTTTGACTAGCGAGTACTCTTGCTCTGCGCCGTTGACTATCATTTGCACGGAATAGAGACGTGCTTGATTTATTTTCAAAATGTTAAACTAAGACTTACGGCGTGAAGCAGTTATCCAATATCAGAGCAAAGAAACAGAAAGTAGTTGACCGAAAAAAGCTGTTTGGTTGTGGCCCCTGAGAACACTCTTCTGTGTGCGGCTCGCTTGCAGAGTAAGAAAAGGTCTGTGCAGTCTGGAGCCCCGATCTGGAACCGGTGGAGTCGCAGACGACACGTCCGCATGGTCAGAGTCTCTGTGCTACAATGAAGCAGTTAATTTTTGTCGTTTTGCTGTCTTCTCTAGGCCTTCTTCTGTTCAGTCTGAAAGTTTTGACTGCTGCAGAAGCCGAAGCTGAGGGGGTAATTGACTTGTTTTGGCCCCCGACTGTGGTGGTAGCAGTTTTGATCAGAAATAAGGCTCACACACTGCCGTGGTTTTTGGGTCAGCTCGAACTCCTGGATTATCCCAAAGACAGGATAACTTTATGGTGAGTCGTGAATTGGAGCTGAGATAAAAAAGAAAAAGAAAAAATCAGAAAAAACAAAAGATCGTAGTTTTTAGAATAATGCTGCGCGCGTCGAAAACAGCGGAAAGAGCTGTCTGCTATGGAATGCGCTTTCGGAAATGCCCCAACAGAACGAATTACACAGGTGTTGGTCTTAATCGAGATGGATTGCATTAAATCAAAATAATTGAAAACACAGCAACCCCCCACCCCACCCCCTATACCCACATCCGCCATCAAACTAAGACTGAACAAGACTAGAGTGCTGCAGTTGCAGAATGGTGGGTTCGAGTTCTGAACAATGGACGCCGGGTTCTATTTCGGATTTCCAGATGTTCACGGTGAGGTAACAGGCGGATCTAGGTCATGACATAATTTCTTAGGGTGGCCGTGGGGAACACAGAGATTATGTAGCAATATGACATAAATATATCAGTGAGTGAGCCAAGTTCTAAGCATGTTTTGATCTTTGATTCCAACCCAGCAACTGTGAAATGAAAGTTATTTAATAGTAAAAGAGTATAGTGTAATAATACATTTTCATTACTGTGACAATGATGAATCATCTAAGTATGTTTTTTATGATATGCCTTTTTCTTGCATCTGACTAGACACTGTCATGTATGCCATATAATATGATATTGCATAATGAGTCAAATGAAAATGCCACTGTCCAAATAAAGATTTAGGTGCAACTTCATCAAGTGGGGAAGCTTAAAATTGAAGTTAATAGTGGACAGGGTCATTGTTTAGTGCTGGTGACCATGTGTGCCCCCCGCAGAAAGATGGTGCAGTTAATGAGTTACTGTTGCATATTTATATTATTGCATTGTTAATGATGAATAATGTGTCTATTCACGGGTGGGGGTGACAGTGATAGATCTTGCTCACTCTGATTCTTATTTTTGATGTATCAGTAGAAGTGGGGGGTAACAATGATAGATCTTGCTCTCTCTCTGTCTCATTCTTATTTTTTGCTGTCTCAGTAACTCTTCCACTTTAAAGTTTGATGCTGAGCTGTTTCCAGAGAGGTAAGGGTGCAGGGAACTGAAAGTCTACTTTTACACCAGCCTGACTGGGCCCAAAAAGTGCCTCACAGGTGATGGCTCAAAGTTTTATTATGTTATGAACACCCACATGTTGCTGACAGGAAACACAGGTGTTGTTTAATGATGACCTGATGTCACTATATCAGGTATGTGTCACTATGACTAAGACTAAGAGCCAGGTCTGCAGGAAGAGGCTGTGGTAAGGCACAGAGACCTTGCTGTTGACAGGTGAGAGAATATTGGTGTTTGGTGATGACCTGATGTCTCTGTGTGAGCCAGGCCTACAGGAAGAGGCTGTGGTGAGGCACAGACACCTTGCTGTTGACAGGTGAGAGAATATTGGTGTTTGGTGATGACCTGATGTCTCTGTGTGAGCCAGGCCTACAGGAAGAAGCTGTGGTGAGGCACAGACACCTTGCTGTTGACAGGATGATCTTATGTCTCTATGTGAGCCAGGCCTACAGGAAGAGGCTGTGGTGAGGCACAGACACCTTGCTGTTGACAGGATGACCTTATGTCTCTATGTGAGCCAGGCCCACAGAAAGTGGCTGAAGTAAAGCAAGGGCATTCTTGCTGCTGGCAGTTAATAATAATATGACAGAATATTGGTGTTGCTTGACATCACTGTGGTAGAGTTGACAGGAAGGGAGCTGAGTGAGGTAAGGCCTGGAACCCCACCTGCTGTTGACAGCCCTGGACCATTGATGTTGTCTGCAAGTTAGTGATGACTTTCTGCCACTGCCTGTGAGCCTTCAGGGAGAGGCTGAAGTAAGCCCTGGAATCCCACTTCTGTTGACAGGATCCGCAGTGATCACAACATTGACAATTCCACAGCCATCCTGAAGGAGTGGGTGGCAGGTGTCAAGCCACTGTACCACCACATTGACATCAAGCTGGATGAGAAAAAAACAGGTTATATTTTACAGCAATTTGCCTAATATTTTAACAGCTTGCAACAAACAACTGAAATGCCATTTAACTTACAATCTGACACTGGCAGCATTACTTTGGAGGAGTGGGTGGCAGGTGTCAAGCCACTGTACCACCACACTGACATAAAGCTAAATGAGAAAAAAGCAGGTTATATTTTACAGCAATTTGCATAATATTTTAACAGCTTCCAACCTGACACTGGCACAGTGGCAGCATTACTTTGGTGGATGAAATTGAGGCAGGGGGTCACTGCAAAAAGTGCACTTTACAATCTAGAATTTACTTGGGGAGTGGGCATAGAGTATTGTTAAAGCACCAGACTCATGATCAAAAGGTTGTAGGTTCTAGGCCAGGCAGAATTTTCTTCCCCATTTCAACTTTTTGTGCTGACTCTTATTTCAGCATACATTCCACCCTGTGTTACTGCAGTAGCATGTAAACGTTCCTGGTCATTCTGCCAAAAGTGCAGGTGGCAGGTTACAGCTATAATGATGATGAAGTGATGCTTAATGTCCTCAGATGTCAGTTGACATATTAGGGACAAGTTGTGACCAATGCCGAAGCACGGTGCAATAAATCTTTACGTCCACGGAAACCAGAAGGCTCGTTAGGACGGACAGTCCAGGATGTCCACCTCGACTCTCACACAGCTCCTGAACTATGTTACAGCTAAGCACACATGCACCCTATGTATGTAGCCTTGCATGAAGTAACACAGTAAACTGGTGCATGGTTGTATGGTACACACAGAACATGTGCCAAGATGGCAGTAGCTTCATGCGGTATCAGCCATGTAACAACCAAATTTCACTTACAATGTACACATTCTGAGCAGTCTTGGATTCATACATGGATGGACTGGACTCTTAGCTAGCATACAACTTTTGTGCATGCTGTTAGATGCAGTTTTTCCAGTGCTGTACATAATGTGATGCATAATCAAGATTTGTATTAACTGGTGGCTGAGTTTTACTGGTTAAGATCAGCATGTACCAGAAAGAAAATCAGTGATCAGTCAGAAGTATGGGCTGTTAATTTGTTTGACCAGTTCTAAAAACAACAACAAAAAACAGCACAGTGATGGAGAGAGAGAGAGTGCATGTGGCGTGTTGGTATACATTGTGTGTGTGTGTGCATGTGTGCGCGCGTGTGTGTGTGTGTTCTAGACAAGGAAGGGAGCAGGGTGGTTGCTGGTAGAGCTCTAATAGTTAACTGGTACAGACAGACATGTTTCTGACCGGTTAAAGTGACTGTCTCAGTATCTGACTGGTTTCCCTGAGCCACTTTAGCTACCTTATAGATGTTTGAAAAAAGCACTGATAATGGTCACTGTCGGCACAAACTGTTGCTAGAAGCTTGCCTTTGTCCATAACTGGAACTAGTGACGTAGTTGAACAAGAAGGATCATGACCTGTGGTTAATGCCTGCATCATCACCACCATCCCTCATTAGTCACTTTAGTGTCATCATTAGTGCATCAGTGTTGTATACTGAAAATTGAATTTGAAGCCAAGAGAGAAAGTTGGCCGAAGTGAAATTATCCTCCCTGTCTTTCTGCAGGCTACACAGATGAGCGATCACCGTGCGACTGGACGGAGAAGAGATTCTCCACTGTCATCAGCTTGCGGCAGAAAGCTCTGGACTATGCCCGCAAAGCATGGGCTGATTTTTTGTTTGTATGTTCTTGGTATTGATTTTTCATTGTCTTGTCGGCATGTCCATACAGCTTGCCCATACTGGATGTGAGGCTATTCTTTGTTTTGGAGTAGTACAGCCATATATGGTATTTGGAGAATGCTCCTTGCGCCCCTTGTGAAAACTGTTGATTGCCATAGGGGGTCCTAAACTGGAGAATACCAAAAGTAGTGCTGCTATCTGTTGAGGTTGCACACAATTCTACAGTAGGTGTGCAAGGCAGAATTTCAAGTTCTAGATAAGTGCAGGACCGTTTGAACAAAACAATAACAAAAATCAATAAAAAATATCACTGTAAGTGTGTAACTTATCATCTTTGGTTGTATGCATCCTTTTGAAGATACTGTATTTGATGTAGTCAAATTCTAAAATGTTTTTGTGACCCCTGCATTTTGCAGTGACAGATTTATTGTGTTTAGACAGTTTGTCCAGAGTCTGTGCTGTCATTTAATTATGTAGACTTCCTAGTCTGACATTTTGTTTTGACAGGTTTATTGTGTTGTAGACAGTTTGTTCAGAGTCTGTTCTGTCATTTAATTATGTATACTTTCTAATCTGACTTTTGCATCAACAGATGGTGGATGCAGATGTCATCATAAATAACAGAAAGACACTGAAGCTTCTCATAGAGCAGGAAAAGTAAGTATGGGAAAGGGGAGGTTTGTAATACACTGCACTACTGTTAGTTTACTCACAGAACAGGTGCAAGACAACATTTTCTTGACCTGTCTCTCAATTCCATGTGTCGCAGGATCTAACTAGTGGGTGATACTGATGATGTCATTTTGCCACTGACAGCTGAATAGGTGTTACTGAGGGTGTCATTTTGCCACTGACAGGTGAACAGGTGTTACTGAGGGTGCCATTTTGCCACCAACAGGTGAACAGGTGTTACTGAGGGTGTTATTTTGCCACTGACAGGTGAACAGGTTTTACTGAGGGTATCATTTTGCCACCAACAGGTGAATAGGTGTTACTGAGGGTGTCATTTTGCCACCGACAGGTGAACAGGTGTTATTGGTGGCACCATTTTGCCATCGACAGGCGAACAGGTGTTACTGATGGTCTCATTTTTGCCACTGACAGGTGAATAGACATTACTGAGGGTGTCATATTGCCACCAACAGGTGAATAGGTGTTATTGATGGTGTCATTTTGCCACTGACAGGTGAATAGATGTGATTGATGGTGTCATTTTCTGCTGACATGTGAATGGGTGTTCCTGATGATGGTGTCATTTTGCCACTGACATGTGAATGGGTATTACTGATGATGTTGTCATTTTGCCACTGACATGTGAATGGGTATTACTGATGGTGGTGTCATTTTGCCACCAACATGTGAATGGGTGTTACTGATGGTGGTGTCATTTTGCCACTGACATGTGAATGGGTGTTACTGATGATGGTGTCATTTTGCCACTGACATGTGAATGGGTATTACTGATGATGGGGTATTACTGATGATGGTGTCATTTTGCCACTGACATGTGACTGGATGTTACCAATGGTGGTGTCATTTTGCCACTGACATGTGACTGGATGTTACCAATGGTGGTGTCGTTTTGCCACTGACATGTGACTGGATGTTACCAATGGTGGTGTCGTTTTGCCACTGACATGTGACTGGATGTTACCAATGGTGGTGTCATTTTGCCACTGACATGTGACTGGATGTTACCAATGGTGGTGTCATTTTGCCACTGACATGTGATGATGTTACCAGTGGTGGTGTCATTTTGCCACTGACATGTGACTGGATGTTACCAATGGTGGTGTCGTTTTGCCACTGACATGTGACTGGATGTTACCAATGGTGGTGTCATTTTGCCACTGACATGTGACTGGATGTTACCAATGGTGGTGTCGTTTTGCCAGATTGGTCATAGGCCCCATGCTCAACTCCAGTCTGGAAGGCTACTACTCCAACTTCTGGGGAGCCATGACGGAAAAGGTATTCTTGTCAGTCAGTTTTGGGAAGGTATTCACTTTGTTCAGTTCTGGAGAGTCATGACAGGAAAGGGTTTTATTTTATTCACATCTAGAAAGCCATTTCCGAATATGTGGTCACTTTGTTCACTTCAAGGTAGCCATATGATGTATATATATCAGAAGATATTATTTTCAAAGTGCAGCATGTATGCAAATCTCACAAGTTGAAGCTAGCTGAAATCAAGATAGATTCTGTCCTTTTTGGGTACAGGCTTTGTTAAATGACAGATTCTGTCCTTTTTGGGTACAGGCTTCATTGAAGGATAGATTCTCCTTTTTGGGTACAGGCTTCGTTGAAGGATAGATTCTGTCCTTTTGGGGTACAGGCTTCGTTGAAGGATAGATTCTGTCCTTTTTGGGTACAGGCTTCTTTGAAAGATAGAGTCTGTCCTTTTTGGGTACAGGCTTCTTTGAAAGATACAGTCTGTCCTTTTTGGGTACAGGCTTCTTTGAAAGATAGAGTCTGTCCTTTTTGGGTACAGGCTTCGTTGAAAGATAGATTCTGTCCTTTTTGGGTACAGGCTTCGTTGAAAGATAGAGTCTGTCCTTTTTGGGTACAGGCTTCGTTGAAAGATAGATTCTGTCCTTTTTGGGTACAGGCTTCGTTGAAAGATAGATTCTGTCCTTTTTTGGGTACAGGCTTTGTTGAAAGATAGAGTCTGTCCTTTTTGGGTACAGGCTTCGTTGAAAGATAGATTCTGTAATTTTGGGGTACAGGCTTCATTCAAAGATATCCACAGCTCATTCCATCAGTGTTTGGGAAGTCAGGAGGAGGCAGGTTTTAGAAAGGGTATTTGCTGCATTTGTTTCTACGGTTTTGTGCTGTTTACATTACTCAGTGCTTTGCTGTGCCCATAGTGTAGTGTTTACATCTCTCCGCAGTGTTAACTCAGGGTGTTTTGCTGTACCCATGGTGTATTGTTTACATCACTCCGCATTGTAAACCCAAGGTGTTTTGCTGTACCCATGGTGTATTGTTTACATCACTCCGCATTGTAAACCCAAGGTGCTTTGTTGTACCCATGGTGTATTGTTTACATCACTCCGCATTGTAAACCCAAGGTGCTTTGTTGTACCCATGGTGTAGTGTTTACATCACTCCGCATTGTAAACCCAAGGTGCTTTGTTGTACCCATGGTGTAGTGTTTACATCACTCCGCAGTGTAAACCCAAGGTGCTTTGTTGTACCCATGGTGTAGTGTTTACATCACTCCGCAGTGTTAACTCAGGGTGTTTTGCTGTACCCATGGTGTAGTGTTTACATCACTCCGCATTGTAAACCCAAGGCGCTTTGTTGTACCCATGGTGTAGTGTTTACATCACTCCGCATTGTAAACCCAAGGCGCTTTGTTGTACCCATGGTGTAGTGTTTACATCACTCCGCATTGTAAACCCAAGGCGCTTTGTTGTACCCATGGTGTAGTGTTTACATCATTCCGCATTGTAAACCCAGGGTGCTTTGCTGTGCCCATGGTGTAGTGTTTACATCACTCCGCATTGTAAACCCAGGGTGCTTTGCTGTGCCCATGGTGTAGTGTTTACATCACTCCGCATTGTAAACCCAGGGTGCTTTGCTGTGCCCATGGTGTAGTGTTTACATCACTCCGCATTGTAAACCCAGGGTGCTTTGTTGTACCCATGGTGTAGTGTTTACATCACTCCGCATTGTAAACCCAGGGTGCTTTGCTGTGCCCATGGTGTAGTGTTTACATCACTCCGCATTGTAAACCCAGGGTGCTTTGCTGTACCTATGGTGTAGTGTTTACATCACTCCGCATTGTAAACCCAGGGTGCTTTGCTGTGCCCATGGTGTAGTGTTTACATCACTCCGCATTGTAAACCCAGGGTGCTTTGTTGTACCTATGGTGTAGTGTTTACATCACTCCGCATTGTAAACCCAGGGTGCTTTGCTGTGCCCATGGTGTAGTGTTTACATCACTCCGCATTGTAAACCCAGGGTGCTTTGCTGTACCTATGGTGTAGTGTTTACATCACTCCGCATTGTAAACCCAGGGTGCTTTGCTGTGCCCATGGTGTAGTGTTTACATCACTCTGCATTGTAAACCCAGGGTGCTTTGTTGTACCTATGGTGTAGTGTTTACATCACTCCGCATTGTAAACCCAGGGTGCTTTGCTGTGCCCATGGTGTACTGTTTACATCACTCTGCGTTAACTCGGGGTGCTTTGCTATGCCCATGGTGTACTGTTTTGCATCACCCAGCACCATTGTACACTGTTAACGTATTGTGTTTTACTGAGCCCATGGTCTCCTGTAAACATCGCCATGCACTGTTAACATTGGAAGCTAACTGTAGACTGTTAACATTGGGCACAGCACTGCTAACATTGGGCACTTTGCTGTGCACAGTGTGTGCTGTTAACATGCATGGCATTGCTATGCTCATTGTGCACTGTTAACAGAGGTAACAATAGTGCTTTGCAGCGTGTTGCTGTGCCCATGCTGTACTGTTAACAATACCATTCATGGTTAACGCAGGGTTACTATTCGCGGTCAGGAGACTACATGGACATTGTGGACAGGGTGAAGACCGGGTGCTTTGCAGTGCCCATGGTGCACACAGCCCTCCTGTTTGACATGCGCAGGGAGGTGTCGCAGCACTTTTCCTACGCCAACACCCCGCCTGGCTACAAGGGCCCCCGTGATGACATCATCCTTCTGGCACACAACATCAAGGCTGCAGGTGGGTTGGTGCAGGTGTGTTTGTGTGGTCAGGTTGTCCCTGTGGCATAGATATTGTGTGTGTAGGTAGGATGATGCTACTGGTGTTTCTGTGGTCAGGTTGTCCAAGTGGCATAGTTATTAGTGTATTTGTAGGCAGGATGATATCACAAATCTGTTTTTGTAGTCATGTTGTCCTGGACATGTACACATGGTTGCACACACACACAGTCACACACATACACACACGCACACCTACACACACGCACGCACGCACACACACACACACACACGCACACATGGAGAAATAATATGTGGAGCTAAACATGGATATTGCCTGCAGGTTGCCCGTCTAAGATGATGATTGTTTGTGCAGGCAAGATTATGCATGTGTTGAACACGGAGTATTTTGGCAAAGTGATGGTACCGCTGGACCACACATTTTCCCTCCAAGATGAAGTGGAGCAGTTTGAGTATGTTCGGCTGGAAGCCAATGGTAGGTGTTGCGTGTGCCCTTCCCCTTGCTAACTCTCTTCTCTGAGCTGCTTTTCTGTCTTGTGCAGTGGTCTGTGCTTCGGGCCTACATCTTCATGCAGAAAAAACAGTTGTTTGTGTACCATTCAGTCAACCACTGCATTGGAAACCACTCTGAAAACCCACCTCATTAAATCCTACTGCTGCTAGCAATTCTCTTTCCCCTCCACCTTCTTCTGTAAATTAGTTTAGCTGACTGCTGTGGTGTGTGTGCTTAAAGTAGGTTTTGTCTGGCTTATCAAGTCGCATGTAACTTTTTACAAGTCTTGTCTTAAATGTGAAATTCACGCTTTGCGTACAGCATGCCAAGCTCAGATTTTGTATTAGCGCTTCACAATTTATAAGTGTTTAATTTTTATTAAGTAAGTTGAGAACATGAAACTTTGTTTTGTAGTTTGCATTGGGGATCAGGGTCGGTGATTTGATTGGACCTATGTAGAGAGAACCACATTGCTTTGTATGCATTCTGGCACATTTACCTCATGAATTTACACACTACAGTCACATAGGGTGTGTGCAACACAAGGACAGGTATTCAGAAATAAAGGAAGGACAATGTCTTACTCGGGAACAGCTAATGTTTGTTTGACTCTGTCAATACTGTATCATTTCTTTATTGTTTCCAACATGTCCTGTTGTCACCATGGGACTTCAAATTTTGGAACAGTAGAGGGTACTGCTTGAACAGTAGAGGGTGCTGCTAGCATGGCAGAGGGTGCTATTGGAGCAATAGAGGGTGCTGCTGGAACAGTAGAGGGTGCTATTGGAGCAATAGAGGGTGCTGCTAGCATGGCAGAGGGTGCTATTGGAGCGATAGAGGGTGCTGCTGGAACAGTAGAGGGTGCTATTGGAGCGATAGAGGGTGCTGCTGGAACAGTAGAGGGTGCTATTGGAGCAGTAGAGGGTGCTGCTGGAACAGTAGAGGGTGCTATTGGAGCAATAGAGGGTGCTGCTGGAACAGTAGAGGGTGCTGCTGGAACAGTAGAGGGTGCTATTGGAGCAATAGAGGGTGCTGCTGGAACAGTAGAGGGTGCTGCTGGAACAGTAGAGGGTGCTATTGGAGCGATAGAGGGTGCTGCTGGAACAGTAGAGGGTGCTATTGGAGTCATAGAGGGTGCTGCTGGAACAGTAGATGGTGCTGCTGGAACAGTAGAGGGTGCTGCTGGAACAGTAGAGGGTGCTATTGGAGCAATAGAGGGTGCTGCTGGAACAGTAGAGGGTGCTGCTGGAACAGTAGAGGGTGCTGCTGGAACAGTAGAGGGTGCTATTGGAGTCATAGAGGGTGCTGCTGGAACAGTAGATGGTGCTGCTGGAACAGTAGAGGGTGCTGCTGGAACAGTAGAGGGTGCTATTGGAGTAGAGGGTGCTGCTGGAACAGTAGAGGGTGCTGCTGGAACAGTAGAGGGTGCTATTGGAGCGATAGAGGGTGCTGCTGGAACAGTAGAGGGTGCTATTGGAGCGATAGAGGGTGCTGCTGGAACAGTAGAGGGTGCTATTGGAAAGAAAGTAGAGGGTGCTGCTGGAACAGTAGAGGGTGCTGCTGGAACAGTAGAGGGTGCTATTGGAGCAATAGAGGGTGCTGCTGGAACAGTAGAGGGTGCTGCTGGAACAGTAGAGGGTGCTATTGGAACAGTAGAGGGTGCTGCTGGAACAGTAGAGGGTGCTGCTGGAACAGTAGAGGGTGCTATTGGAGGGGCAAATAGAGGGTGCTGCTGGAACAGTAGAGGGTGCTGCTGGAACAGTAGAGGGTGCTATTGGAACAGTAGAGGGTGCTGCTGGAACAGTAGAGGGTGCTGCTGGAACAGTAGAGGGTGCTATTGGAGCAATAGAGGGTGCTGCTGGAACAGTAGAGGGTGCTGCTGGAACAGTAGAGGGTGCTATTGGAACAGTAGAGGGTGCTGCTGGAACAGTAGAGGGTGCTGCTGGAACAGTAGAGGGTGCTTTTGGGAAAGCAGTAGAGGGTGCTGCTTGGAACAGTAGAGGGTGCTGCTGGAAAAAGTAGAGGGTGCTATTGGAGCAATAGAGGGTGCTGCTGGAACAGTAGAGGGTGCTATTGGAGCGATAGAGGGTGCTGCTGGAACTGTAGAGGGTGCTGCTGGAACAGTAGAGGGTGCTGCTGGAACAGTAGAGTGTGTTATTGAATACTGAGTGCTAACAGAGTGTGGAGACTTTTTAATGAACTGTTATCTGGGTATGTCTAAGACAGAGTGTGGATATAGTTTGACTGAACTCCGTTATCTATCAGTGTCTTAGACAGTGTGCAGGCAGTTTGGTAAATTCTGTTGTTTATCAGTCTGTGTCTGTGAGACATCGTGGGTACAGTTTGATGAACTTGTTGTCTTTCAGTGTGTGAGACAGTGTGGGTACAGTTTGATGAACTTGTTGTCTTTCAGTGTGTGAGACAGTGTGGATACAGTTTGATGAACATGTTGTCTTTCGGTGTGTGAGACAGTGTGGATACAGTTTGATGAACATGTTGTCTTTCGGTGTGTGAGGCAGCGTGGATACAGTTTGATGAACATGTTGTCTTTCGGTGTGTGAGACAGTGTGGATACAGTTTGATGAACATGTTGTCTTTCAGTGTGTGAGACAGTGTGGATACAGTTTGATGAACTCTGTTTTGTGTGCAGTGTTTGATCCACCACTGCCACATTCTCCACACATATCTTACATACCACAAGTCCCCAAAGACAAGCTGAACTTTGATCAGGTGAGTTGTTGTTTCTTATATCTTGCGTACCACAAGTCCTCAAAGACATGCCCGACTTTGGTCATGGCCCATATGTAGCAGGAACAAATAGCCTCTTTAATTGTGTTTATTTTCTAATTGATGACAACATTGCAAAAACTGGCATGTGCAGAGCACAAAGAGAACTATCTGACTGACTTAAACCTGTTTAAAGTTATAGACTCGTTATACCCCATGACAAAGTTGGGGGTTAGGGGCCTTTTTAAATTATCACGTTCCTCTGTCCGTCCATCTGACTGACTGTGTGTAGAACTTTTTGTAACTGAATTTGAAATGGCTGTACATCATTAGGGGCTAGAGTGTACTGCAAAAGAAAAAAGAAAAAGTGGGGGTTACCGTTTTCAAGGTAGAGGTCACAGCTTGTATAATTCAAATATGACTGTTTCTACTGTCTCTCCTAAACTAATGATTCTGTTTCTACTGTCTCTTCTAAACTAATGATTCTGTTTCTACTGTCTCTCCTAAACTAATGATTCTGTTCTACTGTCTCTTCTAAACTAATGATTCTGTTTCTACTGTCTCTCCTAAACTAATGATTCTGTTTCTACTGTCTGTTCTAAACTAATGATTCTGTTTCTACTGTCTCTTCTAAACTAATGATTCTGTTTCTACTGTCTCTCCTAAACTAATGATTCTGTTTCTACTGTCTCTCCTAAACTAATGATTCTGTTTCTACTGTCTCTTCTAAACTAATGATTCTGTTTCTACTGTCTCTCCTAAACTAATGATTCTGTTTCTACTGTCACTTCTAATGATTCTTTTGCAACCAGACCAAGTGTGACTTCACAGTAGATCATCATAATCCAAAGTGTCCAGTGAATATACTGGCTTGTTGTATTCATCAAGGCCACAGTGAGCGTTCAGAATTTCAGTTGTTTTCTGATATCTTCAGAACTACCAAACCTTTTGTAACCAAATGTTACAGTGGTGCAATGTTGTGAGTTCATGTGAAAACATTCAGTGCTGTCCTCAAGGGCAAAGTCATAGTGAGGACTTACATGTTCCAAAAATGAGTGTTTGTACTATATCTTCTGAACTAATGATACACTTGAACCAAACTTAGTTTAATTAATAGTAAACCATCATGAAAATACTGGATTGCTGTGGTCAAGGTAACGGTCACAACGAATGTTCAAAATGTCAGTTCTTATCCAGACCATATCTTTTGAACCACTGCACCTTTTGTACCCAAACTTGGTATGGTGATAGGTCATCACAAGCTGGAGTTTCATGCAAAAGAAAGGGGTTGCTTTCTTCAAGGCCATGGTCACTGTAAGGGCTTGTATGTTAAAACTGATAAGGTGCACATTCATGTTAACATTGGTATGGTGTACATGTATGTTGACTGATAATGTGTACATGTATGTTAACACAAGGCATATGTGTTAACACTGATAAGGTGTACTCATGTCATATATAAAGTGTACGTGTATGTTAGCATTGAGAAGATGTACATGTATGTTAACATTGATAAGGCGTATGTGTTAACACTGATACGGTGTACTTGTATCTTATATAAGGTGCACATGCATGTTAACACCGATAAGATGTATGTGTTAACACCGATACGGTGTGTTAACATTGATGAGGTGTATTTGTATGTTCACATTGATAAGTTGTACATACATGTTAACATCAATAATGTGTGCATGTCTGTTAACATTGATAAGGTGTATGTGTGTTAACATTGATAAGGTGTACATGTCTGTTACATTGATAAGGTGTGTGTGTTAACATTGATATGGTGTACCTGTTGATAAGGTGTACATGCCCCACCTGGAGAGGAAAGCTGTATTGTTTACCTTGGTTCCTGTTGTCAGATGTATCTACCTGGGGAGGCAGTACTTGTATCATTTACGTTAATCCCTAATATCAGGTGTACATGATTAACCTGGAGCGACGGCCGGACCGACGGGAACGCATGTTAAATGCTTTTGACATCCTGGGCATTGATGCACAACTTGTTCCTGCTGTTGACGGCAAGTATGTTGTATTTGAACCTTGTGGTGATGAACAATTCACTGACTTGTAGCTGTTTGTAAAGTTCTGTGGTTGTCAGCTTGTCTGTGTATTTTTGGTCTAGAGCTTCATTTTTTTATATATATATATATATCTCTGTAGCATGCATGATTTTATTGTTACATTTAAAAATAAAAACTGGTGTGTGTGGGGAGGGGGGCATTTTCCAGAGATTTATGCAGGATTAATTGTGTGCAAAACACTACAGAAAATTTAATTGATTTCAGTAAAAATAATAATTTCAGTCAATGTAAATGTCTTTGGCTATTTACAGTGTAAGCATACTGTGTAGTATAATGGGAAGGTGCTAGTGACAGTGTCACTGGCTGTGTGCAGTGTGTGGATGTAGCATGGTGTGACAGTGTCACGCTGTGTGCAGTATGGATGTAGCATGGTGTGTGACAGTGTCACTGGCTGTGAGCAGTGTGTGGATGTAGCATGGTGTGTGTCATTGTCACTGGCTGTGTACAGTATGTGGATGTAGCATGGTGTGTGTCAGTGTCACTGGCTGTGTGCAGTATGTGGATGTAGCATGATGTGTGTCAGTGTCACTGGCTGTGTGCAGTATGTGGATGTGACATGGTGCGTATCAGTCATTGGCTGTGTGCAGTGTGGGTATACCACCGTGTGTGTCAGTGTCATTGGCTGCGTGCAGTGTGGGTATACCATGGTGTGTGTCAGTGTCACTGGCTGCGTGCAGTTGGGTATACCATGGTGTGTGTCAGTGTCATTGGCTGCGTGCAGTTGGGTATCCATGGTGTGTGTCAGTGTCATTGGCTGCGTGCAGTGTGGGTATACCATGGTGTGTGTCAGTGTCATTGGCTGCATTGTGCAGTGTGGGTATACCATGGTGTGTGTCAGTGTCATTGGCTGCATGCAGTATGGGTATCCATGGTGTGTGTCAGTGTCATTGGCTGCGTGCAGTGTAGGTATACCATGGTGTGTGTCAGTGTCATTGGCTGCGTGCAGTGTGGGTATACCATGGTGTGTGTCAGTGTCATTGGCTGCATGCAGTATGGGTATACCATGGTGTGTGTCAGTGTCATTGGCTGCGTGCAGTGTGGGTATACCATGGTGTGTGTCAGTGTCATTGGCTGCGTGCAGTGTGGGTATACCATGGTGTGTGTCAGTGTCATTGGCTGCGTGCAGTGTAGGTATACCATGGTGTGTGTCAGTGTCATTGGCTGCATGCAGTGTAGGTATACCATGGTGTGTGTCAGTGTCATTGGCTGCGTGCAGTATGGGTATACCATGGTGTGTGTCAGTGTCACTGGCTGCATGCAGTATGGGTATACCATGGTGTGTGTCAGTGTCATTAGCTGCGTGCAGTATGGGTATACCAATTACCATGGCGTGAGTGTCAGTGTCATTGGCTGCGTGCAGTATGGGTATTCCGTGGTGTGTGTCAGTGTCACTGGCTGCGTGCAGTATGGGTATACCATGGTGTGTGTCAGTGTCATTGGCTGCGTGCAGTATGGGTATATCATGGTGTGAGTGTCAGTCATTGGCTGTTGGTGTCATTGGCTGCTTGCAGTATGGGTATACCATGGCGTGAGTGTCAGCCATTGGCTGCTGGTGTCATTGGCTGCTTGCAGTGTGGGTGTGGCATGGTTGGAGGGTGTCAGTGTCATCAGCTGTTACTGTCAATGCCAGTGGTAGTTTGCAGTGTGGGTATAGCATGGTGTGTGGGTGTTGATGTCATTTGCAGTTTGCAGTGTGGGTATAGCATGGTGTGTAGGTGTTGATGTCATTTGCAGTGTGGGTATAGCATGGTGTGTAGGTGTTGATGTCATTTGCAGTTTGGGTATAGCATGGTGTGTAGGTGTTGATGTCATTTGCAGTTTGGGTATAGCATGGTGTGTAGGTGTTGATGTCACTTGCAGTTTGGGTATAGCATGGTGATGGTGTGTGGGTGTGGAGTCATGTGCAGTTTGTGACACTATCAATGATCAACTCTTGTAGAGATGATGGTCCAGTACCACATAGGCAGATACAGAGTATCAACTCTTGCAGATACGATGATCCAGTACCACATAGGCAGATACAGAGTATCAACTCCTGCAGATATGATGATCCAGTACCACATAGGCAGATACAGAGTATCAATTCTTGCAGATACGATGGTCCAGTACCACATAGGCAGATACAGAGTGATCAACTCTTGCAGCTACGATGGTCCAGTACCACATAGACAGATACAGAGTATCAACTCTTGTAGAGATGATGGTCCAGTACCACATAGGCAGATACAGAGTATAAATTCTTGCAGATACGATGGTCCAGTACCACATAGGCAGATACAGAGTGATCAACTCTTGCAGCTACGATGGTCCAGTACCACATAGACAGATACAGAGTATCAACTTTTGTAGAGATGATGGTCCAGTACCACATAGACAGATACAGAGTATCAACTCTTGTAGAGATGATGGTCCAGTACCACATAGACAGATACAGAGTATCAACTTTTGTAGAGATGATGGTCCAGTACCACATAGGCAGATACAGAGTGATCAACTCTTGCAGCTACGATGGTCCAGTACCACATAGACAGATACAGAGTATCAACTCTTGTAGAGATGATGGTCCAGTACCACATAGACAGATACAGAGTATCAACTCTTGTAGAGACGATGGTCCAGTATCACATAGACAGATACAGAGTACCAACTCTTGTAGATATAGTGGTCCAGTACCACATAGACAGATACAGAGTATCAACTCTTGTAGATATAGTGGTCCAGTACCACATAGATAGATACAGAGTGATCAACTCTTGTAGATATAGTGGTCCAGTACCACATAGACAGATACAGAGTGATCAACTCTTGTAGATACGATGGTCCAGTACCACATAGACAGATACAGAGTATCAGCTCTTGTAGATATGTTGGTCCAGTACCACATAGGCAGATACAGAGTGATCAACTGTTGTAGATATGTTGGTCCAGTACCACATAGGCAGATACAGAGTGATCAACTGTTGTAGATATGATGGTCCAGTACCACATAGACGGATACAGAGGGATCAATTCTCATAGATATGGTGGTCCAGTACAAGACAGGTGCCGCTACAGTGGTAGGTCAGTGAGAAGTTAATGCATGTGCTGATGGGTGGCCAATGCAGAGACCTCATGACAGATGCAGTGTGCTCCCTTTGTCAGGTCCCACTGACAATGCTTGCAGCTGTGGTGTGCATCTTCTGCATGCAGTCTCTTGGCTGTGTGCCTACGGCCCCCAGTGGTTACCCTTCCAGACGATGAATGGCACAGCAATAGCGTTAGCTGCAGACTGAATGAAAAGGTGCTGCCGGTTAATGGACATTCGTTGCAGATTGAGTAAAAGGTGGTCTAGGTGTGTACGGGTATAAGGTGTATAATTATTCAAATAACTCTTGGCACTGTGGGTTAAGGGTGGTATGATGGTGTATTAGTATCAGTATTATTTGTGGCAGTGTGAGGGTAGTGTAATTTGAAAGTGTACAGTAATCAGTGTATTTTTGGAGAAAAAAGGTTCTAGCATGATGTGAAGGTGTGCAGTAATCAGTGTATTGGTTGGCAGTGTGGGTGTAGTGTGGTGTGAAGGTGTGCAGTAATCAGTGTAATGGTTGGCAGTGTGGGTGTAGTGTGGTGTGAAGGTGTGCAGTAATCAGTGTAATGGTTGGCAGTGTGGGTGTAGTGTGGTGTGAAGGTGTGCAGTAATCAGTGTATTGGTTGGCAGTGTGGGTGTAGTGTGGTGTGAAGGTGTGCAGTAATCAGTGTATTGGTTGGCAGTGTGGGTGTAGTGTGGTGTGAAGGTGTGCAGTAATCAGTGTAATGGTTGGCAGTGTGGGTGTAGTGTGGTGTGAAGGTGTGCAGTAATCAGTGTATTGGTTGGCAGTGTGGGTGTTGTGTGATGTGAAGGTGTGCAGTAATCAGTGTATTGGTTGGCAGTGTGGGTGTAGTGTGGTGTGAAGGTGTGCAGTAATCAGTGTAATGGTTGGCAGTGTGGGTGTAGTGTGGTGTGAAGGTGTGCAGTAATCAGTGTAATGGTTGGCAGTGTGGGTGTAGTGTGGTGTGAAGGTGTGCAGTAATCAGTGTACTGGTTTGCAGTGTGGGTGTAGTGTGATGTGAAGGTGTGCAGTAATCAGTGTACTGGTTGGCAGTGTGGGTGTAGTGTGGTGTGAAGGTGTGCAGTAATCAGTGTAATGGTTGGCAGTGTGGGTGTAGCGTGGTGTGAAGGTGTGCAGTAATCAGTGTAATTGTTGGCAGTGTGGGTGTAGCGTGGTGTGAAGGTGTGCAGTAATCAGAGTAATTGTTGGCGGTGTGGGTGTAGTGTGGTGTGAAGGTGTGCAGTAATCAGTGTAATTGTTGGCAGTGGAAATATGATGCAGTGTGATATTATATGATATACATTAGCTGGTAAAAGTTGTTTTATTGTCAGATGTGTATATATAGACACACAGAGAGAATATAAAACAGCAGTCTGAGCATGTCCTGGTTCTTGTGATGGCTTTGTCAAGGCCTGCCCATTCGGCTGTATTCCTACGACATATATATATATATGTATATCTATCTGTCTGTCTCTTTGTCCATCTGTCTATCTAACACACTCTCTCTCTCTCTCTTGATAGATAGATAGATATGTGTACAGTGCTTGTTTTCTTGGTATAACATAGGGGTTGGCCTGGAAGATTGTGTGAATATGTGTTGATCAACAGTATTGGCTCATTTCAGGAAATTGACCCACTCTTATCTTGAGGAGAGGAATATCCGACAGTTACCTGCATTTGTTGACCCCTACAGTGGCAGGTAAGGTCATGTGGTGATGACTGGTATTTTGGGTGACTGTGGAAGTGTAAGGTCATGTTGGTGATGACTGGTATTTTGGGTGACTGTGGGAGTGTAAAGTCATGTGGTGATGTCTGGTATTTGGGGTGACTGTGGGAGTGTAAAGTCATGTGGTGATGTCTGGTATTTTGGGTGATTGTGAGAGTGTAAAGTCATGTGGTGATGTCTGGTATTTTGGGTGACTGTGGGAGTGTAAAGTCATGTGGTGATGTCTGGTATTTTGGGTGACTGTGGGAGTGTAAAATCATGTGATGATGTCTGGTATTTTGGGTGACTGTGGGAGTGTAAAGTGATGTGGTGATGACTGGTATTTTGGGTGACTGTGGGAGTGTAAAATGATGTGGTGATGACTGGTATTTTGGATGACTGTGGATGTATAAGGCATGTGGTGATGTCTGGTATTTTGGGTGACTGTGGGAGTGTAAAGTGATGTGATGATGTCTGGTATTTTGGGTGACTGTAGGAGTGTAAAGTGATGTGATGACTTGTATTTGGGGTGACTGGGAGTGTAAGGTCATGCGGTGATGTCTGGTATTTTGGGTGGCTGGGATTGTAAGTGCATGTGGTGACTGGTATTTTGGTGATTGGGATGTACAAGTATCTGAATGAACTGCTCATCTTGGTGATTAGGGTACCATAGATGATGATGATTGTGTACTGCTGTCATATGGTATTATGGGTGCTAGGAGATGGATTGTGTGTGATACGCTGGCATATTGGTGCCCTTATGTGAGGTAAGAGTGATGTGCGTGATACTCTGGCTATTTTGTGGTGACCTAAGTGGAGTGTAAGGTCATGTGGATGATGCTGGTATTTTGGGTGACTGTGAGTGTACATAGGAGATGATTGTGCGGGGGGGTGTATCTCGGGATGTTGGTATTTGGGTGCTAGGGAGTGTAAAGTGATGTGGTGATGCTGGTATTTTGGGTGATTATGGAGTGTAAAGGATGATGTGGTGATGTGGTACTGCTCGGCATAGGGTGATTATAAGGTCCCATGGGTGTTTGTCTGGTATTTTGGGTGGCTGGGGGAAAGGGGTAAAGAGTGTTTGTGCTGTGGTATTTTGGGTGATTAGTGGTACATAGGAGATGATTGTATGTGTGATACTGTCGGATATGGTGATTATGTGGTATTTATAGGAGATGATTGTGTGTGTGATATGCTCGGCATATGGTGATTATGTGGTTACCATAGGATGATTGTGCTGGTGATACTGCTCGGCATATGGTGATTATGTGGTACCATAGGAGATGATTGTGCTGTGTGATACTGCTCGGCATATGGTGATTATGTGGTACCAAAAGGAGATGATTGTGCTGTGTGATACTGCTCGGCATATGGTGATTATGTGGTACCATAGGAGATGATTGTGCTGTGTGATACTGCTCGGCATATGGTGATTATGTGGTACCATAGGAGATGATTGTGCTGTGTGATACTGCTCGGCATATGGTGATTATGTGGTACCATAGGAGATGATTGTGCTGTGTGATACTGCTCGGCATATGGTGATTATGTGGTACCATAGGAGATGATTGTGCTGTGTGATACTGCTCGGCATATGGTGATTATGTGGTACCATAGGAGATGATTGTGCTGTGTGATACTGCTCGGCATATGGTGATTATGTGGTACCATAGGAGATGATTGTGCTGTGTGATACTGCTCGGCATATGGTGATTATGTGGTACCATAGGAGATGATTGTGCTGTGTGATACTGCTCGGCATATGGTGATTATGTGGTACCATAGGAGATGATTGTGCTGTGTGATACTGCTCGGCATATGGTGATTATGTGGTACCATAGGAGATGATTGTGCTGTGTGATACTGCTCGGCATATGGTGATTATGTGGTACCATAGGAGATGATTGTGCTGTGTGATACTGCTCGGCATATGGTGATTATGTGGTACCATAGGAGATGATTGTGCTGTGTGATACTGCTCGGCATATGGTGATTATGTGGTACCATAGGAGATGATTGTGCTGTGTGATACTGCTCGGCATATGGTGATTATGTGGTACCATAGGAGATGATTGTGCTGTGTGATACTGCTCGGCATATGGTGATTATGTGGTACCATAGGAGATGATTGTGCTGTGTGATACTGCTCGGCATATGGTGATTATGTGGTACCATAGGAGATGATTGTGCTGTGTGATACTGCTCGGCATATGGTGATTATGTGGTACCATAGGAGATGATTGTGCTGTGTGATACTGCTCGGCATATGGTGATTATGTGGTACCATAGGAGATGATTGTGCTGTGTGATACTGCTCGGCATATGGTGATTATGTGGTACCATAGGAGATGATTGTGCTGTGTGATACTGCTCGGCATATGGTGATTATGTGGTACCATAGGAGATGATTGTGCTGTGTGATACTGCTCGGCATATGGTGATTATGTGGTACCATAGGAGATGATTGTGCTGTGTGATACTGCTCGGCATATGGTGATTATGTGGTACCATAGGATTAGGAGATGATTGTGCTGTGTGATACTGCTCGGCATATGGGGATTATGTGGTACCACAGGGGATGCCACTGATGTGTAAGACTGCTCAGCACACACTGATCATATGGTACCACAGGAGATGATGATGGTGTGTAACATGATGATTATGTTGTAGTAATAGGAATAGGAATATTTTTTTGTCTGGCTGAAGTCCTGCAAGCAGCTCATAGCACTCTACAATTTCCATTGAAGACAAAGAGCCACAACATGAGCGCTTGATAATGTAAACAGTTAGAAGTGGCTAACAAAATGGTGGCATATAGGACAATGATGGTGTGTGGATAATGTAAACAGTTAGAAGTGGCTAACAAAAAGGTGTTTTTGGCACCATTAAGGAAAAAGGGGATAAATGTTTTGGTCCCCCTTAACTCTGAAAAAGGGGAACAGTGATGTCTGTGTCACCACTGTAAGCTCTGACAACATGTGGTGCATGACAGTGATGTCTGTGTCACCACTGTAAGCTCTGACAACATGTGGTGCATGACAGTGATGTCTGTGTCACCACTGTAAGCTCTGACAACATGTGGTGCATGACAGTGATGTCTGTGTCACCACTGTAAGCTCTGACAACATGTGGTGCATGACAGTGATGTCTGTGTCACCACTGTAAGCTCTGACAACATGTGGTGCATGACAGTGATGTCTGTGTCACCACTGTAAGCTCTGACAACATGTGGTGCAGTTACTCTGTGACAGAGCCGTGGCCTTGAAATCAGTATTGTCTTCTGGCTTTTTCAGGGCCATGACGATGGGGGAGATCGGCTGTTTTCTCAGCCATTACTACATCTGGGAGGAGGTGAGAGGACACACTGTTGTTGTTAACTCCACCTGCACATCCACAGTTCATCTTGTTACGGTTGCTAGAGAGCACACAGCTCGTGTTTACCAGGGAATCCACAGTTACTCGTGTGAAGGCCAACAAAGAATATACAGCTCATCATTTTAACACTGCTAGAGAATATGTCACTTGTCTTTAAAACTGCTGGAGAATCCACAGCTCGTTATTAAGTAAGTAGCCACTAGAAAACAACTGGCTCACCTGCAGCATACAGAGAACATGGGCTTAACAAGGTGTGTTATGAGAGAGTATTCGGCTGTACTTGGCTTTTCTCTTGTCATTAGAGAAGACAGCAGCTCTTGACGCTGGTCAGTTATTGGAGAATACACAGCTGATTGTAATGTTGGTCCAGTCATTAGAGAATACAGCCGCTTAGTCCAGTCATTAGAGAATACAGCTGCTTAGTCCAGTCATTAGAGAATACAGCTGCTTAGTCCAGTCATTAGAGAATACAGCTGACTGGTCCAGTCATTAGAGAATACAGCTGATTGAACCAGTCACTAGAGAATACAGATGATTGGTCCAGTCATTAGAGAATACAGCTGACTGGTCCAGTCATTAGAAATCAGAGAACACACAGCTGGTTTTGATCTTGGTCTGGTCTTTTCTGTTCCTTAGCACTATTTAAGGCATTGTTTGAGTGCAGCACGACAAGATGGATGCTGGATCGCATTGCCACATGTCATTCCACGCAGCTTTTGTGAGATATTAGAGCAGTCTTGACTGTAACCTTTCTTTTTTCTGTCATGTAGGTTGTAGAGAAGAACTATGGGCGTGTGCTGCTGTTTGAAGATGATATTCGCTTTGAGCCATATTTCCGGCGGAAGCTGGCTAACCATATGTCTGACCTGGATCGCCTCTTTCCCAACTGGGACCTGCTGTAAGTCCTGCCCACCTGCTGTATGTCCTGCCCCCACCCACCCCACCCCCTGCTGTAAGTCCTGCCACCCCCACCCCCTGCTGTAAGTCCTGCCACCCCCACCCCTGCTGTAAGTCCTGCCCCCCCAACCTCCTGCTGTAAGTCCTGCCCCCCCCTGCTGTAAGTCCTGCCACCCCCACCCCTGCTGTAAGTCCTGCCACCCCACCCCCTGCTGTAAGTCCTGCCACCCCTGCTGTAAGTCCTGCCACCCCCACCCCTGCTGTAAGTCCTGCCACCCCCACCCTTGCTGTAAGTCCTGCCCCCCTGCTGTAAGTCCTGCCACCCCCACCCCTGCTGTAAGTCCTGCCACCCCCACCCTTGCTGTAAGTCCTGCCCCCCTGCTGTAAGTCCTGCCACCCCCACCCCTGCTGTAAGTCCTGCCACCCCCACCCTTGCTGTAAGTCCTGCCCCCCTGCTGTAAGTCCTGCCACCCCCACCCCTGCTGTAAGTCCTGCCACCCCCACCCTTGCTGTAAGTCCTGCCCCCCTGCTGTAAGTCCTGCCACCCCCACCCCTGCTGTAAGTCCTGCCACCCCCACCCCTGCTGTAAGTCCTGCCCCCCTGCTGTAAGTCCTGCCACCCCCACCCCTGCTGTAAGTCCTGCCACCCTCACCCCCTGCTTTAAGTCCTGTCCCCCTGCTGTAAGTCCTGTCCCCCTGCTGTAAGTCCTGCCCCCTGCTGTAAGTCCTGCCCCCCCCCCCCCCCCCCCCCCCCGCCTGTAAGTCTTGCCCTTCCCCACTCCCATGGAGGTTTCCATTTCACTGGCAGTTGTCTGTCCACTGGCTCTGCTTGTGGTGACCCAGTCAACAGCCAGCTGCCATCTTGTCCACAGTAACCGGTCATAGTGTCACCGGTCATAGTATCGCCTCTCATTGTGTCATCGTGTCACTGTCATTGTGTCTATAGTTACCAGTCATTGTCAACTGTCATAACTGAACAGTCATGCACTGCTACCTGTCATGTCATTGTCAGTACACCACTTTCCTTGCATTAACAATTTCATGTCATTTCATCTAGTTACCTGTCGTTGTTTCCACAGTTACATGTCATAGTGCACAGTTTATTGTCATTTTGTCAAAAGTTAACTATCATGTCCATGGTGACAACTCATTGAGTCCATGGTTACCTGTCATTGTGTTGTGTCCACAGTTACCTGCCATTGCCTCAGCTGTCATTGTGTCCACAGTCACCTGTCATTGCATCAGCTGTCATTGTGACCACATGACCTGTCATTGCCTCAGCTGTCATTGTGACCACATGACCTGTCATTGCCTCAGCTGTCATTGTGACCACATGACCTGTCATTGCCTCAGCTGTCATTGTGTCCACAGTTACCTGTCATTGCCTCAGCTGTCATTGTGACCACGTGACCTGTCATTGTGTCCACAGTTACCTGTCATTGCCTCAACTGTCATTGTGTCCACATGACCTGTCCTGTCTGCAGTTACCTGTCACTGCCTCAGCTGTCATTGTGTCCACATGACCTGTCCTGTCCACAGTTACCTGTCATTGCCTCAGCTGTCATTGTGTCCACATGACCTGTCCTGTCCACAGTTACCTGTCATTGCCTCAGCTGTCATTGTGTCCACATGACCTGTCCTGTCCGCAGTTACCTGGGCCGTAAGCGCCTGGAGAAGGACAAGGAGCGACTGGTGGAAGGGAGTGAGAGGCTGGCCTGGCCGCACTATTCCTATTGGACGCTCAGCTATGCCTTGTCCAACGCCGGTGCTCGCAAGCTTCTGGCTCAGAAACCTCTGACCAAGATGGTGCCTGTGGATGAGTTTCTGCCCATCATGTTTGATCGACACACAGAGTCAGTGGCTTGTGTTTGTGTGTGTGCGTGTGTGTGGGGAGGGTTGCTGCCTTTATGTGTGTGGCTTGGGACGTCTTGATACTGCTTGCAGTGTC
>JABMCL010000443.1:285000-512500 GCA_018857735.1 Alviniconcha marisindica | reverse complement strand
CAGCTGTGTAACAATGCCCTTGATGTCTGTGCCTACCCCCCCCCCCCCCCCCCCACCTCTTGGCTGTGAAGTGGTGTCTGTGTCTACCTCCCCCCCTCCCCTCCTCCACTCCCTTTCCCATCTGTAAAATGGTGTCCTTCATGTCTGTGCCTACCACGCTCCCTTTCCCCAGCTGTTTATTGATGTTGTTGATGTCTGTGTCGACCCCCCCCCTCCTTGCCCAGCTGTGTTACTCCCTCCCACCTTCCCCAGCTGTGACATGATGTCATTAATGTCAGTGTACCACCCCCCCCCCCTTGTCCAGCTGTTTCATGATGTCATTGATGTCTGTCTACCCCCTCCCACCTTCCCCAGCTGTGTCATGATGTCATTAATGTCAGTGTACCCCCCCCCCCCCCCTTGTCCAGCTGTTTCATGATGTCATTGATGTCTGTCTACCCCCTCCCACCTTCCCAAGCTGTGTCATGATGTCATTAATGTCAGTGTACCCCCCCCCCCTTGTCCAGCTGTTTCATGATGTCATTGATGTCTGTCTACCCCCTCCCACCTTCCCAAGCTGTGTCATGATGTCACTGATGTCTGTCTACCCCCTCCCCCTTGCCCAGCTGTGTTAACAATGTCACTGATGTCTGTGTACCCCCTCCCCCTTGCCCAGCTGTGTTAACAATGTCATTGATGTCTGTGTACCCCCTCCCCCTTGCCCAGCTGTGTTAACAATATCACTGATGTCTGTCTACCCCCTCCCCCTTGCCCAGCTGTGTTAACAATGTCACTGATGTCTGTGTACCCCCTCCCCCTTGCCCAGCTGTGTTAACAATGTCACTGATGTCTACCCCCTTGCCCAGCTGTGTTAACAATGTCACTGATGTCTGTGTACCCCCTCCCCCTTGCCCAGCTGTGTTAACAATGTCACTGATGTCTACCCCCTTGCCCCTTGCCCAGCTGTGTTAACAATGTCACTGATGTCTACCCCCTTGCCCAGCTGTGTTAACAATGTCACTGATGTCTGTGTACCCCCTCCCCCTTGCCCAGCTGTGTTAACAATGTCACTGATGTCAGTCTACCCCCTCCCCCTTGCCCAGCTGTGTTAACAATGTCACTGATGTCTACCCCCTTGCCCCTTGCCCAGCTGTGTTAACAATGTCACTGATGTCTACCCCCTCCCCCTTGCCCAGCTGTGTTAACAATGTCACTGATGTCTACCCCCTCCCCCTTGCCCAGCTGTGTTAACAATGTCACTGATGTCTGTGTACCCCCTCCCCCTTGCCCAGCTGTGTTAACAATGTCACTGATGTCTACCCCCTTGCCCCTTGCCCAGCTGTGTTAACAATGTCATTGATGTCTGTGTACCCCCTCCCCCTTGCCCAGCTGTGTTAACAATATCACTGATGTCTGTCTACCCCCTCCCCCTTGCCCAGCTGTGTTAACAATGTCACTGATGTCTGTGTACCCCCTCCCCCTTGCCCACCCTGTGTTAACAATGTCACTGATGTCTACCCCCTTGCCCAGCTGTGTTAACAATGTCACTGATGTCTGTGTACCCCCTCCCCCTTGCCCAGCTGTGTTAACAATGTCACTGATGTCTACCCCCTCCCCCTTGCCCAGCTGTGTTAACAATGTCACTGATGTCTACCCCCTCCCCCTTGCCCAGCTGTGTTAACAATGTCACTGATGTCTGTGTACCCCCTCCCCCTTGCCCAGCTGTGTTAACAATGTCACTGATGTCTACCCCCTTGCCCCTTGCCCAGCTGTGTTAACAATGTCACTGATGTCTGTGTACCCCCTCCCCCTTGCCCAGCTGTGTTAACAATGTCACTGATGTCTACCCCCTTGCCCCTTGCCCAGCTGTGTTAACAATGTCACTGATGTCTACCCCCTTGCCCAGCTGTGTTAACAATGTCACTGATGTCTACCCCCTTGCCCCTTGCCCAGCTGGTTAACAATGTCACTGATGTCTGTGTACCCCCTCCCCCTTGCCCAGCTGTGTTAACAATGTCACTGATGTCAGTCTACCCCCTCCCCCTTGCCCAGCTGTGTTAACAATGTCACTGATGTCTACCCCCTTGCCCAGCTGTGTTAACAATGTCACTGATGTCTACCCCCTTGCCCCTTGCCCAGCTGTGTTAACAATGTCATTGATGTCTGTGTACCCCCTCCCCCTTGCCCAGCTGTGTTAACAATGTCACTGATGTCTGTGTACCCCCTCCCCCTTGCCCAGCTGTGTTAACAATGTCACTGATGTCAGTCTACCCCCTCCCCCTTGCCCAGCTGTGTTAACAATGTCACTGATGTCTACCCCCTTGCCCAGCTGTGTTAACAATGTCACTGATGTCTACCCCCTTGCCCAGCTGTGTTAACAATGTCACTGATGTCTACCCCCTTGCCCCTTGCCCAGCTGTGTTAACAATGTCATTGATGTCTGTGTACCCCCTCCCCCTTGCCCAGCTGTGTTAACAATGTCACTGATGTCAGTCTACCCCCTCCCCCTTGCCCAGCTGTGTTAACAATGTCACTGATGTCTACCCCCTTGCCCAGCTGTGTTAACAATGTCACTGATGTCTACCCCCTTGCCCCTTGCCCAGCTGTGTTAACAATGTCATTGATGTCTGTGTACCCCCTCCCCCTTGCCCAGCTGTGTTAACAATGTCACTGATGTCTGTGTACCCCCTCCCCCTTGCCCAGCTGTGTTAACAATGTCACTGATGTCAGTCTACCCCCTCCCCCTTGCCCAGCTGTGTTAACAATGTCACTGATGTCTACCCCCTTGCCCAGCTGTGTTAACAATGTCACTGATGTCTACCCCCTTGCCCAGCTGTGTTAACAATGTCACTGATGTCTACCCCCTTGCCCCTTGCCCAGCTGTGTTAACAATGTCATTGATGTCTGTGTACCCCCTCCCCCTTGCCCAGCTGTGTTAACAATGTCACTGATGTCAGTCTACCCCCTCCCCCTTGCCCAGCTGTGTTAACAATGTCACTGATGTCTACCCCCTTGCCCAGCTGTGTTAACAATGTCACTGATGTCTACCCCCTTGCCCCTTGCCCAGCTGTGTTAACAATGTCATTGATGTCTGTGTACCCCCTCCCCCTTGCCCAGCTGTGTTAACAATGTCACTGATGTCTACCCCCTTGCCCAGCTGTGTTAACAATGTCACTGATGTCTGTGTACCCCCTCCCCCTTGCCCAGCTGTGTTAACAATGTCACTGATGTCTGTGTACCCCCTCCCCTGCCCAGCTGTGTTAACAATGTCACTGATGTCTACCCCCTTGCCCCTTGCCCAGCTGTGTTAACAATGTCACTGATGTCTGTGTACCCCCTCCCCCTTGCCCAGCTGTGTTAACAATGTCACTGATGTCTGTGTACCCCCTCCCCCTTGCCCAGCTGTGTTAACAATGTCACTGATGTCAGTCTACCCCCTCCCCCTTGCCCAGCTGTGTTAACAATGTCACTGATGTCTACCCCCTTGCCCCTTGCCCAGCTGTGTTAACAATGTCACTGATGTCTACCCCCTCCCCCTTGCCCAGCTGTGTTAACAATGTCACTGATGTCTACCCCCTTGCCCCTTGCCCAGCTGTGTTAACAATGTCATTGATGTCTGTGTACCCCCTCCCCCTTGCCCAGCTGTGTTAACAATGTCACTGATGTCTGTGTACCCCCTCCCCCTTGCCCAGCTGTGTTAACAATATCACTGATGTCTGTCTACCCCCTCCCCCTTGCCCAGCTGTGTTAACAATGTCACTGATGTCTGTGGACCCCCTTGCCCCTTGCCCAGCTGTGTTAACAATGTCACTGATGTCTACCCCCTTGCCCCTTGCCCAGCTGTGTTAACAATGTCACTGATGTCTGTGTACCCCCTCCCCCTTGCCCAGCTGTGTTAACAATGTCACTGATGTCTACCCCCTTGCCCCTTGCCCAGCTGTGTTAACAATGTCACTGATGTCTACCCCCTTGCCCCTTGCCCAGCTGTGTAATGATGTCATCAGTGTCTGTCTACCCCCCAGGGAGAAGTGGAAGCGGGCGTTTGGTCCACGAGACCTGCTGGCCCTGTCTGTGGACCCTTTCCTGGTGTACCCCACCCACTTCACCGGGGAACCCAACTACATCTCCGACACGGAGGATTCAGTCGTCGTCGATGAAGCCAACGCCAAAATGACTAAGGAGGAATTATGACGCACGCGTTTCATCACTCTCTTTGCCTGTATCAAGTTGCATCATATTGGAACACTCTCTCCACCTACGTCAAGTTACATCGTACAGGGACACTCTCCACCTGCGTCAATTTACATCTCATAGGGACACTCCACCTGTGTCAAGTTACACCACGTTGGGATACGCTCTCCACCTGCGTACTCCACCAGTGTCAAGTTACATCACATAGGGACGGTGTGTGTCAAGTTACATCACATAGGGACACTCCTAGCCTCAGTCAAGTTGCATCACATAAGGACTTTTCTCACTGCCCATGTTATATAGGGACTGTCTCCACCTGTGTCAAGTTACTGTATATAAGGACACTCTCTAAGCCTGTGTCAAGTTCCTTTACATAGGGACACTCTCTAAGCCTGTGTCAAGTTGCTTTACATAGGGACACTCTGTAAGCCTGTGTCAAGTTGCTTTACATAGGGACACTCTCTAAGCCTGTGTCAAGTTGCATCATATAGCGACACTCTCTCTGCCTGTGCCAAATTACATTACATAGGGACACTGTCTCTGCCTGTGCCAAATTACATCACATAGGGACATTCTCACTGCCTGTATCAAACAGTCACTGCTGATTAAATATGTTCTCTTTACTCTGCCAGTTATTTTGTATGTGTCATGTTTTCTGTACTCCGCCATGTGCCAACACACTTGTGTTCTCTTACTGAACTATTTAACAATTAACTTATGTTTCCAGCATTCTACCATTTGCCAGTGAACTCATGCACTCTCCAGTCTACCACTTGCCAAAGATTTTGTATGGGTGATGTACTGTCTGTACTCTGCCATTTGTCAATACATTTGGACATGCTGTCTTCTCTGTACTGCTCCACTTGACAACAAACTTTTGTCTTGTTCTCTGTACTGCTCCACTTGACAACAAACTTTTGTCTTGTTCTCTGTACTGCTCCACTTGACAACAAACTTTTGTCTTGTTCTCTGTACTGCTCCACTTGACAACAAACTTGTATTTGTCTTGTTCTCTGTACTGCTCCACTTGACTACAAATGTGTGCGTCATGTTCTTTGTACTGCTTCACTTGTACTGCTCCACTTGACAACAGATGTGTGTGTTCTGTACTCCTCCACTTGACAACAGCTGTGTGTGTCATGTTTTCTGTACTCATGTATTTGATATGAAACTTGTGTGTGTCATGTTCTCTGTACACCTCCCCTCAACAACAAATGCATCATGTTCTCTGTACACCTCCCCTCAACAACAAATGCATCATGTTGATGTGTGTATGTCCTGCTCTCTGTACTCCTCCACTTGGCAACAAATGTGTGTGTGTCCTGTTCTCTGTACTCCTCCACTTGGCAACAAATGTATGTGTCCTGTTCTCTGCACGCCTCCACTTGACAACAAATGTATGTGTGTCGTGTTCTCTGTACTTCTCCACCTGACAACAGATGTATGTGTGTCATGTTCTCTGTACTCTCCACCTGACAACAGATGTATGTGTGTCATGTTGTCTGTACTCTCCACCTGACAACAGATGTATGTGTCATGTTGTCTGTACTCCTCCACATGACAACAGATGTATGTGTCATGTTCTCTGTACTCCTCCATTTGACAACAAATGTATGTGTGTCATGTTCTCTGTACTCTCCACCTGACAACAGATGTATGTGTGTCATGTTGTCTGTACTCCTCCACTTGACAACAGATGTATGTGTGTCATGTTCTCTGTACTCCTCCACTTGACAACAGATGTATGTGTGTCATGTTCTCTGTACTCCTCCACTTGACAACAGATGTATGTGTGTCATGTTGTCTGTACTCCTCCACCTGACAACAGATGTATGTGTCATGTTCTCTGTACTCCTCCACCTGACAACAGATGTATGTGTCATGTTGTCTGTACTCCTCCACCTCGATATCAACCACTACATGTATGTGCCATGTTGTCTGTACTCCTCCACTTGACAACAGATGTATGTGTCATGTTGTCTGTACTCCTCCACCTGACAACAGATGTATGTGTCATGTTGTCTGAACTCTCCACCTGACAACAAATGTATGTGTCATGTTGTCTGTACTCCTCCACCTGACAACAGATGTATGTGTCATGTTGTCTGTACTCCTCCACCTCACAACAGATGTATGTGTCATGTTGTCTGTACTCCTCCACTTGACAACAGATGTATGTGTCATGTTGTCTGTACTCCTCCACCTGACAACAGATGTATGTGTCATGTTGTCTGTACTCCTCCACCTGACAACAAATGTATGTCATGTTGTCTGTACTCCTCCACCTGACAACAGATGTATGTCATGTTGTCTGTACTCCTCCATCTGACAACAAATATGTGTGTCATGTTGTCTGTACTCCTCCACTTGACAACAGATGTATGTGTCATGTTGTCTGTACTCCTTCACCTGACAACAAATGTATGTGTCATGTTGTCTGTACTCCTCCACCTGACAACAAATGTATGTCATGTTGTCTGTACTCCTCCACCTGACAACAGATGTATGTCATGTTGTCTGTACTCCTCCACCTGACAACAAATGTGTGTGTCATGTTGTCTGTACTCCTCCACTTGACAACAGTTGTATGTGTCATGTTGTCTGTACTCCTCCACCTGACAACAAATGTATGTCATGTTGTCTTATCCCACCTGACAACAAATGTGTCATGTGTCTACTCCTCCACCTGACAACAAATGTATGTGTCATGTTGTCTGTACTCCTCCACCTGACAACAAATGTATGTGTCTGTTTCTGTACTCCTCCACTGACAACAAATGTATGTGTCATGTTGTCTGTACTCTCCACCTGACAACAAATGTATGTGTCATGTTGTCTGTACTCTCCACCTGACAACAAATGTATGTCATGTTGTCTGTACTCCTCCACCTGACAACAAATGTATGTGTCATGTTGTCTACTCCTCCACCTGACAACAAATGTATGTGTCATGTTGTCTGTACTCCTCCACCTGACAACAAATGTGTGTGTCATGTTGTCTGTACTCCTCCACTTGACAACAAATGTGTGTCCAGTTGTCTGTACTCAGCCATTTGCAAATGAAATCTAAATATGGTTTGTTCTTTGTATTCCACCATTTGCCAGTAAACTTGATATGTTTTGTGTGCAATCCACAACTTGCCAGTAGAATTGTATTTTTTGTGTACTCCACCACTAGCTGGTAAGCTAGTTCCTGTTCTCTGCAGTTGCCCAGTTTAAGGTTTGGGTAGCAGCTTCTTGCTGCACTTACCTGTTTCTTTTTTACATGAAGACTTGTTGAGTGCCTCATCTGGAGATGAGCCCCTAGTGCTTCAGTTCCAACTAAGAAATGCAATTCTCTGCTTTCAAGCAGACGTACTGCACTCTAGTCATATGCAGCTCACAATGAGTGACTGTAGCTTTACACAGCGTTTTTAAATAACCACTCAAGTGGTGTACTTAAAGTGTACACGGTTAAAAATAACCACTGAAGTGCTGTACTTAAAGCGCTGTTTGGCTGCTACATGGCCGGTGCCACGTGAAGCTGTTGCTGCCTCAGCATACATCCTGTATACACTACAGGATCATGTACCATTTTACAGCGTTCAAAACCACACACGTAGGCTGCATGTGTGTTTAGCTATAACTGCCACCTGCTCTTTTGACAGAATGACGGGGATCTTTTCTGTATAATTATACGGCAGTGATGTGGAGGTGGAACGGATACTGAAATAAAAGTCAGCACAGAAAGTTGACCCAGAAGAAGAGGATTCTCCTGCCACTCCTGCTGGGTCTTGAATTATTGAATTAATTGAGCCCTTGTGGGATAAATATAGTGTTATTGAACTAATTGAGCCCTTGTGGGATCAGTCTAGTGTTATTGAATTAATTGAGCCATTGTGGGATCAGTCTAGTGTTGTTGAATTAATTGAGCCCTTGTGGGAACAGTCTAGTGTTATTGAATTAATTGAGCCCTTGTGGGAACAGTCTAGTGTTATTGAATTAATTGAGCCCTTGTGGGATCAGTCTAGTGTTATTGAACTAATTGAGCCCTTGTGGAATAAATCTAGTGTTATTGAACTAATTGAGCCCTTGTGGGATAAATCTAGTGTTACTGAACTAATTGAGCCCTTGTGGGATAAAGTTATTGAATTAATTGAGCCCTTATGGGATAAATAAAGTGTTGTTGAATTAATTGAGCCCTTATGGGATAATGTTATTAAATTACTTAAGCCCTTGAGGTATGGAATTAACTGAGCCCTTGCGAGATAAAGAAAGAGGTACTGATTTAATTGAGCCCTTGTGGGATAAATAAAGTGATATTGAAATAACTGAGGCCTTGCGAGATAAATAAAGTGTTATTGAATTAATTGAGCCCACGTGGGATAAAGTGTTATTGGTTTAAGTGAATTTGCTAGTGGACTTGTGTTCTCTGTGCTCTGCACTAGCTGATGGACTTTGATGTGTACTCTTTGTTTAGTCACTAGCCAGTGTACTTTCATGTTGTGTTTTTTTGTACTAAGTCAGTGCCAGTATCCTCCCTTCCTGTCTCCTGCATCTAACTGATTAAAAACCAAGATGAGAGGGAGAGAAAATGTCAATTGTCTTCATCTTGCCCCACCCACATGAAAAGTGATGTGTGTACTGGAAGAGAGAGATTCTGTGAATTCCCCAAACATATGTATACATGCATGTAAAAATGTGGTAACTTGATGTGAATGTTAATTGACAATGGAATTGAAATCATGTGATCCACTTTCTGATGGAAAACCACACTAAATTTTTCCCAGTGCCAAAGCAAAGTGCGCATTCTGAATGGAATGGTAGTGGAATTGTTATTGGTATACATGCAGCGCGCCAGCAGATGTAGCAGAGTATCATCATCAGTACATGCATAATGCCACTGTAGCAAGTCATCATTGTTACATAGCTCTCATACTGCCATGGTATAGTAACCAGTAATGATTGTTACATAGCACTCTCATTGCCACAGTAACCAGGGATGATTGTTCCATAGCACTCTCATTGCCACAGTAACCAGGGATGATTGTTCCATAGCACTCTCATTGCCACAGTAACCAGGGATGATTGTTCCATAGCACTCTCATTGCAACAGTGACCAGGGATGATTGTTACATAGCACTCTCATTGCCACAGTAACCAGGGATGATTGTTCCATAGCACTCTCATTGCCACAGTAACCAGGGATGATTGTTCCATAGCACTCTCATTGCCACAGCGACCAGGGATGATTGTTACATAGCACTGTCATTGCCACAGTAACCAGGGATGATTGTTACATAGTCTCATTGCCACAGTAACCAGGGATGATTGTTACATAGCACTCTCATTGCCACAGTAACCAGGGATGATTGTTACATAGCACTCATTGCCACAGTAACCAGGGATGATTGTTACATAGCACTCTCATTGCCACAGTAACCAGGGATGATTGTTACATAGCACTCTCATTGCCACAGTAACTAGTGATGATTACATACCACTCATACTGCCACAGTGTAGTGACCAGTGATGGTTGTTAAATAGCACTAATACTGCCACAGTAACCAGTCACAGTTACTGCATAGCATGCTTACTGCCGCAGTAACCAGTTATGATTGTTACATAGCACCCCTACTGTCACAGGAGCCAGCCATTGTTTAATAACACTTGCATTGCCACAGTATCTAGTCATGATTGTTACATAGCACCCATACTGCCAGTCATCAGTGATAATTGTTACATAGCACTCTGACATGGTAACCAGTCATGGTTATATAGCTCTCATACTGCCACAGTAACCAGTCATGATTGTTACATAGCATGAATACTGCCACAGTAATCAGCCAAGTTAGTTGCATGGCGCAGTTTGGGACTGGCCAAGGTAACAGTCAGAATAATGGTCCTCCCCACAGTCAGATTGTTGGTAATCCATTGCTCTGGGATACCTTCACACACTTTCAAGGACTTCTCTCTAATTGGCTCTGGGATACCTTCACACACTTTCAAGCCCTTCTTTCTGATTGGCTCTGGGATACCTTTACACACTTTCAAGGACTTCTCTCTAATTGGCTCTGGGATACCTTCCACACACTTTCAAGGACTTCTCTCTGATTGGCTCTGGAATACCTTCACACACTTTCAAGGACTTTCCTCTGACTGGCTCTGGAATACCTTCACACACTTTCAAGGACTTCTCTCTGATTGGCTCTGGAATACCTTCACACACTTTCAAGGACTTTCTCTGATTGGCTCTGGAATACCTTCACACACTTTCAAGGACTTCTTTCTGATTGGCTCTGGAATACCTTCACACACTTTCAAGGACTTCTCTCTGATTGGCTCTGGAATACCTTCACACACTTTCAAGGACTTCTCTCTGATTGGCTCTGGAATACCTTCACACACTTTCAAGGACTTTCCTCTGACTGGCTCTGGGAGAGGGATACTTCACACACTTTCAAGGACTTCCCTCTGATTGGCTCTGGGATACTTCACACACTTTCAAGGACTTCCCTCTGATTGGCTCTGGGATACTTCACACACTTTCAAGGACTTTCCTCTGATTGGCTCTGGGATACTTCACACATTTTCAAGGACTTTCCTCTGATTGGCTGTGGGATGCCTAATTGGCTCTGGGATACTTCACACACTTTCAAGGACTTTCCTCTGATTGGCTGTGGGATACCTGATTGGCTCTAGGATACTTCACACACTTTCAAGGACTTTCCTCTGATTGGCTGTGGGATACCTGATTGGCTCTGGGATACTTCACACACTTTCAAGGACTTCCCTCTGATTGGCTGTGGGATACCTGATTGGCTGTGGGATACCTGATTGGCTGTGGGATACCTGATTGGCTGTGGGATACTTCACACACTTTCAAGGACTGGCTCTGGGGCCAGAATCAGATTTAACTCCAGGGAAGGAAGGAATCGCCTGCCATGCTTATGAAGAGACTTGCCTTTTTCTCTAATGCTTGCTTTGTTTGGAGTTTTCCAAATCTCATTATAATGCCACAGTTTGTAATCTGCCCTGCTGTATTTTCATTTTTTACACTTTTTCCAAGTGTTCACTTGTATCAGCTTTCTTCAGCTGTCCAGAACACAACTCTGTTTGTTTTTGTGTATTTGTTTTACAGATATATTCTGCTTTGTTATTTATTTTGATTCTGTTATGCTATTGTACTGTTGTTACTTGTACGCATTGATTATATTCTTCTGTGTCAGTTGATTTATACAGAGATATCACTCTTCACTGAGAATATTGTATATATGAGATCGTGACAAAAGGTGGTGACACAGTACAAGTATTAAATTGATAATAAACTGACATGTACATCCTCAGTGCGTTCAGTGCTTGTTTTGTTGGATTGTTTTCTAAACAGATACATACAACAGAATAATGAGTGTAAGCACCATACTAAAGGTAAAAATGAATTTTTCTTTGCAAAACTTTTTAAATTCAGCGAAGTCCAAATGGGAATGTACACACCTGTCCACTGCATCTTATATTGATACCAACTACATCATTATCACATATCTTACATAATGAGGAAACAAGAGACAATACATTTGACTACATTTTCCACTCACAACTGAAAAAATTGCTCCTAAACTTTTCAGATTATCTGATCTGAGATTTTCCCTAGTCAGTTGTGATTTATGTCCACTTATGCATCATTATTAACCACTCCCTTTTTCTTTATCATTGCAGAGGACACAAGCCAACTTTTCAAATTATCAATAATTGGTGATTAAAGTACTAATTTTTCCTGATTTCCTCAAAATACAGCTAGAATTGTAAACAAAAAGGTCAAAAAACGATACTCTGCTGTTTTCATGTCTGATCATCACAACCGACCTTTTATCACAACTGATTTTCTGTAGTGCAGCTTGGAAAATGTCATGTTCACTTAATTTTTTTATGTCATTTTTTAAAAACTAATTATTTATTCATTTGTTAAATTCAGAAATTTTAGTTAAAATAATTTCCTGAGTTGAAATTTTGAGTGCATTGTCTCATTTTTTGTATGACCTTTTGTCACTGGCCCACATCTGCTTCAGTTTTACCTTTCTGTTGCACTTTTCTCTGAGAGCATTGTATGATTATCTGCTTCAGTTTTATACCTGTGTACCAATGCCAGCTCTGTCCGTTAGCTGTGTGTGTTTCTGGTGATGCCTTGAGCCTTTTACATGGTACTGAGTACCAGTATCAACACTGACCCATTGCTGTGTGTGTTTCTGGTGATGTGATGTGTCAGTTACATGGTACTGAGTACCAGTGTCAACACTGACCCGTTGCTGTGTGTGTTTCTGGTGATGTGTCACTTACATGGTACTGAGTACCAATGTCAACACTGACCCGTTGCTGTGTGTGTTTCTGGTGATGTGATGTGTCAGTTACATGGTACTGAGTACCAGTGTCAACACTGACCCGTTGCTGTGTGTGTTTCTGGTGATGTGTCAGTTACATGGTACTGAGTACCAGTATCAACACTGACCCATTGCTGTGTGTGTTTCTGGTGATGTGATGTGTCAGTTACATGGTACTGAGTACCAATGTCAACACTGACCTGTTGCTGTGTGTGTTTCTGGTGATGTGTCAGTTACATGGTACTGAGTACCAATGTCAACACTGACACGTTGCTGTGTGTGTTTCTGGTGATGTGTCAGTTACATGGTACTGAGTACCAGTGTCAACACTGTCCCGTTGCTGGTGATGTGATGTGTCAGTTACATGGTACTGAGTACCAATGTCAACACTGACCCGTTGCTGTGTGTGTTTCTGGTGATGTGTCAGTTACATGGTACTGAGTACCAATGTCAACACTGACCCGTTGCTGTTGTGTTTCTGGTGATGTGTCAGTTACATGGTACTGAGTGCCAGTGTCAACACTGTCCCGTTGCTGGTGATGTGATGTGTCAGTTACATGGTACTGAGTACCAATGTCAACACTGACCCGTTGCTGTGTGTGTTTCTGGTGATGTGTCAGTTACATGGTACTGAGTACCAGTATCAACACTGACCCGTTGCTGGTGATGTGATGTGTCAGTTACATGGTACTGAGTACCAGTGTCAACACTGACCCGTTGCTGTGTGTGTTTCTGGTGATGTGTCAGTTACATGGTACTGAGTACCAGTATCAACACTGACCCGTTGCTGGTGATGTGATGTGTCAGTTACATGGTACTGAGTACCAGTGTCAACACTGACCCGTTGCTGTGTGTGTTTCTGGTGATGTGTCAGTTACATGGTACTGAGTACCAGTATCAACACTGACCCGTTGCTGTGTGTGTTTCTGGTGATGTGTCAGTTACATGGTACTGAGTACCAGTGTCAACACTGTCCCGTTGCTGTGTGTGCTGCTGGTGATGTGTCAGTCACATGGTACTGAGTACCAGTGTCAACACTGTCCCGTTGCTGGTGATGTGATGTGTCAGTTACATGGTACTGAGTACCAGTGTCAACACTGACCCTTTGCTGTGTGTGCTGCTGGTGATGTGTTGTGTCAGTTACATTGTACTGAGTGTAGTGGTGACATAATTACAACTGGTTATTGCCAGTTAATTCACAGTTGCATGGTGCTATGATTGGTTACTTACCATATGTTTGTGCCCACAAAGAGAGGCCAGAGATGTGTCTCCCCCCCCCCCCCCCCCCCCCGCCAGAATCTCAGGGCTGTCATTTGATTCCCCTTTCCTATCTCCTCTCTTGTTTTCTGCCTAGTCCTCTTGCTCTTTCTGTCCTGTCATTTTTCTGCTAATGGTCCATTCTTCTGAACTTTTTTTTCCAGAAAATTCTAAAAACGTTTTCATTAAGAATTAGACTTTTTTGTATGGCTCTTGTTGAGCAGCTATGATATGATTACATGGCACTGGCGTTTGCCATTATGCATTTACATAACTTTTTTTAAATGGGGGGGGGTGGGGGTGGGGGGGGGGGGGGAGTTCTGCCCATTCTTTTCGATATGTTCCTTTAGTCTGGTGTCAGTAAATTAGATGGAATGGTCGATGATACCAGCCTGTCCTAGCCTTATGTACTCTTTTAACAGGGTAATGTTGAAGCGACTAACTCTTCAAAAATATGTGTTTGATGTTTGTCTGCATGTTTTGTTTTTGTTTGTCTAGGCATTGGCATTGTGGATTGACTTGAGAAAGGGTTTGTGCATGAGAAGAGTTTTGAAGTATGCGTTTACTTATGACAGAGTTTGGTTGTCCTGAGGTGACACTTGGCAGTTGACAGGACATTAAGTCCAGTTACTGCTACTACTACTGCAGTGTGTGTGGTTCTTGCGTGCAACTTCATGATTAATTGTGCCTGTTCTGGGAGACATCCACAGTTGTCATTAATGACACTGATTGCTGATTGGTTGAGAGGACATTAATGACACTGATTGCTGATTGGTTGAGAGGACATTAATGACACTGATTGCTGATTGTGTGTAACTGTGTGGATTCTGGTTGCTTTGACTGCTGACGCATAACTTGGTGAATAATTGCTGCTTTGATTGTTACTTGTACACTGCGGGATGTAGTTGATGCATGTTACGGTGTATCTGGCCAGTCAGCTGGGTGTGGTTGATTCAGAATACTGTGTTGCTAATAAATGAATCAGTCAATACCATTAGAAATGGAGAGCTGAAGTACATATGTACTAAAGGGAAAGATTCAGATACCAGCCATTAATAAGTGGAGCAAGATCAAATAGTCTGTAACCATTTGTTAGTGAAAGGGTGCATTCAGTGGATAATCCTTAATCAAAGTGTTGTGTAGCAGGTTATGAATGAGAGGATGCATTCAGTGGATAATCCTTAATCAAAGTGTTGAATGGGTGCATTCACATCCCTAATCAAGGTGTATCCAGGATTCCTGTGTTTGTGTCATTTGAATTATTTGTGGAGTTTGCATTTAACGACATGTACCACCGTCAGTCTTGAGTTGTTGCCAACTGAAAGCCTGCAAGCATTTTATTACTTCTACCTGTGGTCAGTCTGGGGTTTGCTGTACCTGTGGTCAGTCTGGGGTTTGCTGTACCTGTGGTCAGTCTGGGGTTTGCTGTACCTGTGGTCAGTCCCTGTGGTCAGTCTGGTGGTTTGCTGTACCTGTGGTCAGTCTGGTGGTTTGCTGTACCTGTGGTCAGTCTGGGGTTTGCTGTACCTGTGGTCAGTCTGGGGGTTTGCTGTACCTGTGGTCAGTCTGGGGGTTTGCTGTACCTGTGGTCAGTCTGGTGGATTGCTGACTGAAAGCCTGCAAGCATTTTATGGCCGTGACTTATCCTTTCTTTCACTATAGTTGTCGTTCTCAGTGGATCAGTCTCAGCTCTTGCCTGCAAGCATTTTATGGCCGTGACTTATCCTTTCTTTCACTGTAGTTGTCGTTCTCAGTGGATCAGTCTCAGCTCTTGCCTGCAGACATGCCTGAAACTGTGTGAGGATTCAAATTTTGAAACTTGAAAATTGTGTTGGATTTGTTGTGGTTCTTGTCCTGCATCAGGACAGATCATAGGGGTGCTAAACTTCTTGCTGTCAAAGACTTACGGGAGGTCTTCCAAGCCTAGCATGAGATGGCCTGAATTGGTTTCATCCTAGTCTTTTGCTTAATAGTTTCAGTTTAGTCCTATGTGTGCATCTGTACTTCCAGTGACTTTGACATCCTACGTATGATAGTTTTACTTAAGTCCTATGTGTGCAGTGTTAGTTCCGGTGACTTTAACACCCTGTTCATGATAGCTGTGTGTGCATGCAAGTTCCGCTGGTGACTTTAGTTAACCTTCTTTAAGGCCACAACAGTGTTGGAAAATAAATGCTTGAAGATGAATAGTTTTCAAACTGATTTTCTTTTCCTTACATTGAACAGTTTGGCAGGTCGATATGTAAAGTGTGCACACGATACTAAAAGAAGAGGACTGCTAGCAAAGATATTAAATACAAAGATCAACAACCAAACACGTAGCTGTCCAGAGAGTTAGCCTAACGCTCTTTGTAACTGACCCCATGGCTAACAGCAATTAAAGACTCATCTATATAATAGTCTGCTTCTCCTTGCTTACACTACAGGGGACTGCATGAAGAGAGCATATGATGGTAGTGAACAAAATCCAAGCAGAGAGGGAATGATGTCTGAGTACTCTGACTCTTCTTTCTGACAACACTCTGTGGTCCGTGTGATGTTCCTGCTGTTGTCAGTGGCAGAAAAATGGGTGGCAGAGCCAGACTGATTCAAAGGAAATCTGCCCTCACTTTTTTAGCATGCTGTGACTAAAAGTGTAAGGACAGCAATAACTTGGTATGTATATATGTATCTTTGCTGCTAGTGTCCTGGAAACATGCATAATACAAAGTTACCTTGCTTTTAGCCCTGCTTAGAGAAACATGCATATCATTCATCTTTTGAATATATTTGCCAACTGCTTTGATTTAAAGGACTCAGTTGACACGTTTTATGCGTCAACATTAGCTCTTTCTTGGAGAGAGCTTTGAAAATGATGTGTGAAATTCATGTGGGAGCTTTTTAATGCACTTGTTCACAGTAGTTTTGGAGATCTTTGACAAAGCTCTAGATCACATCAGAATGGGAAAGTGAGGTGCTTCATGTTTTTTTTAAATCATTTTGTTGTTGTTCATTTATCTGTACAATTTACCTACTAGTTTATTGTGTGAGTTGGTTGAGTGTTTTAGGTGCCTGTTAATGAGTGTATTTCAAGTCTGTCCAATGATCATCATGGTGCTTTGAGATTATGTGTCTGCCAAACACATGCTCACATGACTACGTCTATTTTGTTACATTTGTGAATGATACTTATATATTTTCTATCTGTTTTATATACACTTAACTGGGTACATGCTTGTTTGTTTGTTTGTGTGTGTGTGTGTGTGTGTGAGAGAGAGAGAGAGACAGAGACAGAGAGTGTGTGTGTGTGTTCATTTCTTCTTTGTTTGTGTGTGTGGGTGTGTGTGTGTGTGTGTGTGTGTGTGTGTGTGGTGTGTGTGTGAGAGAGATAGAGAATTTAAGTTGAATTCAAGCACGCAATGAAAAACAAAGAAAGAGACATCCCAAGAAGTGAAGTGCTATGAATAGTATGAGACATTTCTAGTTCTCTAATGGATTTTCACTCTGTACAGATCACAAAACAGAAACATTTCTTCTTAGGTAAGGGGGAGACCCTTGGAACAAAAATACAGGCAGTGTGCACCCCCTCCCACGTAACTCTTCCCCCCCCCCCCACCCCCACCCCCCTGCCCTTTTCCAAAACATGCATACAACACCACAATGCAAATCCACACTCCACATCACATTGTTCCACACCAAAACATCACCTACCATCCCACATATACAGTCACACTCTATGCCATATACCACCCCACATGTACATTCACACTCCATGCCATATGCTGTCCCACATGTATGTTCACACACCATGCCATGTACCACCCCACATGTACAGTCACACACCATGCCATGTACCACCCCACATGTACATTCACACACCATGCCATGTACCACCCCACATGTAGTCACACACCATGCCATGTACCACCCCACATGTACAGTCACACACCATGCCATGTACCACCCCACATGTACATTCACGCACCCTGCCATGTACCACCCCACATGTACATTCACACACCATGCCATGTACCACCCCACATGTAGTCACACACCATGCCATGTACCACCCCACATGTACAGTCACACACCATGCCATGTACCACCCCACATGTACATCACACACCATGCCATGTACCACCCCACATGTAGTCACACACCATGCCATGTACCACCCCACATGTACAGTCACACACCATGCCATGTACCACCCCACATGTAGTCACACACCATGCCATGTACCACCCCACATGTAGTCACACACCTGCCATGTACCACCCCACATGTACAGTCACACACCATGCCATGTACCACCCCACATGTACAGTCACACACCATGCCATGTACCACCCCACATGTAGTCACGCACCATGCCATGTACCACCCCACATGTACAGTCACACACCATGCCATGTACCACCCCACATGTAGTCACACACCCTGCTATGTGCCACCCCACATGTACAGTCACACACCCTGCCATGTACCACCCCACATGTACAGTCACACACCTGCTCATGTGCCACCCCACATGTACAGTCACACACCCTGCCATGTACCACCCCACATGTACAGTCACACACCCTGCCATGTACCACCCCACATGTACAGTCACACACCCTGCTATGTGCCACCCCATAGCTGTCAACCGCTTTTGGGAGTAAACCTTAGTCCAGAGTTTGTGAACCTGTATTTCCCTGATGCAGGCCAGGGTTTTTGTTTTTTTGCTGGTGGCAGCAGCATTTTGAATTCCAACCAGTACGTGTGGCAGTGGAATAAAGAAGCAATGTTGTGTGAAATACACATGCATGACTTCAAATCTCACTTCCAACAAGATTTCTTAGCCTACTGCACTAGGCCAGTCAGTGTGCATTTGGCAACGGCGTGTGTTGGCTGCTTGTTTGACGCGTTTTTCAATCTTTTTGCTCAGTTTAAAACAACAACAAAATCTCATGAAAATTATGTTTTCCTGTATCCATTTTCCAATACTGCCATACCCTCCCCCCCCCCCCCCCCCAATAATTAAAAAACTGTATTTTATACCGGTAAACTGTATGGGTTGACAGGTATGCACCCCACATGTACATTCACAGGTATATCAAATTAAATGTACATGTACATCCACACCACATCACCCTTCAGTTCAGTGAATCTCAACTGCCACATGACAAATGCACATGTACATGTATGCACACTTCACATCACCATTCAGTTCAGTGTATTTCAACTGCCACATGACAAATGCACATGTACATGTATGCACACTTCACATCACCATTCAGTTCAGTGAATCTCAACTGCCACATGACAAATGCACATGTACATGTATGCACACTTCACATCACCATTCAGTTAAGTGTATTTCAACTGCCACATGACAAATGCACATGTACATGTATGCACACTTCACATCACCCTTCAGTTCAGTGTATTTCAACTGCCACATGACAAATGCACATGTACATGTATGCACACTTCACATCACCATTCAGTTCAATGAATCTATATTGCCACATGAAATAAAAATGCACAAGCATTGCCATTGAGACATGGGATTGCGAACATTGATGTATGTGTAGGTCAACATAAGACCAGCAACACATTTGAAAGAAAAATGTACTGAGACAGCCTGCACATGGACTCGGATGTGATTTGAAGCAGTGTACACTATAATGGCTTAGGTTTTAAAATCAAAGTGAAACAGTGTGAGAAAAAACGAAAAGAAAAGAAAGACCCCCCCCCCCCCCCCAAAAAAAAAAAAAAAAAAAAAAACCCACACACCACGAAACAAGAAAGAAACAAACAAAACACAGTGGCAAACTACTGACTGAGATTATATTGAACTTTTACATGGTTAAAAGTTCATGTTGTCACAGGCTGAAATCATAGTTCAGGAGCTGTGTGAGAGTCGAGGTGGCCGTCCTGGGCTGTCCGTCCTAACGAGCCTTCTGGTTTCCGTGGACGTAAAGCTATATTGAACCATGCTTCGGCATTGGTCTCAGCTTGTCCCTAATATGTCAACCGACATCCGAGGACATTAAACACTTTATCAGCCCACTTTATATTAATTTCCAAGGAGGCGGACAGAAACTGCTGGGCCATTTTAGACTACAGATATCACCATTTTCGCTCCAGGCCATAAAAACAGCCTTTGTGTAATAAGTAAACATGGTGCTTAACGTCCACAGAAACCATAAGGCTTATTAGGGACGGGCTTTGTGTAATACAAAAACAAAGTTTTAATAGTGGTGCTTTTTCCAAGAACCTCACCAATAGAAACTATTCAGCGGAGAACACAAAAATAAAATCATACAATGCGCAAAGCGCATGCGCTGTAGATGTCAACACATGATGGCGGCCTTCAAAGCGAGGTAAACGAACGGAGGATGCGAAGGAACGCCCCTCGATTTCATTTATTTTCCTTTGATTCTTCAGTTTGCATCAATGACCAATAGTTAACATAGACTTTTATTTCTGCAGGCTAAAGACGTTTGAAGACCTGCTGAATGCCGACACTGTTGACATAGCAAAACTCCGAAAAGAGTGCTTCCAAGGTAAAAGTTGGTCACATGCAGTAATCGTGCATCCGTGTTCACATCGCTTTACCAATCTATTAGTGTTGCACGACAAACATCACACAAAACATCAGTCGGTAGTGTTGTACGACAAACATCGCACAAAACATTAGTCTGTTAATGGTGTACGACAAACATCACACAAAACAGTCTGTTAGTATTGCACGACAAACATCACACAGAGCATCAATCTGTTACGTTAGTGTTGCCCGACAAACATCGCACAAAACATCAGTCAGTTAATGTTGTACGACAAACATCACACAAAACAGTCTGTTATTGTTGCGTAACAAACGTCACACAAAGCATCAATCTGTTAGTGTTGCTGAATAAACATCACACAAAACATCAGTCTGTTAGTGTTGCACGACATAGTAAAAACATTGCTCTATGTTGTGAAAATGAGATATTAACTAATTAAGTGAGTGTCCCCCCCCCCCCTCCCCCTTCTGTTTCTTTAACAAAGCAAAGCTGCCATTCACTGTGGGGACTCCCCATTTTGTAAATTGTTAAGCATGTTTTTGATCTAAAAACAATATGGGACACTACTCAGTCTGCTGTATATTATATATATGTTTTTCTTTGATTTTTATCAGTTTTATATATATATATAACCCTAATGCTGACCCTAACCTTTAACCCTAGGATCACCCAGAGTGTGAGGGGTTGGTAAGCCAAATGTGATATTGGCCCAGAATATGGCTTTGGGAAAGACTCAAAGAGCCAAGAATAAAGTAGTGCAAAGTTCAAGATTACCAGGTTTCCACCAGTCTAGTACAGCAGCTGACATTTAAATCACACATTCTCTTTCTGTCATCCTCATCCTCACTGAAACTGTGAGCCATGGAACTTAAATCACTGGCTCCCCGAGTCCCTCGTGTCTGCTGCATGTGGCTACCTTGACCTTGTCTTGGTTTAAACCACCTTGACCGTGTCATGGTTAAAACACTTGTATTTTTAATCCTCTTGTTTTTCTTGCCACCACTTTCTTAAAACATCAAGTATAGTATTAGTTACAACCAGTCACTGTGACCAAAGACATCACAAATACACACATACACACACACACACACACACACACACACACACACACACACACACACACACACACACTACTGCCATTTTTAGCAACATACAGCACACAAATTACTGCCCCATTTGGCAACAGACATGCATCACTAATTGTTGCTTCTTTCAGCAACAGACGTCACATACACTGCCACTTCCTGCTATAGCAACAGACGTCACATACACTGCCACTTCCTGCTACAGCAACAGACGTCACATACACTGCCACTTCCTGCTACAGCAACAGACGTCACATACACTGCCACTTCCTGCTACAGCAACAGACGTCACATACACTGCCACTTCCTGCTACAGCAACAGACGTCACATACACTGCCACTTCCTGCTACAGCAACAGACGTCACATACACTGCCACTTCCTGCTACAGCAACAGACGTCACATACACTGCCACTTCCTGCTACAGCAACAGACGTCACTAACACTGCCACTTCCTGTTACAGCAACAGACACCCACCAGAGCCTCTGATAGACTGTTGAGACTTTTGGTTTGGGGTACCGGCAATAAAGAAACGTTCTGGTACCAACCTTCACTAAGCCAGCACAGTCAGCATTACCTAGGCCTAATAATATGCATGGGTTTCTGCCCCCCCCCCCCCCCCCCCATCCCCAAGTACCCCCAGCCATAACAGGTCATGCTTCTTCCTCTTTTAAAAATAAAGTTTTGTTCCCCACTCCAGTCTCCACCCTGGCACAACACGGTCTGCAAAATGAAGGTCATGCTGAGATGCCAGACTTTTGAGTGTCGGTGTCATCTTCAATGCCTGTGCCAACAAATATCTGTCATCCAAGCGTTGCTGTACTCCTTTGTCCTATGCTGCTTAATAGCTGGTGGTTTGATGGGTTTCTCAACCATTTCAAGGGTTTCTTTGTTTGAAGTGGACAATGATACAGATGATTCAGTAGGCATTGGGCCAAAAATAAAAAATAAATTACTGTACGCACACCACAGTGCCATTTTTGGCAATAAACATCACCCACATTGCTGCCACTTAAGCAGACATCACCCACATTGCTGCCACTTAAGCAGACATCACCCACATTGCTGCCACTTAAGCAGACATCACCCACATTGCTGCCACTTAAGCAGACATCACACACACCACTGCCGTTTACAGCAAGAGACATACCTGTTTAGAAGTATTGCCAGTGACAGCAACAGACTTCACAGGCTTCACTGCCAGTGTTACAGTGTCAGAAGTCACAACACCACCAGTCTGTTAGGGCCCGTTTACACTTTCCATGCAGCTCACAGAACATGAACCACGAGTCCTTAAAATCTCATTATTGCCACTAGGTGGCTGTCGGTGATCATCGGTGGTCATCACCTGATACGTCTGTCTGGTCTCTCAGTCTGTGCCATGGGGCAGGTCTGTAGGATTCGGACACCCCATCTTTTTAGTTGTGCAATCAGACATCACATTACCACCAGTCTGATTACAGTATCAGAAGCACATTACCACCGGTTTGTTACAGTAACAAACACCACTCAAATTATTACCAGTCTGATATCAGTGATTGACAAAAATAACTGCCAGTTTGTTACACTTCAGTATTAAACATCAGTCATGTAAGTTACTGCCTGTCTGTTGGTGATACAGTTTCAAACATCACATCACACATATTACCATCAGTCTCTTACAGCAACAAACAGTGCACTGGTTACAGTCAGTCTCTCACAGCAGAAAGCGTTGCACACATCACTACTGGTACACTACCAGTTTGGTACACCATACAGTTTCAGACATCACACATATTACCACCACTCTCTTACAGCAACAATGGTGAGTCCATATTATTCTCTCTACGGTTGTTGGTGGAGCCAGCAGTTTATGATGTTTAGCTGTACATTTCAGCAGGTTATGATAGGACTAAAGGACTGTCACTGGGTAAATGGATGGGATTTGTGTCGTGTGAAGTAAATGCTGAGCAAAACAATGCAGCACTGTGTTGTAGCATAGCACAATCTGCTGTGCCTGTATTTATAACAGATCTTGTATGCTCCCTTATTTTGTGTTTCAGGATGTCCGGAGAATAACTGCAGGGCTCTTTGCTGGAAGGTGATTTTGTCTGTCCGTCTGTCTGTCAGTCTGCACCGTCAGCACACCTCACAGACAGGCAACTACATGTGTTCATTATATGCCTGTCAACAGCAGTTAAATGCAGGAGTAAATTAACTAAAAGATTTGCACCTGTGTAACAGGGATTGCAAACACTTTCAAACTTGTGTACAGCAAATGTAGTGTCTCAAAAAAAATATGTATAACTGAATATGATGCTACACACACTGGCAGCATTTTTTTTTTTAGAACAATCCTGCATGTATCCAGTTGAAATTCTGCCACTTGTGGTTGAAATTCTGCCACTTGTGCTTACTGCAGAATTTTGTGTTTATTCTGCTTTCGGTGTCATCGAGCACAGGGCCCTCCATGGCAGTCCCCATTTTTTCACCTGTGGTACCTGGTTAGATCTGGGCCTTTGGCTGGTACTGGCAGATTCTTGGCTGGTTTGTTTACCTTCATTGATTGATTGATGATCGCTTATATAGCGCTATTCTCCGCTCTCTTGAGCAGACTCACTGCGCTTGCATGTGGTTCTACGTGAATGACTAGCTTTTCATAGCGCGTTTTTTTTTGGATATCCACCGAAGTGGTGTACTTACAGTGCTGACATGGCTGGTGCCACATGAAACTGCAGCCGTCTCAGTGCAAGTTCTGTGTACACCATACAACCATGCACCATGTCACTTCATGCAAAGCCACATACGTAAGGTGTATGCGTGTTTAGCTGTAACCTGCCACCTGCACTTTTGGCAGAATGACCGGGGTCTTTTACGTGCTACTGCGGTAACACGGGGGTGGAACGGATACCGAAATAAGCAGGCTGCTTGTTGTCAGCCAGCATAGAGCTAGTGGAAGGAACTGCTTGTTGTCAGCCAGCATAGAGCTAGTGGAAGGAACTGCATGTTGTCAGCCAGCATAGAGCTAGTGAAAGGAACTGGCTGATAAATACCTTCAGGACTACAAACAAAAAACACCCCAACCAAATCCGTTTTCTGCATTGTCTTTCATGACATTATGCTGAGCTGCGAAATGGGGTCAGTCTTGCATGCAAGTGAACAGAGGAAAACTAGTAATGCTTCCGGAAGCTGATGTAGGCAGTGAACTGCCGCTGACCTCATTCACTGTCACCCACCCTGGCCTTGCAGCTGTCAAAGTTGCTATGTTCTGACAACCGACTTCATGCCTCAATGTCTGAGAGACAGAGACTGAGCGAGAGAGAGACTACTTAAAGCCTGGAATTAATACACAGTCTGTCATACAGATCTGGACCTTTTTTGCTTATAGTAAATGCATGGGGTTTGAGCAGTTGTGTGAGAGGGGTATATTTTGTGTAAGAAATGCATATTTGCGACCCCAGGTATAAGTAACATTATTTTGTGCAGGCAAATTTTTGAAACTGTGCATCAGTAAGTGAGTTCCCATCAGATGGTCTGTAAAACTGAAGGGATGTTGTTCAAGAGAGTTCACATTTCACTTTGGAATTTTTAATGCATATCACAGTGTGTGTGTGTGTGTGTGTGTGTGTGTGTGTGTGTGTGTGTGTGTGTGTGGTGTGAAAAGTGCTTTTGTAAGGACAAGAATGACTTGTTACACAAAGGACACAACTCAGAAATATATAATATATATATATATATATATATATATATATATATATATAGAGAGAGAGAGAGAGAGAGAGAGAGAGAGAGAGAGAGAGAGAGAGAGAGAGAGAGAAATATTATTATTAATTAATTACCCATATATTTACAACAGATTGACAATGATTACATTACAATACACAACATGGCGACAATCACTTGGGCGTTTGCATAATCAATAAGTCAGTCACACAAGACCGTTATAAATGTTATAATGGCTTCAAGCCCACTTCACCTTGCAAACCCAACTTGTCATCCAATACCTTCAGTAGACATACTGCACTGCCTATGTGTCTCTTATAACTCTGGAGTTATAAATACATTACAGAGACACCAACATTGTAATCCTTTGATTACAGTATGACGATAACGAAGACAGAAAAAATACCACGATGCAGACACAGGCACATTGTTAACACAACGGTTACCCAAAACAGAGCCGAAGATGTCACACACTCGCTCACTCGCTAGGTCATCTCGCCGGGTGGCTAAACAGTGTGCTCCCTTCTGGCACCATTCAGTCAATACAGTCACCCTTCGTGGTGCTGTCCTCTGTCTTCCACAGGATTCGGCCCCATCCCTTCCGGACTAGAGATCGCCGAAACCCCAGCTCCACAAACTTCTGACGATATGTCCGAAGCTTCCAAGCTTAACAGTTAAAGAGCCCGACAGTCCGCCCACGTCTTCCTTCGTACGCTGCAAGCGGGTACTGTCCCGTTCTACGGCCGAACAACTTGATGTCCAGCCGGTTAAAACAACTCAGTTAAACCTGCACTAAAATCTCGTGCTTCACGCATTTCACATTTTACTTGACCAAACCCTGCTTCTGAATTTCACTGTAATGCTAAAACAGCAGCGCCCTATTATACCTTTTACAACCTCTCTATAATGCTTTGCTGCGTTCATGACAACTACACCCCCTCCCTGCCCTTAAAAAAAATAAAACCATAAAGTTTTATTACCACCATTCCTATTTAGTTCTAAACACTTGACATAAGTTAAAACTAATCATAGCAACAAATAAAACTTGTTTTGTACTTATTGGCTTTGTCCGTAGCTAACTCTCAAGTAACACTCTCCACTCGCTCCTCCAATCACACAGCAGCTTCGTCCTGTTTCTACACAGAACTATTTCACAAACAGACGCACCAACATGTCAGCCTCCACATTTGACCGTCCATCAGTGGGCAAGATCATCTTTCAAAGAAGCATACAACTGTTCGGGATCAGGAATCGGTTCTGCATTATACCACAATCACTAAAATAATCCATCGCAATGCCAGTCAAGTTCGCGAACAACCACTCATACCTATCAATCTTTAAAATCCACTAATATAAACTTACCTAATTATTCACAAAGCCCCAATAACACTTTACTATCAACTTATCAAACCTCTAATTTATCAAAATCCAAGTCCTAACCAACCAACTTATCCAACAATTAATTTACCAAAATTCTATACCTAATAAATCTTCAACTTATCCAATAAACTATAAAATCCCAAATCTTCTACACCATTATCTTATCTAATCACTAATTTACCCAAGTCCCTAATTGACTAAACCATCAGCTTATCCAAGACTGACTAAAACTAATCGATCCAATTACTCTTTACCATTCAACAATACTTTCTTATATCAATTCCACATCATACCATCTTCAAAACCAATCATCAACAAAAATCTGAATGTCTGCTCACAAATCTATACAACACCAAAATTGTATAATAATAATGCACAATACTTGCTTTAAATTGTCAATCCGCCAACTCGATAACAATAAAGAAAAAGAAGAATCTTACCCCACTGTATCAATTTGACCGTAACCCCTACAACCTTTACAAAACAAATTTATTCTAAGTTCCACAGATCCAATAAAATAATTCTATAAAATAATTAAATCAAATTACACTATATCCACCGCTCTCCAAATAATTGCACAAATTAAAAAATAAAAATCCGCCTGTACAAATTTCAACACTAAAAGTTATTATTAACAAAAAAACAAAAAACTTATCAAACCTAACTTGCACAATAGCAAAAGCAATCACAGTCACAATACCTAAACCCACTAATCAAAACGCAACTACCTTTTCATAACACAGTATCAAAATAAATCAAAAAAATTATCTAAAATTCTTGCACTATTGGGCGATTCAGCGAAGCTGGTTTGCTAGAGTGAATGCACTTTGTAATCTTTCGTGCAAGAAGTCATGAGAGGTTGCAGCACACTTCCAGGCCGATTTCTGAGTAGGTGTTGCTTCACGCTGTGTATAACAGTGGAAGTTAAACCTAGATTCGCGAAGCGGTACAAATGCCAATACTGTTGCAGTTGCAAAAATTACCGTGGAAATGGGATGGAGGGTGGGGAAAAAGTGTCTTTACGTCATTTTTTGGCTGACCAGAAGATCGTGAGTTCATAGAAAAAATGCGTTTTGGGGCATCCTATAGCACGAGCAACAAGTTATTGCTTACATGCTATACAACAACAAAGTCTACACTTCATCAAGTCAACAACACTAAGGCAGCTTATGCGCTGTTGAACAACAACAGCAAAACAGTCCTGCAAACCCCAACATAACTGCTTCCAGAGATCAGCACTGCAGAATAATGACCTATACAATCAACAACAACAACCAAAAATCACAAGCCTGATACAACACAAAAGCACACAATGACCTATTTACAAAACAAGCTCGCCAAGTTGTCAAAAGTGCTTTTGTAAGGACAAGAATGACTCATTACACAAAGGACACAACTCAGAAATATAGATATAGATATAATTATTAATTAATTACCCATATATTTACAACAGTTTGACAATGATTACAATACACAACATGGTGACAATCACTCAGGCGTTTGCATTATCAATAAATCAGTCACACAAGACCGTTATAAATATTATAATGGCTTCAAGCCCACTTCACCGTACAAACCCAACTCATCGTCCGATACCTTCAGTAGACATACCGCACTGCCTGTGTGTCTCTTATAACACTGGAGTTATAAATACATTACAGAGACACCAACATTGTAATCCTTTGATTACAATATGACGATAACGAAGACAGAAAAAATTCCACGATGCAGACACAGGCACAGTGGTAACACAACGGTTACCCAAAACAGAGCCGAAGACGTCACACGCTCGCTCACTCGCTAGGTCGTCTCGCCGGGTGCTAAACAGTGCGCTCCCTTCAGTCAATACAGCCACCCTTCCTGGTGCTGTCCTCTGTCTTCCACAGAATTCGGCCCCATCCCTTCCGGTCTAGAGATCGCCGAAACCCCAGCTCCACAAACTTCTGACGATATGTCCGAAGCTTCCAAGCTTAACAGCTAAAGAGCCCGACAGTCCTCCCACGTCTTCCTTCGTACGCTGCAAGCGGGTACTGTCCCGTTCTACGGCCGAACAACTTGATGTCCAGCCGGTTAAAACAACTCAGTTAAACCTGCACTAAAATCTCGTGCTTCACGCATTTCACATTTTACTTGACCAAACCCTGCTTCTGAATTTCACTGTAATGCTATAACAGCAGCGCCCTATTATACCTTTTACAACCTCTCTATAATGCTTTGCTGCGTTCATGACAACTACACCCCCTCCCTGCCCTTAAAAAAAATAAAACCATAAAGTTTTATTACCACCATTCCTATTTAGTTCTAAACACTTGACATAAGTTAAAACTAATCATAGCAACAAATAAAACTTGTTTTGTACTTATTGGCTTTGTCCGTAGCTAACTCTCAAGTAACACTCTCCACTCGCTCCTCCAATCACACAGCAGCTTCGTCCTGTTTCTACACAGAACTATTTCACAAACAGACGCACCAACATGTCAGCCTCCACATTTGACCGTCCATCAGTGGGCAAGATCATCTTTCAAAGAAGCATACAACTGTTCGGGATCAGGAATCGGTTCTGCATTATACCACAATCACTAAAATAATCCATCGCAATGCCAGTCAAGTTCGCGAACAACCACTCATACCTATCAATCTTTAAAATCCACTAATATAAACTTACCTAATTATTCACAAAGCCCCAATAACACTTTACTATCAACTTATCAAACCTCTAATTTATCAAAATCCAAGTCCTAACCAACCAACTTATCCAACAATTAATTTACCAAAATTCTATACCTAATAAATCTTCAACTTATCCAATAAACTATAAAATCCCAAATCTTCTACACCATTATCTTATCTAATCACTAATTTACCCAAGTCCCTAATTGACTAAACCATCAGCTTATCCAAGACTGACTAAAACTAATCGATCCAATTACTCTTTACCATTCAACAATACTTTCTTATATCAATTCCACATCATACCATCTTCAAAACCAATCATCAACAAAAATCTGAATGTCTGCTCACAAATCTATACAACACCAAAATTGTATAATAATAATGCACAATACTTGCTTTAAATTGTCAATCCGCCAACTCGATAACAATAAAGAAAAAGAAGAATCTTACCCCACTGTATCAATTTGACCGTAACCCCTACAACCTTTACAAAACAAATTTATTCTAAGTTCCACAGATCCAATAAAATAATTCTATAAAATAATTAAATCAAATTACACTATATCCACCGCTCTCCAAATAATTGCACAAATAAAAAAATAAAAATCCGACTGTACAAATTTCAACACTAAAAGTTATTAACAAAAAAACAAAAAACTTATCAAACCTAACTTGCACAATAGCAAAAGCAATCACAGTCACAATACCTAAACCCACTAATCAAAACGCAACTACCTTTTCATAACACAGTATCAAAATAAATAAAAATAAATATCTAAAATTCTTGCACTATTGGGCGATTCAGCGAAGCTGGTTTGCTAGAGTGAATGCACTTTGTAATCTTTCGTGCAAGAAGTCATGAGAGGTTGCAGCACACTTCCGGGCCGATTTCTGAGTAGGTGTTGCTTCACGCTGTGTATAACAGTGGAAGTTAAACCTAGATTCGCGAAGCGGTACAAATGCCAATACTGTTGCAGTTGCAAAATTACCGTGGAAATGGGATGGAGGGTGGGGAAAAAGTGTCTTTACGTCATTTTTTGGCTGACCAGAAGATCGTGAGTTCATAGAAAAAATGCGTTTTGGGGCATCCTATAGCACGAGCAACAAGTTATTGCTTACATGCTATACAACAACAAAGTCTACACTTCATCAAGTCAACAACACTAAGGCAGCTTATGCGCTGTTGAACAACAACAGCAAAACAGTCCTGCAAACCCCAACATAACTGCTTCCAGAGATCAGCACTGCAGAATAATGACCTATACAATCAACAACAACAACCAAAAATCACAAGCCTGATACAACACAAAAGCACACAATGACCTATTTACAAAACAAGCTCGCCAAGTTGTCAAAAGTGCTTTTGTAAGGACAAGAATGACTCATTACACAAAGGACACAACTCAGAAATATAGATATAGATATAATTATTAATTAATTACCCATATATTTACAACAGTTTGACAATGATTACAATACACAACATGGTGACAATCACTCAGGCGTTTGCATTATCAATAAATCAGTCACACAAGACCGTTATAAATATTATAATGGCTTCAAGCCCACTTCACCGTACAAACCCAACTCATCGTCCGATACCTTCAGTAGACATACCGCACTGCCTGTGTGTCTCTTATAACACTGGAGTTATAAATACATTACAGAGACACCAACATTGTAATCCTTTGATTACAATATGACGATAACGAAGACAGAAAAATTCCACGATGCAGACACAGGCACAGTGGTAACACAACGGTTACCCAAAACAGAGCCGAAGACGTCACACGCTCGCTCACTCGCTAGGTCGTCTCGCCGGGTGCTAAACAGTGCGCTCCCTTCAGTCAATACAGCCACCCTTCCTGGTGCTGTCCTCTGTCTTCCACAGGATTCGGCCCCATCCCTTCCGGTCTAGAGATCGCCGAAACCCCAGCTCCACAAACTTCTGACGATATGTCCGAAGCTTCCAAGCTTAACAGCTAAAGAGCCCGACAGTCCGCCCACGTCTTCCTTTGTACGCTGCAAGCGGGTACTGTCCCGTTCTACGGCCGATCAACTTGATGTCCAGCCGGTTAAAACAACTCAGTTAAATCTGCACTAAAATCTCGTGCTTCACGCATTTCACGTTTTACTTGACCAAACCCTGCTTCTAAACTTCACTGTAATGCTATAACAGCAGCACCCTGTTATACCTTATACGACCTCTCTATAATGCTTTACTGCATTTGTGACAGTGTGCGTGTGTGTGTGTGTGTGTGTGTATGCACGCACTGTTTTTCATAGCAAGGTAACTGTGTATTGCTTTGAGTGCAGCTGCTGCTCCACTTCCTCCCTGTAAAGACAGCTGACTGGGAGAAGGAGAAGGGAAGGCAACGGTAAGTGTTTCTGGTGTTTCGGACACTGCAGCACTGCCACCCCTGTTTCTTACCGTTACACTATGGCCACCTCTGTTTCTTGCACTACAACCACTTCTGTTTCTGACACAACCACCACCGCTGTTTCTGACGCTACAGCCACCTCTGTTTCTGACACTATAACCACCTCTCTTTCTGACACAACCACCACCGCTGTTTCTGACGCTACAGCCACCTCTGTTTCTGACACTACAACCACCTCTGTTTCTGACACAACCACCACCACTGTTTCTGACGCTACAGCTACCTCTGTTTCTGACACAACCACCACCGCTGTTTCTGACACTACAGCCACCTCTGTTTCTGACGCTACAGCCACCTCTGTTTCTGATGCTATAACCACCTCTGTTTCTGACACAACCACCACCGCTGTTTCTGACGCTACAGCCACCTCTGTTTCTTGCACTACAACCACTTCTGTTTCTGACACAACCACCACCGCTGTTTCTGACGCAACAGCCACCTCTGTTTCTGACACTATAACCACCTCTCTTTCTGACACAACCACCACCGCTGTTTCTGACGCTACAGCCACCTCTGTTTCTGACACTACAACCACCTCTGTTTCTGACACAACCACCACCGCTGTTTCTGACGCTACAGCTACCTCTGTTTCTGACACAACCACCACCGCTGTTTCTGACACTACAGCCACCTCTGTTTCTGACGCTACAGCCACCTCTGTTTCTGATGCTATAACCACCTCTGTTTCTGACACAACCACCACCGCTGTTTCTGACGCTACAGCCACCTCTGTTTCTGACACTATAACCACCTCTGTTTCTGACACAACCACCACCTCTGTTTCTGACGCTACAGCCACCTCTGTTTCTGACACAACCACCACCGCTGTTTCTGATGCTACAGCCACCTCTGTTTCTGACACTATAACCACCTCTCTTTCTGACACAACCACCACCGCTGTTTCTGACGCTACAGCCACCTCTGTTTCTGACACTACAACCACCTCTGTTTCTGACACAACCACCACCGCTGTTTCTGACGCTACAGCTACCTCTGTTTCTGACACAACCACCACCGCTGTTTCTGACACTACAGCCACCTCTGTTTCTGACGCTACAGCCACCTCTGTTTCTGATGCTATAACCACCTCTGTTTCTGACACAACCACCACCGCTGTTTCTGACGCTACAGCCACCTCTGTTTCTGACACTATAACCACCTCTGTTTCTGACACAACCACCACCTCTGTTTCTGACGCTACAGCCACCTCTGTTTCTGACACAACCACCACCGCTGTTTCTGATGCTACAGCCACCTCTGTTTCTGACGCTATAACCACCTCTGTTTCTGACACAACCACCACCGCTGTTTCTGACGCTACAGCCACCTCTGTTTCTGACGCTATAACCACCTCTGTTTCTGACACAACCACCACCTCTGTTTCTGATGCTACAGCCACCTCTGTTTCTGACGCTATAACCACCTCTGTTTCTGACGCTACAGCCACCTCTGTTTCTGATGCTATAACCACCTCTGTTTCTGACGCTACAGCCACCTCTGTTTCTGACGCTACAGCCACCTCTGTTTCTGACGCTATAACCACCTCTGTTTCTGACACAACAATCACCACTGTTTCAGACACTACAGCCACTTCTGTTTCTGACACTAAAAGTTTCTATCACTACAACCACTACTGTTTCTGACACCTGTTTCTGATGCTACAACCATTTCTGTTTCTGACACTACAACCACTTCTGTTTCTGACACTACAACCACTTCTGCAGTCACACATATATGCACCACAGATGAACACACATACACACACACCACCACCACCACCAACAACAACAACCACAACAACCACCACCAAACACACACATGCATTACAGAGCACAATATGTGAAACCATGTCTAATTTTGGCAATATCATTATACCATTATAACTGACACTACAACCACCACTGTTTTTAACACTACAAACAGGCCTGTTTTGGACACTTATCCTCCTCTGTGAGACAGGAAGACCTGTCTTTGATTGCGCAAACTTACAATTTTGTACGGTATAAAGGTATTGCCAAAATTAGACAAGTCAGGGGCATGGTTTCACATATTGTGCTCTGTAATGCATGTGTGTGTTTGGTGGTGGTTGTTGTTGTTGTTGGTGGTGGTGGTGGTGGTGTGTGTGTATGTGTGTTCATCTGTGGTGCATATATGTGTGACTGCATGTTTGTGTGGATGGGTGTTTGTATACATGTGTATAATACATATTATAAATGGCAGGGATTTATATGAGTGACAGACAATGTCTTCAAAATGTCCAAAACTTTAATCTGTAATTGATGTGATGTCCAAACACTTTTTTACTGAGTCAGGCAAAGCCATCAAGCTTATGAAAAAGCCCTGGTCATTTTCTTTAAAAAAAAAGAGTCCTAGTTGCGTATATTATCAGGATAGGATATCAGGTCAACTTGGGAACCCCAGTTCAGACTCCTTCAAATGGATTTTTATTCAACCAAAATAAACATAGAGCTACATTTTTGGATGTAATGAGTATTAGAGTAACAGTTGAAAGACCCATAGCTTGCTGTGTTCATGAGAACACTCTAGTTCAGCCTTTCACGGTAATAATAAAAATGTACTCTTTTATGTGCTGTTTCTCCAAATGGGAACACATAACCCATTACAAAGCAGAGAATTGAAACACAGTAAAAAAACAACCCATGCAAGCACACACACAAACACATACTTGCACACACACACACACACACACACACACACACACACACACACACACACACACACACACACACACACACACAGTCCACACACACACCACACACACACACACACACACACACACACACACACACACACACACACACACACAGTCGCACACACACACACACACACAGTCGCACACACACACACACACACACACACACACACACACACACACACACACAGTCGCACACACACACACACACACACAGTCGCACACACACACACACACACACACACACACAACACAGTCGCACACACACACACACACACACACACACACACACACACACACACACACAGTCGCACACACACACACACACACACACACACACAGTCCGACACACACACACACACACACACACATCACACACACACACACACACACACACAGTCGCACACACACACACACACACACACACACACAGTCGCACACACACACACACACACACACACACACACACACACACACACACACAGTCGCACACAAGAGCCTCCTCCAGGCTGTTCAGCAGACTGAGCAGGAGAAAAACGGTAATCTGTGGGCCTGTCTCAGAGCAGCGTACAGTAACTTCCTGCAGGAGCTGATCATCGTGCCAGGGCAGAAGATCAAATCCAATCTCTCAGCCAATGGAACACTGGAAGACCATGTAAGTGCACTGTTTATCCCACACTTGTGATGCGTGTGTGCGTTAGTGGCCGAGTTTGTTCCCCCACTAGCAGTTTTACACTTGTGATGAGTGTGTGCGTTAGTGGCCGAGTTTTTTCCCCCCTAGCAGTTTTACACTTGTGATGAGTGTGTGCGTTAGTGGCCGAGTTTGTTCCCCTACCAGCAGTTCTACACTTGTGATGAGTGTGTGCGTTAGTGGCCGAGTTTGTTCCCCTACCAGCAGTTCTACACTTGTGATGAGTGTGTGCGTTAGTGGCCGAGTTTGTTCCCCCACTAGCAGTTCTACACTTGTGATGAGTGTGTGCGTTAGTGGCCGAGTTTGTTCCCCTACCAGCAGTTCTGTACTTTCTCACAGCTCTAAGCTAGCAGCCTGCTTCAGCTCTATCATGACAGCCAATCCAAATTCTCAACTTGACAGTCATATGCATGGATTCAGTGACTGATTGGTGGTCAGATTGGTAGGTTAATGTATTGATGGACTGATTGCTTCATTGGTGGATAGATTGATTTATTGATGGACTGGTTGATTGCTTTCTTGTTGATTGGTGGATGGACTTACTGATGGACTGATTGCTTTATTGTTGATTGATGGATGGACTTACTGAAGGACTGATTGCTTTATTTTTGATTGATGGATGGACTTACTGATGTACTGATTGCTTTATTGTTGATTGGTGGATGGACTTACTGGTGGACTGATTGCTTTATTGATTGATGGAGGACTTAATGATGGCCTGATTGCTTTATTGACTGATGGATGAACTTACTGATGGACTGATTGCTTTATTGATGGATAGACTGATTTATTGATGGACTGGTTGATTGCTTTATTGTTGATTGATGGATAGACTTACTGATGGACTGGTTGCTTTATTGTTGATTGGTAGATGGATTTACTGATGGACTGATTACTTTGTTGTTGATTGATTGATGGACATACTGGTGGACTGATTGCTTTATTGATTGATTGATGGATGGACTTACTGATGGACCGATTGCTTTAGTGGGTTAGGGTGGATTTATGGATGGACTGACTGCTTTATTAGGTTGGTGGATGGAGAATTTGATACACTGATTGCTTTACTGATGGATGGGTTTATGGATGGATGTATTGGTGGACTGATTGCTTTATTGGATTGGTGGATAGATTAATTGATGGACTGATTGCTGTGTTGGTGGCTGGGTTGACAGAAGAATGGATTATTAATGGGTGAATGGATTTATTAATAGAAGGGCTCTGAAGGGAGGCTTCAGATGTCTGATGTCCTCCCCCTGTCTGAAGTCTCAGAGCTGTCCTTTTTCTGTCTTTTCTCATGTCCTTCTGCCTAGTCATGTCTCTCTTTCTGTCTTGTCCTTTTTCTGCTAGTGGCCCATTTTCTGGACGGTTCCAGAAAGTTCTCCCATACTTTTCAACAAGAGATGCTTAAAATGTATAAATAGGTTTTCCTGCTTGGGTCTTGTCACAGCTCACCCATATTTGTTTTAGAAAAGCCCAGTGAAAATTTTGCATTTGAATAAACTAATGTTTGTCAGTCTTGCGATTTCTATCAAAACTTCACTGAATGTTTGTCAGTCCTATGTAGGGGGTGGGGATGTGGGGTATTTTGTCAGTCCTACATAGGGGGTGGGGATGTGGGGTATTTTGTCAGTCCTACATAGGGGGTGGGGATGTGGGGTATTTTGTCAGTCCTACATAGGGGGTGGGGTATTTTGTCAGTCCTACATAGGGGGTGGGGTATTTTGTCAGTCCTATATAGGGGGTGGGTATTTTGTCAGTCCTACATAGGGGGTGGGTATTTTGTCAGTCCTACATAGGGGGTGGGGTATTTTGTCAGTCCTATATAGGGGGTGGGGTATTTTGTCAGTCCTACATAGGGGGTGGGGTATTTTGTCAGTCCTATATAGGGGGTGGGGTATTTTGTCAGTCCTACATAGGGGGTGGGGTATTTTGTCAGTCCTATATAGGGGGTGGGGTATTTTGTCAGTCCTACATAGGGGGTGGGGTATTTTGTCAGTCCTACGTTGGGGGTGGGGATGTGGGGTATTTTGTCAACCCTACATAGGGGATGGGGATGTGGGGTATTTTGTCAGTTCTTTGTAGGGGTGGGGTATTTTGTCAGTCCTACATAGGGGGTGGGGTATTTTGTCAGTCCTACGTTGGGGGTGGGGATGTGGGGTATTTTGTCAACCCTACATAGGGGATGGGGATGTGGGGTATTTTGTCAGTCCTATGTAGGGGGTGGGGTATTTTGTCAGTCCTGTATAGTGGGTGGGGTATTTTGTCAGTCCTTGATGGGGGTGGGGTATTTTGTAAGTCCTGTATATGGGGTGGGGATGCAGGGGTATTTTGTCAGTCCTATATATAGGGGGTGGGATATTTTGTCAGTCCTATATAGGGGGTGGGGGATGTGGGGTATTTCATCAGTCCTATGTAGGGATGGGGATGCAGGGTATTTTGTCAGTCCTGTATAGTATATAGGTGGTGGGATGTGGGGTATTTTGCTGCGCTAAATGACAAACTTGTTGGTAGATGAACTGAACTGGACTGGATTTATGTGCTGGTTGGTTGGTTGCTGTATTGACGGATGGATGGATTTATTAACTGGTGATCAGATGAGTTGGTTGGTGTACTGACGGATGGATTGATAGGTGGGTAAACAGATTGATGACTTGTTGATGGATGGATGGCTTGAGTTGTTGATGGATGGATGGCTTGAGTTGTTGATGGATGGATGGGTAGAGTTGTTGATGAATAGGGTGAGTTCTTCATGGATGGATGGGTTGAGTTGTTGATGATGGATGGGTTGAGTTGCTGATGGATGAATGGGTTGAATTGTTGATGGGTTGACGGGTTGAGTTGTTGATGGGTGGATGGGTTGAGTTGTTGATGGATAAATGGGTTGAGTTGTTGATGATGGATGGATGGGTTGACTTGTTGATGGATTGATTGATGAGTTTTTGATGGATTGATGGGTTGAGTTGTGGATGGATTGTTTGTTGGGTTGAGTTGTTGATGGATTGATGGATGGGTTGAGTTGCTGATGGATGGATGGATGAGTTGAGTTGTTGATGGATGGATTGGTGAGTTGTTGATTGATTGATTGATGAGTTGTGGATGGATGAGTTGAGTTGTTGATGGACTGATTGATGAGTTGAATTGTTGATGGATTGATTGATGAGTTGTGGATGGATGAGTTGAGTTGTTGATGGATTGATTGATGAGTTGAATTGTTGATGGATTGATTGATGAGTTGTGGATGGATGGATGGATGAGTTGTGTTGTTGATGGACTGATTGATGAGTTGAGTTGTGGATGGATGGATGGATGAGTTGAGTTGTTGATGGACTGATTGATGAGTTGAGTTGTGGATGGATGGATGGATGAGTTGAGTTGTTGATGGACTGATTGATGAGTTGTTGATGGATTGATTGATGGATGGGTGCATTGACAGCCCCTGAACCCCAACCCTGACAGCCAGTGGCAGGAGGACTTCAAGGACAATGAGATGTTGATACAGATTGATAAGGACTGCAGGTAGTACTCTGTGTGTGTGTGTGTGTGTGTGTGTGTGCGTGTGTGCGTGTGTGTGCATGCGTGCGTGCATGCATGTGTGCGTGTGCATGCGTATGTGTGTGCATGCATATGTGTGTGTGTGTGTGCATGCGTGCGTGTGCATGCGTATGTGTGTGCATGCATATGTATGTGTGTGTATGTGTGTGTGTTCAAGTGAAAAGGGGGTGAGTTGTGTGAAGTTGTAGAAGGTCAGTAGACCAATAAGTTTGTATTGTGTTGCCTCTAATGAATGTCCATTATTATCGATTGTATACTGTGTGTAAATTGGTGTTATTTTTCCTCTTTGGTGAAGAGTGTTAGCATTGCCATTGATAGCACATGCATTTGTGTTGTGTTGATCATATAGTGGTTGACTGGATGTAAAGCACCAAGCTACTTACTGATCATATAGTTCAGGTGACATTGTTGTAGTTTTGTGGATGTGCTAACAGAGGGATGTGGCTGAATCTTTGTATGAATTTGTGTGAAAGAACTCACCAAGTAGGTGGACAAGTCTTTGTGTGGAAGCACTCACACAGGGAGGTTGCCACAACTTTGTGAGGATGTACTCACAGAGATATGTGGCCAAGTCTGTGTGTGGATGGATTCACAGAGGTGGCAAAGTCTTTGTGTGAATGGATTGACAGGGTGGCCATGTTGATTTTTTTTAGAAGGTGCTTTTTGAAGATCCTGGTTAAAAAAATAGTGTGCTTTATTTTGGCCGTTTAATCATCAGACTGGACTTGTTTGCGATTGCACATTTTTGTGTGTCTAAGTATCAGTGTTACTAAACATTATTAGAGGCAGCTGTGTCAGACCTGTTTTTGGCCTATGTTTCAGGGTTATTGTTATTGCAGGCGACTGCCCAGACCTGTTTTGGGCCCATGTTTCAGGGTTATTGTTATTTCAGGCGACTGCCCGGACCTGTTTTTGGCCCATGTTTCAGGGTTATTGTTATTTCAGGCGACTGCCCAGACCTGTTTTGGGCCCATGTTTCAGGGTTATTGTTACTGCAGGCGAGTGCCCGGACCTGTTTTTGGCCCATGTTTCAGGGTTATTGTTATTGCAGGCGAGTGCCCGGACCTGTTTTTGGCCCATGTTTCAGGGTTATTGTTATTGCAGGCGACTGCCCGGACCTGTTTTTGGCCCATGTTTCAGGGTTATTGTTATTTCAGGCGACTGCCCGGACCTGTTTTTGGCCCATGTTTCAGGGTTATTGTTATTTCAGGCGACTGCCCGGACCTGTTTTTGGCCCATGTTTCAGGGTTATTGTTATTTCAGGCGACTGCCCGGACCTGTTTTTGGCCCATGTTTCAGGGTTATTGTTATTTCAGGCGACTGCCCGGACCTGTTTTTGGCCCATGTTTCAGGGTTATTGTTATTCAGGCGACTGCCCGGACCTGTTTTTGGCCCATGTTTCAGGGTTATTGTTATTTCAGGCGACTGCCCGGACCTGTTTTTGGCCCATGTTTCAGGGTTATTGTTATTTCAGGCGACTCTGCCCGGACCTGTTTTGGGCCCAAGTTTCAGGGTTATTGTTTTTGCAGGCGACTCTGCCCAGACCTGTTTTTCTTCCAAAGAGCCACAGAGTTTCCCTGTGAGGAGCTGGTCAGAGCTGGCTCCAACGTCGAGACGCTGCGCAAAAGGGTAGAGCACTCTGTCCTCAAGTCTGAGACAGTTGCTCGTAACCGACAGGGCATCACCTTTAATGTGAGTTGTGGGGAGGGAATGGTGGGGGGGGGGGGGGGGGGGATGACACGTCAAGTGTTGCTAGGGAAAGAGGATGTTGCTATGACTGGTGATGTTAAAATTGGTCACTACAATGAAACGTGGCCAGGAATGGGACATTGGACTGCACATTAAAATGGACAGAGTGTGTGTGTGCACATACAAATACATATAGGCTTAGGTATAGAGTGAAAATAAAAGGAACACCACACACACAACACACATGCTTGCCCGTGTGCAGGCACACACACACACATGCATGCATGAATGCGCGCACACACACACACACACATGCACACATATATGCCTTGGGTTAGGTATGGGCTGAGAATAAAAGGAATACACACCCTCAGCACACATGCATGTTCGCGTGTGCGTGCACACACACACACACACACACACAGACCACAGCACAAATACACAGAAAATAATGGGCATAATGTGTACATATATATTTCTCAAATTACTGACCTCATATCCATGTTGCTGCTTTGTGTGGCACAGCGTTCCAATTCCCGGCGCACGTCGACAGAGGAGTACCTGGCCCTGAAGGAGGGAGAGGAGGCGCACTGGGAGGTGGTGGAGCGCATCCTCTTCATCTATGCCAAGCTCAACCCAGGGCTCTCCTACGTGCAGGTCAGTCAGCATGGCGCGGGGCTGTACTGTGGCATCGGTCACCGGGTGACAGCCAAATATTTGATCATTATTGCAAGAGGCAGACAGATGTTCCGGTCATTCTTGTTCAAGGCTGTCAGTGTCCGTGTCATCATTTTGTACCTCAGACTTACACAGCGTCAGATTTACATAATGTGCTCAACTTGTAGGTCCTGCAAACCCTCAGGAGGCAAAACAACAACAGTATCATCGGCAGGAGAAAAAAAACATTGTCAGTGGCCTGTTCAGAAAGGTGTGTGAAGAGTGTGATTCTTATTGGCAAAGAATCTGGAAGTGGCTAACTGGTCTGCTTGTTGTGTCAAATCGGTGTGCGTTTTAGTCCAGAAAAATGGCAGAATTTCAGTGATATGACAGGGTAGTGTACAATGGTAGGGCTGGGTAGTGTACAGTGGTAGGACTGGGTAGTGTACAGTGGTAGGGCTGGGTAGTGTATAATGGTAGGGCTGGGTAGTGTACAATGGTAGGACTGGGTAGTGTACAGTGATACCACTGGGTAGTGTACAGTGGTAGGACTGGGTAGTGTACAGTGATAAGACTGGGTAGTGTACAGTGGTAGGGCTGGGTAGTGTACAGTGGTAGGGCTGGGTAGTGTACAATGGTAGGACTGGGTAGTGTACACTGTTAAAACTGGGTAGTGTACAGTGGTAGGACTGGGTAGTGTACAGTGGTAGGACTGGGTAGTGTACAATGATAGGGCTGGGTAGTGTACAGTGATACCACTGGGTAGTGTACAGTGGTAGGGCTGGGTAGTGTACAGTGGTAGGACTGGGTAGTGTACAGTGATACCACTGGGTAGTGTACAGTGGTAGGGCTGGGTAGTGTACAATGATAGGGCTGGGTAGTGTACAGTGATACCACTGGGTAGTGTACAGTGATACCACTGGGTAGTGTACAGTGGTAGGGCTGGGTAGTGTACAGTGGTAGGACTGGGTAGTGTACAGTGATACCACTGGGTAGTGTACAGTGGTAGGACTGGGTAGTGTACACTGTTAAAACTGGGTAGTGTACAGTGATAAGACTGGGTGGTGTACAGTAATAAGACTGGATGGTGTACAGTAATAAGACTGGATAGTGTACAGTGATAAAGCTGGGTAGTGTACAATGATCAGACTTGGTAGTGTACAGTGGTAGTACTAGGTAGTGTACAGTAATAAGACTGGGTACTGCAGCTCTTGCGGCTCCTGTAGCCATGTCCATGTAAGATGACCCAGTTGTTTTTGCCACAGGCTAATGAATGAAGTGCTGAAAAATAGGAACTGTGTTGAACTACTAAGGCTGTTTCTCTGCTGCAGGGTATGAATGAGATTCTGGGGCCTATCTACTACACATTCGCTACAGACCATGATGAAGACTGTAGAGGTAAGAACCTATCTACTACACATTCGCTACAGACCATGATGAAGACTGTAGAGGTAAGAACCTATCTACTACACATTCGCTACAGACCATGATGAAGACTGCAGAGGTAAGAACCTATCTACTACACATTCGCTACAGACCATGATGAAGACTGCAGAGGTAAGAACCTATCTACTACACATTCGCTACAGACCATGATGAAGACTGCAGAGGTAAGAACCTATCTACTACACATTCGCTACAGACCATGATGAAGACTGTAGAGGTAAGAACCTATCTACTACACATTCGCTACAGACCATGATGAAGACTGCAGAGGTAAGAACCTATCTACTACACATTCGCTACAGACCATGATGAAGACTGCAGAGGTAAGAACCTATCTACTACACATTCGCTACAGACCATGATGAAGACTGCAGAGGTAAGAACCTATCTACTACACATTCGCTACAGACCATGATGAAGACTGCAGAGGTAAGAACTTATCTACTACACATTCGCTCCAGACCATGATGAAGACTGTAGAGGTAAGAACTTATTGACTACACATTTGCTGCAGATCATGATGAAGACTGTAGAGGTAAGAACTTATTTACTACACATTTGCTACAGACCATGGTGAAGACTGTAGAGGTAAGAACTTATTTACTACACATTTGCTACAGACCGTGGTGAAGACTGTAGAAGTAAGAACTTATTTACTACACATTTGCTACAGACCATAATGAAGACTGCAGAGGTAGGATGACAAGGACTGTAGAGGTAGTAGGACGCTTGGTCTGCCACATAATGAAGACTTATAAAGATGAAACTGGATGAAGATGGTGTGTCAACAGAAGACTTATAAAGATGAAACTGGATGAAGATGGTGTGTCAACAGAAGACTTATAAAGATGAAACTGGATGAAGATGGTGTGTCAACAGAGGACTTATAAAGATGAAACTGGATGTAGATGGTGTGTCAACAGAGGGCTTATAAAGATGAAACTGGATGAAGATGGTGTGTCAACAGAAGACTTATAAAGATGAAACTGGGTGAAGATGGTGTTTCAACAGAAGACTTATAAAGATGAAACTGGATGAAGATGGTGTGTCAACAGAAGACTTATGAAGATGAAACTGGGTGAAGATGGTGTGTCAACAGAAGACTTATAAAGATGAAACTGGATGAAGATGGTGTGTCAACAGAAGACTTATGAAGATGAAACTGGATGAAGATGGTGTGTCGACAGAGGACTTATAAAGATGAAACTGGATAAAGATGGTGTGTCAACAGAGGACTTCTGAAGATGAAGATGGTGTGTCAACAGAAGACTTGTAAAGATGAAACTGGGTGAAGATGGTGTGTCAACAGAAGACTTATGAAGATGAAACTGGATGAAGATGGTGTGTCAACAGAGGACTTACAAAGATGAAACTTAATGAAGGTCGTGTGTCAACAGAAGACTTATAAAGATGAAACTGGATGAAGATGGTGTGTCAACAGAAGACTTACGAAGATGAAACTGGATGAAGGTGGTGTGTCAACAGAAGACATATAAAGATGAAACTGGATGAAGATGGTGTGTCAACAGAAGACTTACAAAGATGAAACTGGATGAAGATGGTGTGTCAACAGGAGACTTACGAAGATTAAACTGGATGTAGATGGTGTGTCAACAGAGGACTTACGAAGATGAAACTGGATGAAGATGGTGTGTCAACAGATGACTTATAAAGATGAAACTGGATAAAGATGGTGTGTCAACAGAGGACTTATAAAGATGAAACTGGGTGAAGATGGTGTGTCAACAGAGGACTTATAAAGATGAAACTGGATGAAGATGGTGTGTCAACAGAGGACTTGTAAAGATGAAACTGGATGAAGATGGTGTGTCAACAAAGGACTTGTAAAGATGAAACTAGATGAAGATGGTGTGTCAGCAGAGGACTTATGAAGATGAAGATGGTGTGTCAGCAGAGGACTTATGAAGATGAAGATGGTGTGTCAACAGAGGACTTATGAAGATGAAACTGGATGAAGATGATGTGTCAACAGAGGACTTACAAAGATGAAACTTAGTGAAGGTCGTGTGTCAACAGAAGACTTATAAAAATGAAACTGGATGAAGATGGTGTGTCAACAGAAGACTTACGAAGATGAAACTGGATGAGATGGTGTGTAGATAGAGTGATGATAGATGGTGTGCAACAGAGGACTTATAAAGATGAAACTCGATAAAGATGGTGTGTCAACAGAGGACGTATAAAGATGAAACTGGGTGAAGATGGTGTGTCAACAGAGGACTTATAAAGATGAAACTGGATGAAGATGGTGTGTCAACAGAGGACTTGTAAAGATGAAACTGGGTGAAGATTGTTTGTCAACAGAGGACTTGTAAAGATGAAACTGGGTGAAGATGGTGTGTCAACAGAAGACTTGTAAAGATGAAACTGGATGAAGATGGTGTGTCAACAGAGGACTTGTAAAGATGAAACTAGATGAAGATGGTGTGTCAACAGAGGACTTGATAACATGAAACTGGATGAAGATTGTGTGTCAACAGAGGACTTGTAAAGATGAAACTGGATGAAGATGGTGTGTCAACAGAGGACTTGTAAAGATGAAACTGGATGAAGATGGTGAGTCAACAGAGGACTTGTAAAGATGAAACTAGAGGAAGATGGTGTGTCAACAGAGGACTTGTAAAGATGAAACTGGATGAAGATGGTGTGTCAAACAGAAGATTTATAAAGAAGAAACTGGATGAAGATGGTGTGTCAACAGAGGACTTATAAAGATGGAACTAGGTGAAGATGTTGTGTCAACAGAGGACTTATAAAGATGAAACTGGGTACAGATGGTGTGTCAACAGAAGGCATGTAAAGATGAAACTGGATGAAGATGGTGTGTCAACAGAGGACTTATAAAGATGAAACTGGGTGAAGATGGTGTGTCAACAGAGGACTTATAAAGATGAAACTGGATGAAGATGGTGTGTCAACAGAGGACTTGTAAAGATGAAACTGGGTGAAGATTGTTTGTCAACAGAGGACTTGTAAAGATGAAATTGGGTGAAGATGTTGTGTCAACAGAGGACTTGTAAAGATGAAACTGGGTGAAGATGGTGTGTCAATAGAGGACTTATAAAGATGAAACTGGATGAAGATGGTTTATCAACAGAAGGCATGTAAAGATGAAACTGGATGAAGATGGTGTGTCAACAGAAGGCATGTAAAGATGAAACTGGATGAAGATGGTGTGTCAACAGAAGACTTGTAAAGATGAAACTGGATGAAGATGGTGTGTCAACAGAGGACTTGTAAAGATGAAACTGGGTGAAGATGGTGTATCAACAGAGGACTTATAAAGATGAAACTGGATGAAGATGGTGTATCAACAGAAGGCATGTAAAGATGAAACTGGATGAAGATGGTGTGTCAACAGAAGACTTATAAAGATAAGACTGGATGAAGATGGCGTGTCGACATTACATCCATGATAATGATTATATTGCTGATAAGGACTATTAATGTGATGATGATGATGACCATGATCATCAGCTAATAATTAATGGATGTGAAATCAGGGTGATGATATGAAGATTGTGACAAGGATGATGACGATGATTGTGACAAGGCTGGTGATGATGATTGTGACAAGGATGGTGACGATGATTGAGACAAGGATGGTGACGATGACTGTGACAAGGATGGTGACGATGATTGTGACAAGGATGGTGACGATGATTGTGACAAGGATGGTGACGATGATTGTGACAAGGTTGGTGACGATGATTGTGACAAGGATGGTGACGATGATTGTGACGACCATGAGCCAAGTGTGGGCACCTCTCTGGTCAAGTGTTGCACCGACACAACACCGGCAGTGCACAAAGCGCCAAATGTAGGGGACCGTTGTTCTGGCCAACCAGCTGTATGCGTGAGGCTTGGACCTCCTGCAGAAGATGGCCTGCAGTCAGTCCTTCACAATAGCGTGCACTGCGCAGACAGGAACGGGCAGCGGGCAGCGACACTGAAGCCAGGACTCAAGGCCTGCTCTCACTGGTCAGCGTGGACCGCTCCGGGCTATGCAGACTTGCAGGTTGTTCTGTTTGAGTGATCAGGACGTGTGGTCAGCGTGGACCGCTCCGGGCTATGCAGACTTGCAGGTTGTTCTGTTTGAGTGATCAGGACGTGTGGTCAGCGTGGACCGCTCCGGGCTATGCAGACTTGCAGGTTGTTCTGTTTGAGTGATCAGGACGTGTGGTCAGCGTGGACCGCTCCGGGCTATGCAGACTTGCAGGTTGTTCTGTTTGAGTGATCAGGACGTGTGGTCAGCGTGGACCGCTCCGGGCTATGCAGACTTGCAGGTTGTTCTGTTTGAGTGCTTGCAGAGGCATAGCCTTTAACTGGATGATGGTGGTGGTGACTATGGCAGCAACAGCGGTGATGATAAGAGTCATTCCGTTTTGATGTGTGTTGAGGCAGAGTCTGTAACCTGATGATGATGGTGGTGGTGACTATGGTGGCATGCATCACTGATGATAAGAGTCATTCTGTTTTGATGTGTGTTGTGGCAGAGGCTGTAACCTGATGATGAGAATGATGATAAAAACAACAGTGATGACAGTAAGAGTCATTCTGTTTTGATGTGTATTGTGGCAGAGGCTGTAACCTGATGATGACAATGATGATAAAAACAACAGTGATGACAGTAAGAGTCATTCTGTTTTGATGTGTATTGTGGCAGAGGCTGTAACCTGATGATGAGAATGATGATAAAAACAACAGTGATGACAGTAAGAGTCATTCTGTTTTGATGTGTATTGTGGCAGAGGCTGTAACCTGATGATGAGAATGATGATAAAAACAACAGTGATGACAGTAAGAGTCATTCTGTTTTGGTGTGTGTTGAGGCAGAGTCTTTAACCGGATGATGACGGTGATGATGACTGTGGTGGTGATGATGAGGACTATGGTGGTGATGATGACGGTGATGATGATGGCAATGTTGATGATGATGACAATGGTGGTGATGATGATGGTGATGACAGCAACAGTGATGATGTTATGAATCATTCTGTTTCAGTACATGCTGAGGCAGACTCCTTTTTCTGTTTCACCAACCTGATGGCAGAGATCAGAGACAGTTTTATGAAGTCCCTGGATGAGACACAGTGTGGCATAGGTAAAATCACTGTTGACAACTGATTACTGAGTGTGCACTGGTCTGTGTGGTGACCGTGACTGATTACTGACTGTACGCTGGTCTGTGTGGTGACATTACAGAGAGTGCATTAGTCTGTGTGGTGACATTACAGATAGTGCACTGGTCTGTGTGGTGACATTACAGAGAGTGCATTAGTCTGTGGGGTGACATTACAGAGAGTGCACTGGTCTGTGTGGTGACATTACAGAGAGTGCACTGGTCTGTGTGGTGACATTACAGAGAGTGCACTGGTCAGTGTGGTGACATTACAGAGAGTGCACTGGTCTGTGTGGTGACATTACAGAGAGTGCACTGGTCTGTGTGGTGACATTACAGAGAGTGCATTAGTCTGTGGGGTGACATTACAGAGAGTGCACTGGTCTGTGTGGTGACATTACAGAGAGTGCACTGGTCAGTGTGGTGACATTACAGAGAGTGCACTGGTCAGTGTGGTGACATTACAGAGAGTGCACTGGTCAGTGTGGTGACTGTGGCTGATGACTGAGTGTGCATTATGAATTGTGTGTGGTGACTGTGGCTGATGACTGAGTGTGCATTATGAATTGTGTGTGGTGACTGTGGCTGATGACTGAGTGTGCATTATGAATTGTGTGTGGTGACTGCTTGTGTACTAATAATGACTTGACTGATTACATTCAGCTCATTGGACTGTGTGGTGGCTGCTACAGTATAGTAATAATGAAAATAGTAATATATTTGATCATCAATAGCACCCAGTGCCTTACAACATCAAGGGGGGGTGGGGTCCCAGGACATGAAGCCACACGTATCATCATCGGGGGGGGGGGGGGGGGGGGGTCCCAGGACATGAAGCCACAGTCATCATCAGGGGGGGGGGGGGGGGTGTCCCAGGACATGAAGCCACACGTCATCATCAGGGGGGTGGGGTGGCAAACACAGAAGTTGCACAGTGTCTCTGTGTATAAATAAAACAAAGCAGCAACACGTAGATAAATCTGTCGTTCACACTTCCCCTCCCACCCCTGACCCCGACCCCCACAAAGCCATACAGACACATGCATACATGTGCGGGCATTTAGATCCAACAGGAATGAGTTCATCAGATATTTTTAGGCTTAAATGATAGGTTTTCAGAGCAGATTATATGAGTATGTGCATGGCTGTATGAATGTATTTGTGTGTAACTATGTGTATGTGTGTGGCCATGGCTGTGCGTGTCGATGCCTGTGTGTGTGGCTTTGTGAGTATGTGTGTGTGTGTGGCTTTGTGAGTATGTGTGTGTGTGTGGCTTTGTGAGTATGTGTGTGTGTGTGTGGCTTTGTGAGTATGTGTGTGTGTGTGGCTTTGTGAGTATGTGTGTATGTGTGGCTTTGTGAGTATGTCTGTGTGTGTGCAAGTGTGTCTGTGTGAGTGTGTGTGGGCATGTGTGCTTGTATGTGCATGCGTGCGTGTGTGTGTGTGTGTGAGTATATGTGTGTGAATGTGCATGTAAGGAGAGAACTCACTTTGGAGGAACTGTCATGTTTAAGACTGAAAAGAAGAGGAGGAATTGGTTTGAAGAGAAACAAAGAGGAGGAATTGGTTTGAAGAACTGGAGTAAATGTGAAAGGAGATAGACAGTGTAACTCCTCACTTAGGACCAGGCTGAAAGTCAGCAACGTAACACTGTCTTAGCAGGGGGTGCTTGGAACTATCATCTGCAAGGCTTCAACAACAGCAAAGAAGGGAAAAAATCTTAGAAGGGTGTTTTCTCATCAGCGGTTGTATTGTTTCTGAGAGTGCTCTGTGATTTCCCAGTGATACTGTTATATGTATTTTGCAGGGTATTCAATGTCTGACCTGATGCGGAAGCTTCGTGAGCATGATGTGGCGCTGTGGCACCGCGTGGACAGGATAGTTGTTTTTAACAATGTTATGAGGGGTTATTGTCGGGGCAGGGGGGTATTTTTTTTCAATTGTCTGACCTGATGCGGAAGCTTCGTGAGCATGATGTCCGGCCCCGGGTGATACTGTTATATGTATTTTGCAGGGTATTCAATGTCTGACCTGATGCGGAAGCTTCGTGAGCATGATGTGGCGCTGTGGCACCGCGTGGACAGTGATACTGTTATATGTATTTTGCAGGGTATTCAATGTCTGACCTGATGCGGAAGCTTCGTGAGCATGATGTGGCACTGTGGCACCGCGTGGAGGAGTTGGAGCTGAAGCCTCAGTTCTACGCGTTCCGCTGGATCACCCTACTGCTGTCTCAGGAGTTCCCTCTGCCTGGTGAGTCTGGATCACCGTTCTGCTCTCATACAAGTTTCTTTTGCTTAGTGAGTGTGGATCACCCTCCACTCTCTTGCAGGTTCACTGTTCCAGGTGAGTCTGGATCACCGTTCTGCTCTCTTACAAGTTCCCTCTGCCTGACTGGGCTAGTGAACATGACGGTCCACTTGCCCGATGGGTCTTGACTGGGCTAGTGAACATGACGGTCCACTTGCGCGATGGGTCTTGGCTAGTGAACATGACAGTCCACTTGCCTGGTGGGTCATGACTGGGTTGGTGAACATGACAATCCACTTGCCTGGTGGGTCATGACTGGGCTGGTGAACATGACAATCCACTTGCCTGATGGGTCATGACTGGGCTGGTGAACATGACAATCCACTTGCCTGATGGGACATTACTGGGCTGGTGAACATGACAATCCACTTGCCTGATGGGACATGACTGGGCTGGTGAACATGACAGTCCACTTGCCTGATGGGTCATGACTGGGCTGGTGAACATGACAGTCCACTTGCCTGATGGGTCATGACTGGGCTGGTGAACATGACAGTCCACTTGCCTGATGGGACATGACTGGGCTAGTGAACATGACAATCCACTTGCCTGATGGGACATGACTGGGCTAGTGAACATGACAATCCACTTGCCTGATGGGACATGACTGGGCTGGTGAACATGACAGTCCACTTGCCTGAAGATACTTTTCCTAGCCCTGTAGTGTATGAAACACATTTTTCTACTTCACATTGTGCCTCTTTTTCACAGTTTTAGCAAAGTAAAGAGGTGATGACATTGCAGTGTAGACGATGCTGCTCTGGTGTCTTTTCTGATGATCAGAAGGTTTGGTAGAGTCAGAAATCATCATCACAGAAGGCAACAAATTAATTGTGTACCTGCCACTTCATTTGTCATGAATGGGGTTTGCCTTTTTGGGACAAGTCCCGGAAGGAGCTTTTCCATTTCCAGTGCAAAGTAAGTTTTGATTATTTCACGATTGTTCGGTTGGCTCTTTGTCATTGATTGAACAAAAGAAAAATAGTTGGTTGATTTAAATGTCATCAGATTATTAGTATGTAGGAAGAAGGTGCTGGTAAGAAGGTTCTCCATTAAGAGCAGGTTTGAACGGTATCCTGCGAATCAAGAGCACGTCACTCTTTACTCCCACTGTCACAAGACAGTTGATGGTGTGATGATAAGACTCTGTGTGTTACATGTAGTGACTGCCAGTGTGTGTGCATTTTGAATTTGGGACCTGATATTCACTAACCTGGCGACTTTGGCTGTTTCAACAGTACAGTAGTACATGTATGTTGCCATAGCAAAGTGGGTAGTGATCTGATCATGCTGTTTGTTGCAGATGTCTTGAGAATTTGGGACTCGCTGTTTGCTGATCCTAACCGCTTTGACTTCCTCATTTACGTCTGTCTAGCCATGCTGATGTGAGTGCTCTGTAGGTGCATGTGTACTCCAGTGAGTGTTCTGTAGGTGTGTGTGTACTCAAGTGAGTGCTGGTTGTACACATGTGTTAACCCTTTTACAGTTCCCTGGTACAGACTGATGTTACATATGTTTACTGACTTTGTTCCGTCTTTGTACAGACTGGTGTTACATATGTTTACTGACTTTGTTCTGTCTTTGTACAGACTGGTGTTACATATGTTTACTGACTTTGTTCCGTTTTTGTACAGACTGGTGTTACATATGTTTACTGACTTTGTTCCGTTTTTGTCCAGTCTAGTGTTACATGCACTTACTGATTTTGTTCCGTCTTTGTCCTGACTGGTGTTACATGTGTTTACTTGGTTCTTTGTCCCGACTAGTGTTACATGTATTTACTTTGTTCCGTCTTTGTACTGACTGGTGTTACATGTACTTACTGACTTTGTTCCATTTTTGTCCTGACTGGTGTTACATGTACTTACTGACTTTATTCCGTATTCATCTCAACTGGTGTTACATGTACTTACTGACTTTGTTCCGTCTTTGTCCCGACTGGTGTTACACGTACTTACTGACTTTGTGCTGTCTTTGTCCCGACTGGTGTTACACGTACTTACTGACTTTGTTCCATCTTTGTCCTGACTGGTGTTACATGTACTTACTGACTTTATTCCGTATTCATCTCGACTGGTGTTACACGTACTTACTGACTTTGTGCCATCTTTGTCCCAGCTGGTGTTACACGTACTTACTGACTTTGTGCCATCTTTGTCCCCGGCTGGTGTTACACGTACTTACTGACTTTGTGCCATCTTTGTCCATGCAGACTGATGAGAAACGAGATCCTGACTGGTGACTTCCCATCCATCATGAAACTTGTCCAGGTCAGTGGGCTTCTCTTTCCACAAGTCATTGTTCTGGCATCCAATAATTACTGTTGTGTGTAGCGTCCAGTTTGTGCGTAAAGTGTGGAGCAGGTGTATTTTTCTGTAGAGTTCTGGCCCTGAAGTCAGTCAGAGTGTGTAGCATCCAGTTTGTGAGTAAAGTGTGGAGCAGGTGTATTTTCCTGTACAGTTCCGGCCCTGAAGTCAGTCAGAGTGTGTAGCGTCCTGTTTGTGAGTAAAGTGTGGAGCAGGTGTATTTTCCTGTACAGTTCCGGCCCTGAAGTCAGTCAGAGTGTGTAGCGTCCTGTTTGTGAGTAAAGTGTGGAGCAGGTGTATTTTCCTGTACAGTTCCGGCCCTGAAGTCAGTCAGAGTGTGTAGCGTCCTGTTTGTGAGTAAAGTGTGGAGCAGGTGTATTTTCCTGTACAGTTCCGGCCCTGAAGTCAATCAGAAAGGGAGATCACCCACCATGGCCTGTGGATGACTTCAGTTTACAAAGTGGACAGGTTGGACAGCAGTGAAGACAGCAGTGGGAATGAGCACAGGCCAAACTGTCTGCCTCTTGTAGTGTGGGCTGTAGCAGGGAAGATTACACTGCTGAAAACAAAACCTTTACCAAGTAATTGAAACGGTTCTGGTGATGATCGTGACAGCCTTTATTTCGATTTCATCAGTTTATTCTGGGCCACCACATTCAGCAGATGAAAACTGGGTTGGCCGAGACTATTTTGCCTGCTGCCACCTTTGCGTGTAAGAACCGCTTCTCACTTAGTTTGTCTCTAATGAAGCATGTACAAGGGTTAGCAATAATGTTCACAGCTCCGTATAAAGGGTGTGTTGCAGGAAATTCCTCTCCTGTTATTTTTTAACAGTCATCCCTCAACTCCACACACTCCTCTTTGCTGCAGTGCCACAAAGTCTGCCTGGAAGAAGGCCTTGTTTGGCACATTTAAGTATTCGCATCAACGGCGGCCATAACAGAATTGTCAGTGATAAAAGGTGCTCCAGTTAGTCGCTTCATCAGGTTTGGGAACAGGGGTGTTGTGCTGGTGGAGTGGGGGTAGTAAGTGGAGTGTTGCGGTTATGAAACATCCTGCAGGGGTGTTGTGCTGGTGGAGTGGGGGTAGTAAGTGGAGTGATGCGGTTATGAAACATCCTGCAGGGGTGTTGTGCTGGTGGAGTGGGGGTAGTAAGTGGAGTGTTGCGGTTATGAAACATCCTGCAGGGGTGTTGTGCTGGTGGAGTGGGGGTAGTAAGTGGAGTGTTGCGGTTATGAAACATCCTGCAGGGGTGTTGTGCTGGTGGAGTGGGGGTAGTAAGTGGAGTGTTGTGGTTATGAAACATCCTGCAGGGGTGTTGTGCTGGTGGAGTGGGGGTAGTAAGTGGAGTGATGCCATTATGAAACATCTTGCAGGGGTGTTGTGCTGGTGGAATGGCATCCCTCGGGTCCTGGCATTCGGCACTGACGTTGTTATGAAACATTCTGCAGGGGTGTTGTGCTGGTGGAGTGGCATCCCTCGGGGTCCTGGCATTCGGCACTGATGTTGTTATGAAACATTCTGCAGGGGTGTTGTGCTGGTGGAGTGGCATCCCTCGGGGTCCTGGCATTCGGCACTGACGTTGTTATGAAACATTCTGCAGGGGTGTTGTGCTGGTGGAGTGGCATCCCTCTGGTCCTGGCATTCGGCACTGACCTTGCCCTGCAGCTGCCTCAGCCAGTCGCATAGTTGTCCAGTTGCTGTGGGACCCTTCTGAAAAAGATCCACTTGCAGAATTCCATCAGCAGCCCAAATGCTAATGCCATGGATTTTCCCTGTCAGTTGGATGACCTTGGCTTCCTTTGCAGGGGGCGGGTCAGTGTGTTTTCGTTGCATAGTCCGTTGCCTCGTTTCCGGTGTAAAGTGGTGAACTCGGGTTTTGTCCACAGTCTCAGACCTGTTCAGAAAGTCGGCGGGATCTCCTTCAGATTGCCGCAGTTTGTCTGTCACAGGAGATGCTGAATTGGACGTTCTTTGGGGTGTCAGTCAGAAGTTTGGGAACTCATCTTGCAGACACTTTCCTTGTGGCCAGTGCTTTGGTTAAATGTGAAAAACGCCTGAGAGATGCCCGCAGTGGTGACTGCGTGCCTGACAGTCAGCCATAACTGGTCATGATGTCTGGCACTTCTTTCTTGGTTCATGGCAAAGTTCTGAAACAAGAATGACTGCTATCGTTCTAAACCAAGATCCAAACCTATAAAAGATTCAAAAGAACACAAAATCTGCACATTTTCAGAGTAATCCCCTTCATCAGGCTACAAAATGACTTAACTGTTGTTTATGTGTCATTTTGTAGCTTGACGAAGGGGACTACCCTGAACATTTGCAGATTGTGTGTCTGTGTCATAATAAATAAGCGTTCTTTTGAACCTTTTATGTGTTTGGATTTTGGTTCATGGTAGTTACAGGTTGTCAAGGATGGGGGCCATCTTATTGCATCCTCTTCTAAATTCTGTTGACTTTTTCACCCTGGTCTCAGTCCTAACCTGTTGACTTTTCACCCTGGTCTAAGTCCTAACGCTGTTGACTTTTCACCCCGGTCTAAGATGGAGCATGCACCCAGTAAATCTTAACACTGCCCTAATGAATGGCTTTGGCGGTGTGTTTTTGTTTTTTCCTCCCAAGTATGAAGACACACTACGGAATTTGGTCCATTTCCATGGCAGGGTGTCACATTTGTCTCTTCCATGATCAGTGATGTCATATGAAATGAAATGACACATGTATTTTTTACGAAAAATCTTCCCAATGGCACATAAATTGTGTGCCATTTTTTGTAGATGTTGCTCAGTGTCTTTGTATTTTTTTCTGTCATTGGGTTTTGGCTCTGATTTTAAAATTATCATCTTCTTCATCATTACTGTGGTAGTGAATGTCATTACTATTGTTTTATGTGTAGCCTACTGGCATGTAGATTAGCACGGACAGATTGTAAGAATAGGCAACTGCCTAAAATCTTAGTCCTTGTGTAATAAAATTCTGACTTCTGTATTGGGGCTGTGAACATTTTTAACAGTCCTTGTACTGGGGCTGTGAACATTTTTAACAGTCCTTGTATTGGGGCTGTGAACATTTTTAACAGTCCTTGTACTGGGGCTGTGAACATCTTTAACAGTCCTTGTACTGGGGCTGTGAACATCTTTAACAATCCTTGTACTGGGGCTGTGAACATTTTTAACAGTCCTTGTACTGGGGCTGTGAACATCTTTAACAATCCTTGTACTGGGGCTGTGAACATTTTTAACAGTCCTTGTACTGGGGCTGTGATTAACAAATTTTTAACAGTCCTTGTACTGGGGCTGTGAACATCTTTAACAGTCCTTGTACTGGGGCTGTGAACATTTTTAACAGTCCTTGTACTGGGGCTGTGAACATCTTTAACAGTCCTTGTACTGGGGCTGTGAACATCTTTAACAATCCTTATACTGGGGCTGTGAACATCTTTAACAGTCCTTGTACTGGGGCTGTGAACATTTTTAACAGTCCTTGTACTGGGGCTGTGAACATCTTTAACAATCCTTGTACTGGGGCTGTGAACATTTTTAACAGTCCTTGTACTGGGGCTGTGAACATCTTTAACAATCCTTGTACTGGGGCTGTGAACATCTTTAACAATCCTTGTACTGGGGCTGTGAACATTTTTAACAGATCCTTGTACTGGGGCTGTGAACATTTTAACAGTCCTTGTACTGGGGCTGTGAACATTTTTAACATCCTTGTACTGGGGCTGTGAACATTTTTAACAGTCCTTGTACTGGGGCTGTGAACATCTTTAACAATCCTTGTACTGGGGCTGTGAACATCTTTAACAATCCTTGTGTTGCGGCTGTGAACATTTTTAACAATCCTTGTATTGGGGCTGTGAACATTTTTAACAATCCTTGTTTTGGGATTTGATCTATTGAATGTGGTTTTGTTGTTACAATTTTTCTAGTACAGCTGTCTTGTTGCAGAACTTCCTTCACAGTCATTCATTTTGTTGTCATATCAAGAGAACTTCCTTTGCAGTTGTCATACTAACAGACCTTCCTTTTGTAGTTCTCATTTTGAAAGACCTTTACAGTTGTCATGCTGACAGACCTCACTTGACAGTCATCATGCTGACAGACCTTCCTTTACATTTGTCATGCTGACATTTACAGTTATCAAGTAGGTAGACCTTCCTTTACATTTGTCATGCTGACATTTTCAGTTATCAAGTAGGTAGACCTTCCTTTACATTTGTCATGCTGACATTTACAGTTATCAAGTAGGTGGACCTTCCTTTACATTTGTCATGCTGACATTTACAGTTATCAAGTAGGTGGACCTTCCTTTACATTTGTCATGCTGACATTTACAGTTATCAAGTAGGTGGACCTTCCTTTACATTTGTCATGCTGACATTTACAGTTATCAAGTAGGTGGACCTTCCTTTACATTTGTCATGCTAAAGACCTTCAGTTGCTGTTGTTATGGTAACAGGCCTTCCGTTACAGTTGTCCCGCTGACCCTGCGGTTGCTTTGTTGTCTCACCGACAGAACTTCCCCCACAACCGGATTGACATTGTGACGGTGCTGGCGAAGGCCACGGAGCTGTCGTACAGACAGAGGTAGCGGCATCACAACCAGAGTGGGTTTCCGCCTCACGTCACGAGGCGTGCTGCAGGAGGCAAGCTGGAGGGCTGTGGCGAGCGGAAGGCACAGGCCGGACTTGCTGTCAGCATGGCTGCACTGCCACAGGGGCCCCTGTCCGCCCGGACAGCCGGATACAAGTCTGTGTGTTGGGGGGATGTGTGCGTGTGTCCGTGTGCATCATTTTAGTGTGTGTTTGTGAAGGGTGTGTCTGAATGGTGTTTGTGTGTGCATGCTTGTGTTTGGACCCCTCCACTGGCCACAAGGGCTGTATATGGTTATATCAACTAACTCAGAGTGTGAGTGTGTGAGTGTGTGTGTGTGTGTGTGTGTGTGTGTGTATGTGTGTATGTGTGTGTGCAACCTACCCTGCCACAAGGACTGTTGTTTACGGTGATACCAGTTGAACAATGACTGCACATTGTGTCAGATGATTTACTGTTGAAAGCAGGGTTAAGTGTACAGGTATGTTGTTGGTGTACTGCGAGATCACAACTAAATTGATTTACAGAGACTCGTTTCTGTATGAAAATAAAGTTAAGGTATATTGTTGGTGTACTGCGAGACCACAACTAAACTATTTACAGACTTGTTTCTGCATGAAAATAAAGTCAAGAGATCACAACTAAATGGATTTACAGAGACTTGTTTCTGTATGAAAATAAAGTCACAGTCCACAAGCCAGTGCGTGGCCTTCATGTGTATGTAAATGAAATGTTGAGTTTTGACAATGATTTTCCACTGCAGTACTTTTTAAATAATCTGTTTTTAGTACTGATGGTATCTGAGCAAACGCCTCAACACACAACTGTGAGATATTGTTTGCCATTCAGTCCTGGCCCTGTGGCACCGACACCAGATTCAGTGCGCCAGCACAGGACTGGAAACCTCACCACTGAAAGATGAGACAGACTGTGAGCGCCGACTGGATGTATGGTATCATTGACCAGGCCATGGCTGGATGTGTGATATCCCTGACCAGGTCATGGCTGGATGTGTGATATCCCTGACCAGGTCATGGCTGGATGTGTGATATCCCTGACCAGGTCATGGCTGGATGTGTGATATCCCTGACCAGGTCATGGCTGGATGTGTGATATCACTGACCAGGTCATGGCTGGATGTAATGTCACTGACCAGATCATGGGTGGATGTGTGATATCACTGACCAGGTCATGGCTGGATGTGTGATATCACTGACCAGATCATGGCTGAATGTGTGATATCACTGACCAGGTCATGGCTGGATGTGTGATATCACTGACCAGGTCATGGCTGGATGTTTATTTTATGTGAACACATTGGAGCCCTAAGTGCTTCACAACGGCAACTGTAGCACTGTTCTCTGCGTGCAAGCAGACCCACAGCACTCCAGTCATCCGTGACTCTGAACGAGTGACTGTACACCCTGCATTCTCAATATCCACTAAAGTAGTTGCAGCGGTTTCAGTTGTTTCATGGCTGGTCCCACATGAAACTGCTGCTGTCTCGGCGCAAGTTCTGTGTACACCCCACAACTATGCACCAGTTTGCAGTGTCACTGTTCGAAGCCGTATGTAGGGTGTATGTGTGTTCAGCTGTAACCTGCCACCTGCACTTTTGGCAGAATGACTGGGATCCTTTACGTGCTGCTGCGGTAACACGGGGGTGGAACGGATACCGAAATCAGAGTCAGCGCAGACAGTTGAGCCTGGAGAAGAAAATTCTTTGCCTGCTCCTGCCGGGACTCAAACCTGAGACCTTTCCATTACAAGTGTGTCACTCAACCACTGAGCTACTCCCACTCCTAGAGCATGTGATATCACTGACCAGATCATGGCTGGATGTGTGATGTGGATGACCAGACCGTGGCTGGATGTGTGATGTGGATGACCAGACCGTGGCTGGATGTGTGATGTGGATGACCAGACCGTGGCTGGATGTGTGATGTGGATGACCAGACCGTGGCTGGATGTGTGATGACAGAGTCATAGCTGGACCTATAAATGAAAAAGATTACTGAAAAATGCGACAAAATATTTTGCTGACGTAAAATGTTGGTAATTGAGATCATATTGTAAATGGTTTATGCGTATATTAAGCAAACTTGATTGAAACTGCATTGTGTATAATTCAGTTTTGATTTTTTATCCTTTTCACATAAATTTGTGTTTTTAGCCGAAGTGCACTGCATCATTTTGTTTCCACCTAGTTCCTGTCTGAGTTCTTAACTGGCTTTATGAAAAAGGATTACTGACGACACTGCATGCCATCATTTATTTCCTTTTTTTTTAAATTGTAATTTGTTTTGTGTTGTTGGAAATTTCCAGGCAGTAGAATCTATTTTGGCTTTGGTGCAGTTGGACTGAAGACTGCTTGCCTTTGTGTGCATGTGTGAGTGAGCAGTGGAGACACCGGGGGACTGTTTGCATGGTGTAACATCACAGAACTGCTTGCATGGTGTGAGTGAGCTGTGAGACATCACAGAACTGCTTGCATGGTGTGAGTGAGCAGTGAGACATCACAGAACTGCTTGCATGGTGTGAGTGACCCCAGTTTGGGGGAACATCACAGCCAAGTCCTCGAGTCGTTGGGGGCAGTGACCGTGTTGAGGGGGAGGGGCTGTGAGACATCACAGAACTGCTTGCATGGTGTGAGTGAGCTGTGAGACATCACAGAACTGCTTGCATGGTGTGAGTGAGCTGTGAGACATCACAGAACTGCTTGCATGGTGTGAGTGAGCTGTGAGACATCACAGAACTGCTTGGATCACAGAACTGCTTGCATGGTGTGATATATGACGGTTGTATATCTTGTGAGTGTGCAGTGACATACAGACATTTGGACATCTTGTGAAATCAGCATCTTGTGAGTGTGCAATGACATACAGTTGGACATCGTTTGAGTGTGGTGTGACTTACAGACAGTTGTACAACTTGTGACTACATGGTATGACATACAGACAGTTGGACATCTTGTGAGTGTGGTGTGTCATACAGACAGTTGGACATCTTGTGGGTGTGGTGTGACATACAGACAATTGTACAACTTGTGACTATATGGTATGACTTACAGACAGTTGTACAGCTTGTAAAAGTACTATGACATGGAGACATTTGGACATTGAGTGTGATACAACATACCTGTAGACAATTTGTAGCAGATGTGCTGTGACATGCATACAGTGGGACATCGTGTGTGGGGGTATTCAGCAGACAAGTCTTGTGTGGGGGTATACAGCAGACAAGTGGACATCTTGTGAGGGGGTATACAGCAAAGTGGACATCTTGTGAGGGGGTATACAGCAAAGTGGACATCTTGTGAGGGGGTATACAGCAAAGTGGACATCTTGTGAGGGGGTATACAGCAGACAAGTGGACATCTTGTGAGGGGGTATACAGCAAAGTGGACATCTTGTGAGGGGGTATACAGCAAAGTGGACATCTTGTGAGGGGGTATACAGCAAAGTGGACATCTTGTGAGGGGGTATACAGCAGACAGTGGACATCTTGTGAGGGGGTATACAGCAAAGTGGACATCTTGTGAGGGGGTATACAGCAAAGTGGACATCTTGTGAGGGGGTATACAGCAAAGTGGACATCTTGTGAGGGGGTATACAGCAAAGTGGACATCTTGTGAAGGGGTATACAGCAAAGTGGACATCTTGTGAGGGGGTATACAGCAAAGTGGACATCTTGTGAGGGGGTATACAGCAACAGTGGACATCTTGTGAGGGGTGACAGCAGAAATGGATCTTGTGTTGGGGGTATACAGCAAGTGGACATCTTGTGATGGGGTATACAGAAATTGACTCTTGTGAGGGGTATACAGCAAAGTGGACATCTGTATTCCGCAAAGTGGACATCTTGTGTGGTGTGTGTAGTGTGACATGTGTAGTTAGTGTATACAGCAAAGTGGACATCTTGTGGGGGGTATACAGCAAAGTGGACATCTTGTGGGGGGTATACAGCAAAGTGGACATCTTGTGAGGGGGTATACAGCAAAGTGGACATCTTGTGAGGGGGTATACAGCAAAGTGGACATCTTGTGAGGGGGTATACAGCAAAGTGGACATCTTGTGAGGGGGTATACAGCAAAGTGGACATCTTGTGGGGGGTATACAGCAAAGTGGACATCTTGTGAGGGGGTATACAGCAAAGTGGACATCTTGTGAGGGGGTATACAGCAAAGTGGACATCTTGTGTGGGGGTATACAGCAGACAAGCGGACATCTTGTGATGGTGTGACAGAAGAAATTGTTTTTGTTTTGTTATGACCCATGGTATTTAATATGTGTAAATTACTGTTTGACCTCAAATAAACACATTCCCATATTTACATATTTTTTTTTTGTGTGTGTGTGTGTGTGCGTGTGTAGTTGTGTATGGTTGTGGTGTGTTCTGAAGATGCACCCTGTCCGTTTAGTGATATGCACTGAGTATACAAGGCTTACATAAGGTGGTGGTGAGAAAATCTGTATGTTGATTCCAGCCCACTGCCGGCTGGCCGAGCACTGACCCAGAAGCCTTGCAGACTTTTTCCTGGACAAGCAAGACCCATTTCTCAGCTTTCTGAAACTGCTGATTCAACTTCATCTTGTACTGGATGACAATCAACTGCAGTTGAGCAACTATATAAATATCTTGATTGCTATGAAGAAATGTTTACATCCGACTCTATTTCTCAGTCCAGTGACCTGGAGGGTTTTGGGTGACATCAAGCTTTCCAACACGGTTCCCAGCTTGAGTGTCTCTCAGTTGATTCCAACACAGTTCACAACCTGAGTGTCTCTCAGTTGATTCCAACACAGTTCACAACCTGAGTGCCTCTCAGTTGATTCCAACACAGTTCACAACCACAGTGTCTCTCGGTTGATTCCAACACAGTTCCCAACCTGAGTGACTCTCAGTTGATTCCAACACAGTTCCCAACCACAGTGTCTCTCAGTTGATTCCAACACAGTTCCCAACCACAGTGTCTCTCAGTTGACTCCAACACTGTTCACAACCCGAGTGTCTCTCAGTTGATTCCAGCACAGTTCCCAAACTGAGTGTCTCAGTTGATGATGTTGATCCCACTCTACAACAACAACAAATCTCTTGTTTGTCGTATGCTGTCGGGAACTTCATCAGATCACTGCAACATACTGCTATCTCTGAAGATGTCACCAATGAAAGAACAGTTGTGCACACTAATTGTTCTTTCGAGACTAGACTATTGCAGCTGGCTTTTGGCGAGCTAGCCAGAGTATCTTCTTAATCATAATGGATACTTAGGGGGCCTAACCAGTACTGGCCCTAAGTAAACATGCCTAAATATTGTCAACAAAGGTTCAGATGCACCTGCACGCATGCGTATCTCGGTCCGTGGACTGAAGAAAAGGTTTTTGACTTGAAAAAGGTTTTCAAGGCTCGGCCAATTAAAAGAACTGCCGGACAGAATTAGCATGACACCAGATAGAAACAGGTCCAAGATAGATGGCCTTGGAGTCTGGTAAGACAGTGCTGACACTTCTAAACTCCAGAACAATGCTGTTGGACTCGTTTTCAGAACCTCGAGATCCGCCCGTCACTCCTATGCTTCATTCTCTTCTGGCACTGGTTGTCTACCAACACTGACTGAAATTGTCTTTGCTTTAAGATAATCTCAATCTGAATCAAGCCCCCATCTACCTTTCACACTTTCTTCACCGTTACATTCTTCTCCGGCATCTCCGCTCTTCTGCCGACACCTGAGCGTTCAGAATACCGGCCTCTGTTCCGGCCGCACTGGCAAAGTCCCCGCGGGCGGTGCCGCCGTCAGCGTGGCCTCTTACCAGGCTTACTGAAGGGGCTACATGAACCAACCAGTTTCTGTCTGTCATGCAACCCCGGCCTGTCAGTTCTTTCAAGTTTCCTGTGAAAACCTCTTTTCCAAAACTGGTGAGCCCTTGCTAATTCAGTCCTATTGCCTCGAGATACGCGCGCGTGTTGCGGGTTGTGCCTGTAGTGTGTGTGTCACTAGTGTGTCCCGTGCGATTACGGCTTTTGAATCTTTGTTAAGTTAAATGTTTGTTTCTGCAGTATACGTCGACAGCATCCAAGAATCTGGCATTAGTGCAACGGGTTGGGGTAGATATATTTGCATTTTAAAAGTACCAATTTCATTCCAACCTCAGAATCAATGATCGGAATCCATCAGTCCGTCCGATTCAATGGGATTTCTCCCAGTAAAAATCGAAACTGCCATCCATACTGGCAAGATGTATTGCAAAATCCTGCCGGCAGAGATCGCAACTGTTTTGATTTCTTCTGGGAAAAATCTCAATGTATGTGGAGAAATCCCAATTTTAATTTCTACCGGTTAATGTCTTTCTGCAAAGTTCTGCAGTTGAGTGTTGAGGGGAAACCACTCTCGCACGCGTAAACTGTCCTTCCGGCGGGTTTGGCATCATGGACGAAAAGAAGACTCCGGGCGAGTTTGGTTGCAGAAATTGCTAGCAGTCTGGATCGCATTTTCAGTGCACGGTAGACGTTGTAGTTTGAGCTATAAATAGAGCAGAACCTCAGCGTCAGGTTGTGGACATAATGGCAGCAGGAGGGCCGTCGCGCCGGCTGCAGTGTAAAGACCTCCATGCCTACCTGAGGTCACTGGGCTCCAGCATTCTGGATAAGTTGTACAACCACCCGGCCACATGTCTTGCAGTCTTCAGGTATGTCTGCTGTTGTTTTTGTTGAACAGTCATGCTGCCACCTGTATAATTGTATTGCATTATCTGCCAGTGCAGCGTGGACACTGTGTTACAATCGATACCGCTGAACACTGTTTATAGTGATAAGTGTAAAATCTTACAATGTTACTTGTTAGTGTTACAACTTACATTACATACATGTTCATGTTGGGAAAAAGAATCCAGAGTTCAAATATTTTATGGATGGCAGGGAGCTTCAGTGTGTAGAGGTATAAAAAGACCTGGGAGTTTTTGTTGATGCACTACATCAGTACATGTGTACAGAATATCATATTTAGGTTAATAATATATCATGTGAGTGCTCAGGGCATTGATGATTGATGATTGATGCATTATTGTTACTATTATAAAGACTTAAAATTTGAACAGCATATAAATGAGACTGTCAAAAAAGCAAATAAAATAGCAGGCATGATCACACATTACATTCAATATAAACATAAACTGATAAAGAGATTATGGTGCCACTTTTTAAATCATTAGTTAGACCTGTTTTAGAATAATATTATGGTAATGCTGTGTAGGCACCTTGTTTAATAAAAAGTATTTATAATTATAACTCATATTGAAAATGTGCAGAGACGCTTTTCCAAACATATTACTGGCATGAACAACCTGGAGTAGGAGCAAAGACTAATGGTACTAAAATGACCAAAATTACCAAGCTTGGAAATGGAATACAGAAGAGCAAGAGGGGATATGATTGAAACTTATTGTTTAAGCTGCATGAATCTGCTTAAAGTAAAAGTCCAAGGTTTTTAAGTATGCAAAATGACCATCGAAATTATTGACAAATGAGTCACTAGTTTCAGATTTAAATTTTAATGAAATAAAAAAATGAAAAAAATGTTTAATTGGGTTTTTAATTGATTTTATTTTCTGTAGACTTTCCTGGAAGTGACGTCAGTCTGGGGAGTCAGTGCGGTTGCCATCTTAGATTCTTCAGTAAACTGTGTATGCATGTGGTCGACAAAAAAGTTAACTATGCCGGCCTACTGTGTTGCTGCGAACTGTAACAATTCGCAGGGGACCCCAGGTATGACAATGCACAAGCTCCCACGCAATCGACCCACAGTGAGGCGAAAATGGATTAAATTTATACAATTCAAACGAGCTGACTTTTTTGCTGCGCCGCATCACGCCCATTTGTGTAGCGAGCACTTCAGTGAGTGAGATTTCGCAAACTCCATGGAATACCACATGGGGTTTGCTGACACAATGTTCTGGTACTCTTTCAAAATCCTGCCCGACAGGCTCAAACTAATGCAGCTGTATCCTTGTGGGTCTCTCGGGCAAAGTATCGGTTTTGTCTTCAGAGCTCGAGTTGGCCATTTTGTGGTGACTCCCCAGAGTGACGTAGTAGGCATATGGTCATGTGATTTGGGCTTTCGGTACGACAGAAAATGCCTTTTTTTCATGCATTTATGACCCTCAGATCACAGTTTCACCTACATCATTGTTCTCAGCGAGCTTTAACGGAAATTGTGTCAAAAATCACCCCTAACCTTGGACTTGTCCTTTAAGACAGTTCTTACTAATCAGTATGCACATTTTTATTTTTTATTTTTACTAATGTTCAGTGTTTAACTGTTATAACCAGTTGGAACAGCTTGCCATCCAACATCGTATTAGCAGGACTCTAGACTCCTTCAAAAACCTTTTAGATAAACAATGGAAACAGAATATATATATATATATATATATATATATATATATGGCATAAGATAACCGATGAAAACAAGCCAGGTCAATTTACGCAGCACTCCTAAAGAATAATGTTGCCCATAATAATTAATATAAACCAAAAGATAAATTAGCAGGCAAAGGCTAGAAAGCCTAGGAGCCATAATCTGATATGAAAAAGAAAAGAAAAGAGAGAATGGACAAGCCAGCTGGCCAGAGCTTGATGGACTGTTACTATACATGTCTTAGTGTTAGTGTTACAGTTGCTACACTAAGTCTACGACAGTTACAGTATGACAGTTAGTACCACTAAGAGTATGATACTATTGACAGTTACAGTGCAGCCTATACAGCCTCAGCCTCCAGCTTAACAGTGGAGGTGGAAGCAGCCACCCATGCCCTCCGCCTTCTATTGTTGTCCACTGTTCCCTATGGTCCTATAGATTAGTATTATTAACAAAGTCAAAATCTCACTGGTTATTTTGGTTGCCTTCACAGAATCACACACACACACACACAGTGGCACACAGGCTGATACCCGTAACTAGTCAGTGACAGTGACATACTTCATTTACTTACATGAACACTGACTTATTGAGTGCCTCATTTTCAGATGAGCCCTAAGCACTTCACAATGGCAACTATTGGATGGTTCAGGTGGGGTTGTTAAATGTTAACTCCCTTGACTTTTGCCCAGCAGCGCTTAAGTCTCTTGGCTGCTTTTACTTACGGTGCATACTTTCTTCACAATGGAAGGTGGTGAGGTGACTTTGCAAATTTTACACTGCCAACTTTAAAGGCATTTTTGGAGGCCCATAGTCAGAATGTGTCTAGCAACAAGCAATAACTTCTTGCTCGTGCTATAGGTCTTAGGATGCCCCAAAACACATTTTTTCCCCAAAATTGCGATATTCTGGTCAGCCAAAAAACGATGCAAAGACACTTTTTTTCCACCTCCATCCCCTTTCCCTGGTAATTTTTGGAACTGCAACAGTGGTGGCATTTGTACTGCTTTGCAATTCTAGGTTCAACTTCCATCGTTATTAACTTATACACAGTGTGAAGCAATGCCTACTCAGAAATCGGCCTGGAAGTGACGATGCGACCTCTTGTGACCTCTTGCACAAAAGATTTACAAAGGGCATTCACTCGTGCAAACCAGCTTCACTGAACCGCCCAGTAGCACTGTTCTCTTTGAGGCTGTGCTCTTTTACAATAAAATATACAGCTAGAGCCAGGATGTAGGAAAATTAGCTCTGATTTTAATTACAGTTGTTTATTTTACATGCCACATGGAAGGAAGTTTACAGACTTTACAACAAAAAATGTTGTGTCCACCATGAAGTTGTTAAGGGAAAGACTTTGTTATCTTTGTAGGGAAAGACACTGTTATCTTGCAAGCTGATATATATATATATATATATTAAAAAAATGAGAGAAAAAAAAAAAAGTGTTACAAGCAAAGAAAATGTGTCCACCTGTAATCATGACAGATATTTTTAAAAAGAAAGAAAAAAAAGCTTTGAATGTGATGAGCTTATTTTGTGCTGCAGTCATGAAAGCAACTTTAGTTATAAATTCTAATAAAATTCATTATATTTTTTTATCAAAATTCATTGGCTGTGTTTTATCTTCATTTTGTTTTTAAATTGCTTATGGCAGTCAGCTGGTTGCAACACAGGACATCATTGTTACAAATTTGAATTTGAAATAAGTGAATTAAAGTCATTACAGTTTTGTTAAAAGGTTATCATGAATGAGGCAAGTTAATTTCTTGCCCAGACTGGCAACATTTTTTTCTTCTTTAAAATTTAATTTTAAACAAACATTGTTTCTTTTGTTGCATCTGACAGATTCACATTGTCTGTCTTAAAAAAACAAAAAAACATTTTTTCTTTCAAAACTGCATCATCTTTTTATCTGATTTATTTTAAGACGTGAAGCTGCTGAAATGTATACAAAACAGACGTACAACTCTTCTTAGTTTTAAATGGTATTACTTGCATGCTAACAGACTTTTCCTCCTTGACTTTTCACCTATACTCTCACCTCGGTAGCACCTTTTGACACAGCCTCACTGACACTGTCTGTGTTGACGCTACTGTTGTAATGACAGAGACCTGCCTGTGCCAAGCTGTGTGAACTCGTTACAGTTGATACTGCTGTTGTTGAATGAGTGACTGTATTGCTCAGTGCTATGACTGTGTTGAGAGAGATCTGAGAGAGGTGTGTGGATGCTTTCAGCCTGTTCCAATACTGTTGTTTAAGGAGCAGCCAGTCATTACTCATCATGATGTCTGTGTTGGCAGAGATCTGTGACTGTGAGAACTGTGGGGATGCTTTGTTCCAATACTATTTTGTTTATAATTGATGTAAATGGAACAGCCAGTCATTACTCAGCATGATGTCTGTGTTGAGAGAGATCTGAGGGAAGTGTGTGGATGCGTTCAGTTTGTTCCAATACTGTTGTTGTTTATGCAGCAGCCAGTCATTACTCAGCATGGTGGCTATGTTGACAGAGATCTACCGGAGCTGGGTCGACACTTTGTGATGCGACTGTTATTTGTGGAGCAGCCGGTGGCACAAGCTGTGGTTGGTCAGTGGATCTCCCGTGATGCTGAGTCAGTACATTTCACACAGTTCTCTGTGTGTGTGTGAGTGTGAGTGTGTGTAAAACAAACTTTGTTTAAAACTAATGAAAGAGACTTACTCACTTAGACTAGTTAGAGACAGATTTTTTATATTTTTTAAAGAATTGATTATCATGTTTGCATATCATAATATATATAAATTATAATATTAATTATATATTATATTTTATGTGATTATCTATTGAGTTAGTATTACTATTAGTAATCACTAAATCAGAATTATTGGCTCACATGAACATTTGTGAGTTCGTCTAATGTTCTGCAAGTGTGATAGACTATAAAATTTAATACAGTTTAATTTTACTTAAATGTGAAAAGTCTTTAGTGTGTGACTGTGGTAACATGGTGTGTGACTGTGGTAACATGGTGTGTGACTGTGGTAACATAGTGTATGACTGGTAGCATGGTGTGTGACTGTGGTAACATGGTGTGTGACTGGTAGTATGATGTGTGACTGTGATAGCATGGTGTGTGACTGTGGTAACATGGTGTGTGACTGGTAGCATGGTGTGTGACTGTGGTAACATGGTGTGTGACTGGTAGCATGGTGTGTGACTGTGGTAACATGGTGTGTGACTGGTAGCATGGTGTGTGACTATGTTAACATGGTGTGTGACTGTGATAGCATGGTGTGTGACTGGTAGCAATGTGTGTGACTGTGGTAACATGGTGTGTGACTGGTAGCAATGTGTGTGACTGTGGTAACATGGTGTGTGACTGGTACTGTGTGGACTGGTAATGTGTGTGACTGTGGTAACATGGTGTGTGACTGTGGTAACATGGTGTGTGACTGGTAGCAATGGTGTGTGACTGTGGTAACATGGTGTGTGACTGGTAGCATGGTGTGTGACTGTGGTAGGGGACATGGTGTGTGACTGTGGTAACATGGTGTGTGACTGTACATGGTGTGTGACTGTGGTAACATGTGTGTGACTGTGGTAACATGGTGTGTGACTGGTAGTGGTAGCATGATGTGTGACTGTGGTAACATGGGGTGTGACTGGTAGCATGGTGTGTGACTGTGGTAACATGGTGTGTGACTGGTAGCATGGTGTGTGACTGTGGTAACATGGTGTGTGACTGTGGTAGCATAGTGTGTGACTGGTAGCATGGTGTGTGACTGGTAGCATGGTATGTGACTGTGGTAGCATGATGTGTGACTGTGGTGTGTGAGTCTGTGACTGTGGTAGCACTGCTCTTGATTGTGAGTGTTACACTAGTGGAACAGTGTAGTAGCACAGCATGTGTGACTGGTACTATGTTAGTGTGTTAGCACTGTGTGAGACTGTTAATACTGTGTTAGCACTGTGTGAGACTGTTAGTACTGTGTGAGACTACGTTAGTACTGTGTCAGCACTGTGTGAGACTATGTTAGTAATGTGTTAGCACTGTGTGAGACTATGTTAGTAATGTGTTAGCACTGTGTGAGACTGTTAGTATGTGTAGACTGTGTGAACTGTGTCAGCACTGTGTGAGACTGTGTTAGTATGTGTCAGCACTGTGTGAGACTGTTAGTATGTGTCAGCACTGTGTGAGACTGTGTCAGTACTGTGTCAGCACTGTGTGAGACTGTGTCAGTACTGTGTCAGCACTGTGTGAGACTGTGTTAGTACTGTGTCAGCACTGTGTGAGACTGTGTCAGTACTGTGTCAGCACTGTGTGAGACTGTGTCAGTACTGTGTCAGCACTGTGTGAGACTGTTAGTACTGTGTCAGCACTGAGTGAGACTGTGTTAGTACTGTGTCAGCACTGTGTGAGACTATGTTAGTACTGTGTCAGCACTGTGTGAGACTGTGTTAGTACTGTGTCAGCACTGTGTGAGACTGTGTCAGTACTGTGTGAGACTGTGTTAGTACTGTGTCAGCACTGTGTTAGTACTGTGTCAGCACTGTGTTAGTACTGTGTGAGACTGTGTCAGCACTGTGTGAGACTGTGTCAGCACTGTGTTAGTACTGTGTGAGACTATGTTAGCAGTGTGTTAGTACTGTGTCAGCACTGTGTGAGACTATGTTAGTACTGTGTCAGCACTGTGTGAGACTGCGTTAGTACTGTGTCAGCACTGTGTGAGACTGCGTTAGTACTGTGTCAGCACTGTGTGAGACTACGTTAGTACTGTGTCAGCACTGTGTGAGACTATGTTAGTACTGTGTCAGCACTGTGTGAGACTGCGTTAGTACTGTGTCAGCACTGTGTGAGACTGGTTAGTACTGTGTCAGCACTGTGTGAGACTGCGTTAGTACTGTGTCAGCACTGTGTGAGACTGCGTTAGTACTGTGTCAGCACTGAGTGAGGCTGTGTTAGTACTGTGTCAGCACTGTGTGAGACTGTCAGCACTGTGTGAGACTGTGTCAGCACTGTGTCAGCACTGTGTGAGACTGTGTTAGTACTCTGTGAGACTGTGTCAGCACTATGTGAGACTGTGTCAGCACTGTGTTAGTACTGTGTCAGCACTGTGTGAGACTGTGTTAGCAGTGTGTTAGTACTGTGTCAGCACTGTGTGAGACTACGTTAGTACTGTGTCAGCACTGCGTGAGACTGCGTTAGTACTGTGTCAGCACTGTGTGAGACTGCGTTAGTACTGTGTCAGCACTGAGTGAGGCTGTGTTAGTACTGTGTCAGCACTGTGTGAGACTGTGTTAGTACTGTGTGAGACTGTGTTAGTACTGTGTGAGACTGCGTTAGTACTGTGTCAGCACTGAGTGAGGCTGTGTTAGTACTGTGTCAGCACTGTGTGAGACTGTCAGCACTGTGTGAGACTGTGTCAGCACTGTGTCAGCACTGTGTGAGACTGTGTCAGCACTGTGTGAGACTGTGTTAGCAGTGTGTTAGGACTGTGTCAGCACTGTGTGAGACTGTGTTAGCAGTGTAACCTGTATCATGTGTTGCACAGGAAGGAACGACAGGAAGTGATAGCGGCGCTGACGGAGCTGCGCGTGTGGCACAGCCAGGCAGTGGTGGGGGGCATGATGGGATGGATACTGAACCCTGTGTTCCGTGAAAACATGAAGACTGCTCTGCTTGGAGGGTGAGCATACTCCAGAATCAGAATCAGAATATTTATTGTCCCAGTACAAGTTTACAAGGAAATTTGTCTTACTGCGCACAGTATCAAATAGAATAAACAGTAGACTGATAAACACGGCAACAAAGGCTAAAAACACACCAGAAGCACATACACACACGCACGCACGCACACACACACACACACACACACCCTATTATAGACATACACATACATTTCAGGTACGCACATGCATGCACACACACACACACACACAAACAAGCATGTACACACCCACAGTAATGCACACACAAACACACTCTTGTGCCATGTAAATGTACAAAAGTAGAAAGAATATGAATATGAATAAGTTGTGATTTTGCTTGTGGTGAACATTTAACAAGAGCAATATGAATAACGATGGTCATAGTGAGGGTTAAGTGATGGCTCTGGTGATGATGATGATGACAGTGATGATGCTACTCTGGTGATGATGATGACTGTGATGATGCTACTCTGGTGATGATGCTACTCTGGTGATGATGATGACTGTGATGATGCTACTCTGGTGATGATGATGATGACTGTGATGATGCTACTCTGGTGATGACGACGATGACTGTGATGATGTTACTCTGGTGATGACGATGATGATGCTACTCTGGTGATGACGATGATGACCGTGATGATGCTACTCTGGTGATGATGATGATGACTGTGATGGTGCTACTCTGGTGATGACGATGATGATGCTACTCTGGTGATGACGATGATGACTGTGATGATGCTACTCTGGTGATGACGATGATGATGGTGATGATGCTACTCTGGTGATGACGATGATGACTGTGATGATGCTACTCTGGTGATGACGATGATGACTGTGATGATGCTACAGAGGCCAGGCATGGGCAGGTGGGGTGAAGATGTCTGCAGACAAACATGCACGTGATATTTCCTTCTTGGACAAGTATGCCTTGGAACGATGGGAGGTGGGTGGTATTGTGTTTCTTTTTTTGTGTGTGGGGGGGGGGGGGGGGGGGGTTGCATGCTTTATTATCAGGCTTGGGAAGTGTATGCCCATTGGCATATATACCCCGTCAAGTTCCCAGCATGCCCCAAGACAATCAGTCCTCATGGAGGTACTGAGTGAAACAAACCACCACACACTTAAATGAGAATTTGTTCATGCACTAGTTTTCCTTGGACAAAGTTGGAAGGTGCTTGTGGTTGTGGTGATCACAGTAGCCTCACAGTCAGCTTTATTCCTGAGCATTCACAATTTGAGTTATTGGTCGCTGATTTTTGCACAGTCAGTAGCAAAGACCAGTGCGGTGTCACATTCGTGAGCGAGTTCACATGGCTTACTGAACTGACGTAATAGTTAATGCATGTCAATTCAGTAAGCCACGTGATGAAAACTTTTCAGATGAAAAATGTAGGTACAGATGTAACAACTGGAAATGTATAGACTGGATATTGAGTGAAATCAACTCAAAGTTGGAGAATTTTCTTCAGACAGCACACATGCTGTACTTAATGTGGGCCCATGTGTTTGCTGCAGGCTGTGGCTCCACATTTTATCCTGTTTTACTGCCACAACACCCTAGCCATCTCTAACTTCTAAGGACCGTGGCTCCACATTCATCATGTTTTACTGCCACAACACCCTAGCCATCTCTAAGTCTAAGGGCCGTGGCTCCACATTGATCATGTTTTACTGCCACAACACCCTAGCCATCTCTAAGTCTAAGGACCGTGGCTCCACATTGATCATGTTTTACTGCCACAACACCCTAGCCATCTCTAAGTCTAAGGGCCGTGGCTCCACATTGATCATGTTTTACTGCCACAACACCCTAGCCATCTCTAAGTCTAAGGACCGTGGCTCCACATTGATCATGTTTTACTGCCACAACACCCTAGCCATCTCTAAGTCTAAGGACCGTGGCTCCACATTGATCATGTTTTACTGCCACAACACCCTAGCCATCTCTAAGGGCCGTGGCTCCACATTGATCATGTTTTACTGCCACAACACCCTAGCCATCTCTAAGGGCCGTGACTCCACATTCATCATGTTTTACTGCCACAACACCCTAGCCATCTTTAAGGGCCGTGGCTCCACATTGATCATGTTTTACTGCCACAACACCCTAGCCATCTCTAAGGGCCGTGGCTCCACATTCATCATGTTTTACTGCCACAACACCCTAGCCATCTTTAAGGGCCGTGGCTCCACATTGATCATGTTTTACTGCCACAACACCCTAGCCATCTCTAAGTCTAAGGACCGTGGCTCCACATTGATCATGTTTTACTGCCACAACACCCTAGCCATCTCTAAGTCTAAGGACCGTGGCTCCACATTGATCATGTTTTACTGCCACAACACCCTAGCCATCTCTAAGGGCCGTGGCTCCACATTGATCATGTTTTACTGCCACAACACCCTAGCCATCTCTAAGGGCCGTGGCTCCACATTGATCATGTTTTACTGCCACAACACCCTAGCCATCTCTAAGGGCCGTGGCTCCACATTGATCATGTTTTACTGCCACAACACCCTAGCCATCTCTAAGGGCCGTGGCTCCACATTGCATCATGTTTTACTGCCACAACACCCTAGCCATCTCTTAAGAAGGCCGTGGCTCCACATTATCATGTTTTACTGCCACAACACCCTAGCCATCTCTAAAGGGCCGTGGCTCCACATTGATCATGTTTTACTGCCACAACACCCTAGCCATCTCTAAGTAGGCCGTGGCTCCACATTATCATGTTTTACTGCCACAACACCCTAGCCATCTCTAAGTGGCGTGGCTCCACATTTCATGTTTTACTGCCACAACACCCTAGCCATCTCTAGAGCAAGAACCGTGGCCACATTGATAGTTTACAGCAAAGAGCTGATTGTACAGGCGTGCTCCATTGATCATGTTGATTACTGCAAAACAGATGTGTGCCGTGTACATCATCATGATTTACTGCCACAACACCTGCATGGTCAAGGGCTGGCTCTTATTGTTTTACTTGCCACAGACACCCAGAACATTCAGCATGTGGTGCCGTGCTTTACTCCAGGATCCCATTTCCCAAACATGCCATGCAATGGAGGCGATGGTTTTACTTTACTCAGTGATTCCCACTCCCAACATCCAGCATATGGCATGGTGTTTTAAACTTTGCCCAGGAACCAAACATCCAGCAATGATGTGTTGTTTTTTACTTTACCCAGGATCCCACCCCAAACATCTTGCAATGGATGGGATGATTTTTTACTTTACCCAGGATCCCACCCCAAACATCCAGCAATGGATGGGATGTTTTTTTTTACTTTACCCAGGATCCCACCCCAAACATCTTGCAATGGATGGGATGGTTTTTTTACTTTACCCAGGATCCCACCCCAAACATCAGCAATGGATGGGATGTTTTTTAAAAAAACTTTACCCAGGATCCCACCCCAAACATCTTGCAATGGATGGGATGGTTTTTTTACTTTACCCAGGATCCCACCCCAAACATCAGCAATGGATGGGATGTTTTTTTACTTTACCCAGGATCCCACCACAAACATCTTGCAATGGATGGGATGTTTTTTTTAACTTTACCCAGGATCCAACCCCAAACATCTTGCAATGGATGGGATGTTTTTTAACTTTACCCAGGATCCCACCCCAAACATCCAATGGATGGGATGTTTTTTTTACTTTACCCAGGATCCCACCCCAAACATCTTGCAATGGATGGGATGTTTTTTTACTTTACCCAGGATCCCACCCCAAACATCTTCCAGCAATGGATGGGATGGTTTTTTTACTTTACCCAGGATCCCACCCCAAACATCTTGCAATGGATGGGATGGTTTTTTTACTTTACCAAGGATCCCACCCCAAACATCCAGCAATGGATGGGATTGTTTTTTTACTTTACCCAGGATCCCACCCCAAACATCTTGCAATGGATGGGATGTTTTTTTAAACTTTACCCAGGATCCCACCCCAAACATCCAGCAATGGATGGGATGTTGTTGTTTTTACTTTACCCAGGATCCCACCCCAAACATCCTGCACTGGGAACATGGGGGTGGGGGTTTACACAGGATCCCACCCCATACATCCTGCAATGGATGGGATGTTGTTTTTACTTTACCCAGGATCCCACCCCATACAGCCAGCAATGGATGGGATGTTGTTGTTTTTACTTTACCCAGGATCCCACCCCATACATCCTGCAATGGATGGGATGGTTTTTTTTACTTTACCCAGGATCCCACCCCAAACATCCTGCACTGGGAACATGGGGGTGGGGGTTTACACAGGATTCCACCCCAAACATCCTGCACTGGGAACATGGGGGTGGGGGTTTACACAGGATCCCACCCCAAACATCCTGCACTGGGAACATGGGGGTGGGGGTTTACACAGGATCCCACCCCATACATCCTGCACTGGGAACATGGGGGTGGGGGTTTACACAGGATTCCACCCCAAACATCCTGCACTGGGAACATGGGGGTGGGGGTTTACACAGGATCCCACCCCATACATCCTGCACTGGGAACATGGGGGTGGGGGTTTACACAGGATCCCACCCCATACATCCTGCAATGGATGGAATGGGTTTTTTTACTTTACCCAGGATCCCACCCCAAACATCCTGCACTGGGAACATGGGAGTGGGGGTTTACACAGGATTCCACCCCAAACATCCAGCACTGGGAACATGGGGGTGAGGGTTTACACAGGATTCCACCCCATACATCCTGCAATGGATGGGCAAGGGGTGGGGGAGGGATACTTTACCCATAATTCCACCCCATACATCCTGCAAGGGGTGGGGAAGGGTTACTTTACCCATGATTCCACCCCATACATCCTGCAAGGGGTGGGGGAAGGTTACTTTACCCATGATTCCACCCCATACGTCCTGCACTGGATGGGGGGGGGGGGGGGGAGGTCTTACTTTACCCATGATTCCACCCCATACATCCTGCAAGGGGTGGGGGAGGGTTACTTTACCCATGATTCCACCCTGGGAGCACTGGAGGGTTTGCCTTAGCTGGGATTCCAGCCCATATTTAAAGACTTGATATGGTCGGCCTTGCCGGATGGACCTGTGGCAGTGGGCATTTCGCTGGTGTGGCACAGCCACCTGCTGCCACACCCACACTTGCCACTTCCGCCACTGTGGTCTGGGACTTGTCTGCTGAAACTAGCATTCTGGCAACTGACCTGACAGGTCTGAAAACTAGCATTCTGGCAACTGACCTGACAGGTCTGAAAACTAGCATTCTGGCAACTGACCTGACAGGTCTGAAAACTAGCATTCTGGCAACTGACCTGACAGGTCTGAAAACTAGCATTCTGACAACTGACCTGACAGGTCTGACGGCACATTCACTCCACCTTTTACCTGCATGGGCTGGGGATGGTCACCCGCTGCTGGAATGGTAGTCAGCCTGTCACAAGGTAGCGGCTGTCAGGGTTGTGTGTCTGTGACAACAGGAAAGGTTGGTGTTGCTATCCACCATGTATTCCTTTCCCCCTTGTGTAAAACACCAAAATACATACTTGTAGCAATCACCACAAGGATGTGTGTGTTTGTGACAGAGAGGAGGGGGATACAGCATCAGTCAGTGTCAGACCCGTTTACTCTTACAATTTTGGCTTAAAATATACAGTATTCAGGTGCTTTTTACGAATGTACACTGGCCTAGTGAAAATTACAGTTTGACTTAAAACATTTTTTTAAAGCTGTTTTCTCCCTTAGCACCGCTTGGAATTCGATGACAGTATTTCCAATTGACAGTATTTGTGGTGTGAAGGCAACAAGGGCCAGCATCATGAAACAGATGGAGCTGATAAAGAGCCCGCTGCGAAGACTAGGTCTACAAAGAAGAAGAAAATGTACCATCAAAATTTTCACCAAGAGTACAGAACTCTGTACCCTGTACTTCATTCTTCAATGGAGGGGCCACAATTTGTGTATAACAGAGGGGCCACAATTTACATATTGCACAGGACGTCATTCTTCAACAGAGGGGCCACAATTTGTGTATAACTATAACAGAGGGGCCACAATTTGTGTATAACAGAGGGGCCACAATTTACATATTGCACTGTATGTCATTCTTCAACAGAGGGGCCACAATTTGCATATATAACAGAGGGGCCACAATTTGTGTATTGCATTGTGTGCATTTCAGATCTCTTGATTGCACATGGTGGAAAAACGGTTTAGAAAACCATCAGGAGACTCATTCTGACAAGAGCTGTTGGAAACAACATGGGCCAGGTGTTGCCACGGAGATTGGCCAGAGGTGGCACAGAGATTGGCCAGAGGTGCCACAGAGATTGGCCAGGTGTTGCCACGGAGATTGGCCAGGGGTGGCACAGAGATTGGCCAGAGGTGGCACAGAGATTGGCCAGAGGTGCCACAGAGATTGGCCAGGTGTTGCCACGGAGATTGGCCAGGGGTGGCACAGAGATTGGCCAGAGGTGCCACAGAGATTGGCCAGGTGTTGCCACGGAAATTGGCTAGGTGTTGCCATGGAGATTGGCCAGAAGTGGCACAGAGATTGGCCAGAGGTGGCAGAGATTGGCCAGAGGTGGCACAGAGATTGGCCAGAGGTGGCTCAGAGATTGGCCAGATGTGGCACAGGTCTCTGACTTCATCTGGGACATTGGACTTGGAGTGTTTTTTTTGTTTTGTTTGTATCTGTCGTGAGGTTGAACATTTTCTGCTGAGCAGTTGATTAAAACAAAATGTGTGTGGGAATATTGTACTGTAATGCATTGTGTTCATTTACAGTAAATACAAGTGCATCTTAATTTACTATTTTCTCGCTGATTTTACTACTTTTGTCTTTAAATCTTCTATGGTACAATGGTAGGGGTAAACAGGTCTGCCATAGTAACAGTTTCCACGGTGATGCATGTGACAGGGAAGAGGGTGAGATGTTGCATAGAACCAGGCAACGGTTTAGTGCATGTTTCTGTGGCAACAGTTACCAGGTGGTGCGTGTGTGACAGGGAGGAGGGGCAGATGTTGCATAGAACCAGGCAACGGTTTAGTGCATGTTTCCGTGGCAACAGTTAACAGGTGCTGCGTGTGTGACAGGGAGGAGGGGGAGACGTTACCCAGCATCACGCAGGAGGGGTTCCAGTTCCTGTTGATGGACACGTCCTCCCAGGTCTGGTACTTCCTGCTGCAGTACCTGGACACCGTGCACAGCCGTGGCCTTGACCTTGTCAGCTGCCTCTCCTTCCTCTTCCAGCTCAGCTTCTCCACTCTGGGCAAGGTGCACACCCCGCAGGGCAGGGGTCACACTGGGGGCAGGGCAGGGGTCACAGTGGGGGCAGGGCAGGGGTCACACTGGGGGCAGGGCAGGGGTACAGTGGGGGCAGTGGAGGGGTCACAGTGGGGAGGGCAGGGGTCACAGTGGGGGCAGGGCAGGGGTCACAGTGGGGGCAGGGCAGGGGTCACAGTGGGGGCAGGGCAGGGGTCACAGTGGGGGCAGGGCAGGGGTCACAGTGGGGGCAGGGCAGGGGTCACAGTGGGGGCGTGGCAGGGGTCACAGTGGGGGCGGCAGGGGTCACAGTGGGGGGCAGGGGTCACATGGGGGCAGGGCAGGGGTCACAGTGGGGGCAGGGCAGGGGTCACAGTGGGGGCAGGGCAGTGGGGGGGCAGGGGTAGGGAGGGTCACATGGGGGCAGTGGGAGGGCAGGGTCACAGTGGGGGGGGGCAAGGGGAGGGCAGGGTCACAGTGGGGGCAAGGGGAGGGCAGGGGTCACAGTGGGGGCAAGGGGAGGGCAGGGGTCACAGTGGGGGCAAGGGGAGCGTAGGGGTCACAGTGGGGGCAAGGGGAGGGCAGGGGTCACAGTGGGGGCAAGGGGAGGGCAGGGGTCACAGTGGGGGCAAGGGGAGGGCAGGGGTCACAGTGGGGGCAAGGGGAGCGAGGGGTCACAGTGGGGGCAAGGGGAGGGCAGGGGTCACAGTGGGGGCAAGGGGAGGGCAGGGGTCACAGTGGGGGCAAGGGGAGCGTAGGGGTCACAGTGGGGGCAAGGGGAGGGCAGGGGTCACAGTGGGGGCAAGGGGAGGGCAGGGGTCACAGTGGGGGCAAGGGAGCGAGGGGTCACAGTGGGGGAGCAAGTGGGGGCAGGGGGGTCCAGTGGGAAGGGGCAGGGAGGGGTCAAGTGGGGGCAAGGGGAGGACAGGGGGTCACAGTGGGGGCAGGGCAGGGGTCACAGAGGGGGCAGGGCAGGGGTCACAGTGAGGGCAAGGGGAAGGCAGGGGTCACACTGGGGGCAGGGCAGGGGTCAGTGGGGGCAGGGCAGGGGTGCATTGTGGGTAAGAAAGAAAGTGGTGGAGGGGATTACAGGGGAGTGGGGGTTGGATGTGTGCAGTCTTTATATAGAGACTGCAGTGAAGGTGGACATTGTTTGAACAGGGTGTGTAGGTGGACATGGTTTGAACAGTGTGTAGGTGGACATGGTTTGAACAGTGTGTAGGTGGACATGGTTTGAACAGCATGTGTAGGTGGACATGGTTTGAACAGGGTGTGTAGGTGGACATGGTTTGAACAGCGTGTGTAGGTGGACATGGTTTGAACAGTGTGTGTAGGTGGACATGGTTTGAACAGCGTGTGTAAGTGGACATGGTTTGAACAGCAGTGTGTAGGTGGACATGGTTTGAACAGCATGTGTAGGTGGACATGGTTTGAACAGCATGTGTAGGTGTTCCATTACATGCAGCAAGACTGTAGGAGCAGTGAGGTGGTGTGCTTTTGTAAAGATGGTGAGACGTTTAGAAATCGTCTTACTTACTGTTGTCGTTATTGATGCTTTCATTGATGTCATTACTTGTGTTCATGTTTTCACTTAATTTGGTAATTACACAAAATTATTGGAACACATACAGGGTTGCATTGAAATGGCTTTTGTTATTTTATTGATGTTATAAATACTTTATTGATGTTGTTATTGCTATTCCATTGTTGTTAATGATGTTATAAACATTTTATTGTTTATGTTATTGATATATTATTTCATGTTGTTATTGATAGTATAAGTGTTTTCTTGATGTCAGTATTGATATTTGATGTTGTTATTGATGTTATAAATGCTTATTGATGTTGTAATTGGCATTTGATGTTGTAAGTGATGTTATAAATGTTGCGTTAACACTGTGTGCAGGACTACTGTACAGAAGGGATGAGCGAGTCTCAGCTGCGGTTCCTTCAGCATCTGCGAGAGTTTGGTTTGGTCTACCAGCGCAAGGTGAGCAGGACTCACACTTTTGATAGGCCCTTTGGTGTCAGAGTCTGCAGCTTTCTGATGGGACTTTGGGCCTCACATCCGGTGACAAACAGCTGTTCAGTTTATCAGTCTTGGTCCAAAATAATGGGCCATGGTCCTTTAAAAAATACAGTGAAATGATGTGTAAGGTTATGTTAAACACAAATATGCATGCTTAAAACAAAAGGGACCTTGCTTGGAACAGCTTTGGATGCTACTGCAACATGCTTTGAGGGGCTGTACCTGACAGACATGTTACAACATGCTTTGAGGGGCTGTACCTGACAGACCACATGTTACAACATGCTTTGAGGGGCTGTACCTGACAGACCACATGTCACAACATGCTTTGAGGGGCTGTACCTGACAGACCACATGTTACAACATGCTTTGAGGGGCTGTACCTGACAGACCACATGTTACAACATGCTTTGAGGCGCTGTACCTGACAGACAACATGTTACAACATGCTTTGAGGGGCTGTACCTGACAGACAACATGTGTTTCAGCGCAAGTCGCAGCGTTACTACCCAACACGCCTAGCCATCAACATCGCCTCCGGGCTAAAATCTGTGTCCTCCGACACGCACCGACCAGGGTTCATCGTCGTGGAAACCAACTATCGCATCTATGCCTACACAGGTGGAACATTTTGTGTTTTGGTAACAGCCTAACATGACTGTTTCTGTTTTGTGTTCTGAACTGCTGATCCCTTTGGGACCACGCTTGGTACGGTGGGATGTGGCCATAAGCACTGCTGATCCCTTTGGGACCACGCTTGGTACGGTGGGATGTGGCCATAAGCACTGCTGATCCCTTTGGGACCACGCTTGGTACGGTGGGATGTGGCCATAAGCACTGCTGATCCCTTAGGGACCACGCTTGGTACGGTGGGATGTGGCCATAAGCACTGCTGATCCCTTTGGGACCACGCTTGGTACGGTGGGATGTGGCCATAAGCACTGCTGATCCCTTTGGGACCACGCTTGGTACGGTGGGATGTGGCCATAAGCACGGCTGATCCCTTAGGGACCACGCTTGGTACGGTGGGATGTGGCCATAAGCGCTGCTGATCCCTTAGGGACCACGCTTGGTACGGTGGGATGTGGCCATAAGCACTGCTGATTTAGGCCCAGGCTTAGAATGGTGGTATGTCGCCATAAGCCAGAGTGTCGGGTCAAAACTGTTTTGTCAGTCCTGTATTTTCTGTACTACTGATATCTGCAATGTGCATCCAAACTAGATGTTTTGACATACTATACTGATGACCAGACCTAATGCAAGCAAAATGGGAGTATATTGTTTACTGCAGTATCTCGGGACACATGGTATACTGACAATACTGTTGACTTGCAGTATCTAGGGACACAAGGTGGGGTATTTTGTATACTGACAATACTGTTGACTTGCAGTATCTAGGGACACAAGGTGGGGTATTTTGTATACTGACAATACCGTTGACTTGCAGTATCTAGGGACACAAGGTGGGGTATTTTGTATACTGACAATACCGTTGACTTGCAGCATCTAGGGACACAAGTGTGGGTATTTTGTATTCCGACAATACCGTTGACTTGCAGCATCTATGGACACAAGTTTGGGTATTTTGTATACCGACAATACCGTTGGCTTGCAGGATCTAGGGACACAAGTTTGGGTATTTTGTATACCGACAATACCATTGACTTGCAGTATCTAGGGACACAAGGTGGGGTATTTTGTATACTGACAATACCGTTGACTTGCAGTATCTAGGGACACAAGGTGGGGTATTTTGTATACTGACAATACCGTTGACTTGCAGTATCTAGGGACACAAGGTGGGGTATTTTGTATACTGACAATACCGTTGACTTGCAGTATCTAGGGACACAAGGTGGGGTATTTTGTATACTGACAATACCGTTGACTTGCAGTATCTAGGGACACAAGTGTGGGGTATTTTGTATACTGACAATACCGTTGACTTGCAGTATCTAGGGACACAAGTGTGGGTATTTTGTATTCCGACAATACCGTTGACTTGCAGTATCTAGGGACACAAGGTGGGGTATTTTGTATACTGACAATACCGTTGACTTGCAGTATCTAGGGACACAAGGTGGGGTATTTTGTATACCGACAATACCGTTGACTTGCAGTATCTAGGGACACAAGGTGGGGTATTTTGTATACCGACAATACCGTTGACTTGCAGTATCTAGGGACACAAGGTGGGGTATTTTGTATACCGACAATACCGTTGACTTGCAGTATCTAGGGACACAAGGTGGGGTATTTTGTATACCGACAATACCGTTGACTTGCAGTATCTAGGGACACAAGGTGGGGTATTTTGTATACTGACAATACCGTTGACTTGCAGTATCTATGGACACAAGTTTGGGTATTTTGTATACCGACAATACCGTTGACTTGCAGTATCTAGGGACACAAGGTGGGGTATTTTGTATACTGACAATACCGTTGACTTGCAGTATCTAGGGACACAAGGTGGGGTATTTTGTATACTGACAATACCATTGACTTGCAGTATCTAGGGACACAAGGTGGGGTGTCTTGTCACACATGGCAGCAACCCTTGTTCTAGGATTCTGCATAAACTGGTGCTGCTGAAGTTCAGTATTGATCAGTTGTAAGAGGTCTGAATGCCCTGTTCCTCTTTCAACACATTTGTTGGATGAGTGTAGGGAATGTCAGTGTGTTGTCCCACCTGAGTGTGGGGAATGTCAGTGCTGTCCCACCTGAGTGGGGGGAATGTCAGTGTGTTGTCCCACCTGAATGTGAGGAATGTCAGTGTGTTGTCCCACCTGAGTGAGGGGAATGTCAGTGTGTTGTCCTACCTGAGTGAGGGGAATGTCAGTGTGTTGTCCCACCTGAGTGAGGGGAATGTCAGTGTGTTGTCCCACCTGAGTGAGGGGAATGTCAGTGTGTTGTCCCACCTGAGTGAGGGGAATGTCAGTGTGTTGTCCCACCTGAGTGTGGGGAATGTCAGTGTGTTGTCCCACCTGAGTGTGGGGAATGTCAGTGTGTTTTCCCACCTGAGTGTGGGGGAATGTCAGTGTGTTGTCCCCCCTGAGTGAGGGAATGTCAGTGAGTTGTCCCCCCTGAGTGAGGGAATGTCAGTGAGTTGTCCCCCTTGAGTGAGGGAATGTCAGTGAGTTGTCCCCCCTGAGTGAGGGAATGTCAGTGAGTTGTCCCCTCTGTCTGTCTGCAGATTCCCCCCTGCAAGTGGCTCTCATCGCTCTCTTCAGTGAGATGTTGTACAGGTAGGAAACCTGATGGCTGTAGGCAGTTTGTACCGTATTTGATCTGTGACTTTGTATTTTTAGTCAAATTCAGAATTCAACCCAAACACTCTGAAAGTGATTGTTTTCAAAGTTTGATATCTGTAGCTGACAAATCAACAACAAACAGAAGGGGGGGGGGGGGGTGATAGTTGATATCTGTAGTTGACAAATCAACAACAAACAGAAGGGGGGGGGGGGGGGGGGGGGTGATAGTTGATATCTGTAGCTGACAAATCAACAACAAACAGAAGGGGGGGGGGGGGGGGTGATAGTTGATATCTGTAGTTGACAAATCAACAACAAACAGAAGGGGAGGGGGGGGGGGGGGTGATAGTTGATATCTGTAGTTGACAAATCAACAACAAACAGAAGTGGGGGGAATGTCAGTGGGGGGTGATAGTTGATATGTGTAGTTGACAAATCAACAACAAACAGAAGGGGGGGGGAAAAAAGTGGGGGGGGGGGGGGGGGGGGGGGGATAGTTGATATCTGTAGAGATGTCAGATGTACAGAGGTTTGTAGTGCTGTTGCACAGACAGGAGATATGATGTCTGTAGTGGTCAGTAGTGGTCAGTTCTGCCGATTTTGTACAGGTAGGAGACTTGTGTTGGTGTGACAGTGTAACACTATATTAACATGGTGCAACAGTGTAACACTATATTAACATGGTGCGACAGTGTAACACTATATTAACATGGTGCGACAGTGTAACACTATATTAACATGGTGCGACAGTGTATCACTATATTAACATGCTGTTGGAAGTGTTATATCTCAATGTGGAAGAGACTAAAGGTGAGTGTTGGTGCGACAGTGTAACACTATATTAACATGCTGTTAGAAGTGTTATATCTCAGTGTGGAAGAGACTAAAGCTGAGTGTTGGTGCGACAGTGTAACACTATATTAACATGCTGTTGGAAGTGTTATATCTCAATGTGGAAGAGACTAAAGGTGAGTGTTGGTGCAACAGTGTAACACTATATTAACATGGTGTGACAGTGTAACACTATATTAACATGGTGCGACAGTGTAACACTATATTAACATGGTGTGACAGTGTAACACTATATTAACATGCTGTTAGAAGTGTTATATCTCAATGTGGAAGAGACTAAAGGTGAGTGTTGGTGCGACAGTGTAACACTATATTAACATGCTGTTGGAAGTGTTATATCTCAATGTGGAAGAGACTAAAGGTGAGTGTTGGTGCGACAGTGTAACACTATATTAACATGCTGTTAGAAGTGTTATATCTCAATGTGGAAGAGACTAAAGGTGAGTGTTGGTGTGACAGTGTAACACTATATTAACATGCTGTTAGAAGTGTTATATCTCAATGTGGAAGAGACTAAAGGTGAGTGTTGGTGCGACAGTGTAAAACACTATATTAACATGCTGTTAGAAGTGTTATATCTCAATGTGGAAGAGACTAAAGGTGAGTGTTGGTGCGACAGTGTAAAACACTATATTAACATGCTGTTGGAAGTGTTATATCTCAATGTGGAAGAGACTAAAGGTGAGTGTTGGTGCGACAGTGTAACACTATATTAACATGCTGTTAGAAGTGTTATATCTCAATGTGGAAGAGACTAAAGGTGAGTGTTGGTGCGACAGTGTAAAACACTATATTGACATGCTGTTAGAAGTGTTATATCTCAATGTGGAAAAGACTGAAGGTGAGTATTGGTGTGACAGTGTAAAACACTACATTAACATGCTGTTGGAAGTGTTCTATCACACTGTGGAGGAGACTAAAGGCAAGTGTTGGTGTTACAGTGTAAAACACTATATATCACACTGTGAAGGAGACTAAAGGCGAGTGTTGGTGTGACAGTGTAAAACACTATATATCACATTGTGTAGGAGACTAAAGGCGAGTGTTGGTGTAACAGTGTAAAACACTTTATATCACACTGTGGAGGAGACTAAAGTCGAATGTTGGTGTGACAGTGTAAAACACTATATCACACTGTGGAGGAGACTAACGGTGTAAAACACTATATATCACATTGTGGAGGAGACTAAAGGCGAGTGTTGGTGTGACAGTGTAAAACACTATATCACACTGTGGAGGAGACTAACGGTGTAAAACACTATGTATCTCACTGTGGAGGAGACTAAAGGTGAGTGTTGGTTTGACAGCATAAAACACTATATATCACAACGTGGAGGAGACTAAAGGCGAGTGTTGGTGTGACAATGTAAAACACTATATATCACACTGTGGAGGAGACTAAAGGCGAGTGTTGGTGTGACAGTGTAAAACACTATATATCACAACGTGGAGGAGACTAAAGGCGAGTGTTGGTGTGACAGGTTCCCCAACATGGTGGTGGCCAACCTGACGCGGGACAGTGTGCGAGCAGCACTGGCTCGTGGAATCACAGCCGAGCAGGTCAGTTCTGTAGCTCTTAGCTCACACCAGTTTTGTGTGTATGTGTATTTAAGTGAGTACCTGTTTGTAAGGGGAGCTGTTTGAGTGTGCGTTTGTGGGGGGAGGTGTTTGAGTGTGTGTTTGTGGGGGAGGTGTTTGAGTGGGGGGCGGGGGGTTGAGTCGAGTGTGTAAGAGATGTTTGAGTTGTGTGTAAGAGGTGTTTGTGGGGGGAGGTGTTTGAGTGTGCAAGAGGTGTTTGTGGGGGAAGGTGTTTGAGTTGAGTGTGTAAGAGGTGTTTGTAGGGGGAGGTGTTTGAGTGTGTAAGAGGTGTTTGTGGGGGAAGGTGTTTGAGTGTGTAAGAGGTGTTTGTGGGGGGAGGTGTTTGAGTGTGTAAGAGGTGTTTGTGGGGGGAGGTGTTTGAGTGTGTGTTTGTGGGGGGAGGTGTTTGAGTGTGTGTTTGTGGGGGGAGGTGTTTGAGTTGGTGTGTAGGGAGGTGTTTGTGGGGGGAGGTGTTTGAGTGGTGTAAGAGGTGTTTGTGGGGGGAGGTGTTTGAGTGTGTAAGAGGTGTTTGTGGGGGGAGGTGTTTGAGTGTGTGTTTGTGGGGGGAGGTGTTTGAGTGTGTAAGAGGTGTTTGTGGGGGGAGGTGTTTGAGTGTGTGTTTGTGGGGGGAGGTGTTTGAGTGTGTGTTTGTGGGGGGAGGTGTTTGAGTGTGTAAGAGGTGTTTGTGGGGGGAGGTGTTTGAGTGTGTGTTTGTGGGGGGAGGTGTTTGAGTGTGTGTTTGTGGGGGGAGGTGTTTGAGTGTGTAAGAGGTGTTTGTGGGGGGAGGTGTTTGTGGGGGGAGGTGTTTGAGTGTGTAAGAGGTGTTTGTGTTTGTGGGGAGGGAGGGGGGTTGCTGCTGTGTTGCACCAGGGTGAAATGACGTGCTGTATGTTTCTGCAGATTCTCAACTACCTTCGGTCCCATGCTCATCCGAATATGCTGCAAAAAGTAAGTGGAGTTGTGCAAAAGGGACAGAGAGAGAGAGCCAGTCAGAAAGAGACAGGAAAAAACTTGGAAAGAGAGGGACAATCAGAAAAAGAGTGTTAGAAGGAGAGAGTCAGAAACAGAGAAATAGAAAGATGATCAAAGCTTAGGTATGAAACATAAATTGTAAATCCAAGAAAGAACGGCTTGTTCCTGTAATTTTGACCACCAAAGCCTCAGCCAAGTGTCACCAAGACACCTTCCTGAGGATCTGCAGTTAACTATGTTTAACCTCTGAGCCACGATGTTTAACCTCTGACCCACGATCACCAGTTTTGTCTTCATTTTAATGGTGCAGCCAAATTGCAAACTGGAAGGAACAGGTTATGGTACACCATACAGCCTGCAAAGTTCACCCGTCTTGGATTCCTCTGCATTCTGTTACATATATATGTGTGTTCACGGGCCCCAGCACAGCTTATAATTAAGAACTGTCGGTGCAGGAAAACATTGCGCCAATCCCCATGTTGTACGTTTCATTGGCCGATCCCCACATTGCAGGTTTCATTGGCCATTTTTCTGTCACAGTATTATAATGTTCTCTCACACTTGGAGTTCAGTTTTGCACTGGTTTGTTGTGCATTTTGCAATGGTTTAATGTGCTTTTCACAATTTCAGTTTTGTAGTGGTTTATTGTGCACTTCAGTTTTTTTACAATTGTATTGGTTTATTGTGCACAAGAATAGAGCGGGGAGCACAAAAGAGTGTGGGGGGGGGGGGGGGGGGGAACTCAAGGGAAAGTTTTAGAGAGTGATTGGTGCACAACGTGTGTTTCCTTCTGTGTGTATATATGTAAATAGTTATTGCTTCCTAGGTGTTGTCTTTAATAAATACTATACTTAGGTTCTGTTTGTTGAAATGTACGTAAATGGTTTTTGTCAAGTTGCTTGTACAGCGCAGTTAGAGAATGGTGCTTTATGGGAATTGTTTCTTATTATTCTATTTTTGACTTTCCAGAGTCCGGTCATCCCACCAACGATAACGGACCAGGTACGACTGTGGGAGCTGGAGCGAGATCGTCTGACTTTCACTGATGGAGTTCTCTACAACCAGTTCCTGTCCCAGTCGGACTTCGAGATGCTGAGAGATTATGCCAAGGTCTGTATTGGGGCGTGTTAGCATGCGCACACTTCTTTCGGGGTTACTTTGGCAGAAATTGAAGTTGGGGGGGGTGGGGGGGGGTCTTCTCTCCTGGGTTGAATGGCACAAAACAGAACCAAAGGTCACAACACTAACAGACTCAGGGCCGTTTTTCAAAACCCTGAGCAAGACAAACTGGAGCCTTGTGCGCTTATCCTGCCATCAGACCAGGTTTTCACTCTTTGTAAGCCCTGGTTGGTTAGTTGTTGGTTTTTAACACCCTTTTTTAACGCGTAGTCAACCTTGTAGGTTGTATCAGGGCATGTGTGTAAGCTTTTGGCAAAACAAGATGTAACCTTGTGAGCCTGTCCTGCCGTTAGATTTCAGGTTTGGTTGTATATATATATATATCTGTATCTATCTACGTCTTCCCTCACATCCTTTAACCATTGCTGAACATTGTAAAATTACCTCTACAGCACAAAGAACTATTCCTCTCTATATGGTGTGGGTAAACATAAAGTGACCCCCAAAATGATTTACTCAGCCTACCTGTTCCTCTGATCCAGACCCGCTGCTGGGTTTCTGGGGTCAGCTGTCTAGCTGCTGCTACTTCTCCAAACTGGTCATTTTTCTAATGGAGTTTTCAAGCAGATTGGTAAGAGCCCCCGCACCCCCCAGAACATACCACTGGTAGTTCATGTATCTTGTAGTTGCATTTGCTTGTATGCCATCAGAGTTACTACATTGTGCTTGTGGTACCCCTGTCAAGTGCTAATTAACTCCCTTGTTTGTTGATTTCCCCCCCCCCCCCCCCCCCCTTTTTTGTGTCCACATTGTTGTCATCATTGTGGCATGGCTGGCGCCACGCGCCTCTGCTTTGCAGGAAATGGATGTCTTGGTGTGGGAGCTGCCAGAAAAGCGAGTGATGGTCGTCACCAAAGATGGACATGACTCCGTCAAACGTTTTTGGAAGCGACAACGACAGACGTGAGCAAGCTGCGTTGGGACTGCAGTGTCCAGAGGATGGTGTGGGGGTGAGAGGAAAAGTGAACAGGTGCAGCCACTTGGGAAGAGCACCTACCTGGTGTGTCATGGTGCCCTGTTGGTGCAACATGTCATGGTGCCCTGTTGGTGCACTCAACTCCTGGTGTGACATGGTGCCCCGTTGGTGTGACATGACATGGTGCCCTGTTGGTGTGTGCTCAACACCTGGTGTGACACAGTGCCCCGTTGGTGTGACATGTCATGGTGCCGTGTTGGTGTGTGCTCAACACCTGGTGTGTCATGGTGCCGTGTTGGTGTGTGCTCAACACCTGGTGTGTCATGGTGCCGTGTTGGTGTGTGCTCAACTCCTGGTGTGACAGTGCCCCGCTGGTGTGCACTTTATTTGTTTTAAGCATCATAGTCTTGCTGGAAGTTTGAGTGGCCTGACTTGGGTAAGGCAAAGCAGCCTCACCCACTCCAGTCAGTGCTTGCAGTATTTTCCTGTGACAGTGGTATGGCTGCCTGTGCTTGGGATTTGTGATGTGTGCCACAGGTGTAGATGCATGGGATTGCACACTGTTTGTATGGACACCATAAAAGTCGGTGCAAAGTCGAGTCTGGGAGAAAAGTCCATTGCTGCAACTGGGACTCAAACCTGCATTAGTATTATGCCTGGCTTTTCACTGGACCAGCTGAGCTATTCCCCCGCCCCACATGACACCAGGTGCCTTCTGTAGTGGTTTATTTTATCTGTCGCTATGCTCTCAACACTGGTGAGATATGATGCACATTCTCACCTTTGACAAGGTCTACACTCACGCTGGGTTGACTCGGTGCCCCGTCGGTATGCTCTCAACACTGGTGAGATATGGTGCACATTCTCACCTTTGACAAGGTCTACACTCACGCTGGGTTGACTCGGTGCCCTGTCGGTATGCTCTCAACACTGGTGAGATATGGTGCACATTCTCACCTTTGACAAGGTGTACACTCGCGCTGGGTTGACTCGGTGCCCTGTCGGTATGCTCTAGTGAGATACGGTGCACACCTGGTTTAACATCATATTTGTAATTGTTGTGATTGTACTATTGGCAGGTCTGCAGACTCCTTCAGCTGCAGTTTTGTCAGCCAGCCGCCACTGGTGGACCATCATTCCTTGTGACTGTACGAGTCTTTGGACCATCATTCATTGTGACTGTACGAGTCTTTGGACCATCATTCATTGTGACTGTACGAGTCTTTGGACCATCATTCACTGTGACTGTACAAGTCTTTGCTGTTTCATCTATCATTGGAATTATTTGGTGTCAAGCGCACTGTGCCATTTGTAATTTGTGTGAAAATCACTTGTCTGTGTGCATGTGCAATTCCACATGGAAAAGAGAGAGGTCCGTCTTACATGGTGATCTTCTGTGCTAAATAAACACTGCTAAACCAAACAGCCTTAACTTCACTTTGTGAGCAGACACTGCCATATAGTACCAAGCACACTTCTGGGGGGTTGCTCCCTATTTTCACTGTTGTGGCAAGCAGCATGTGTCCACCAACACAAGTGTGTGACCAGCAACCAACACAAACATGACCAGCAACCAACACAAACATGACCTGCCACTGACACAAAACATGACCATCCATCAACACAAACATGATCTGCAACCAACACAAACATGACCATCCATCAACACAAACATGATCAGCAACCAACACAAACATGACCAGCCATCAACTCAAAGTATGCGTCCATCCACCAGCATAACCATGTGACCATCTGTCACAAGTATATGACCATCTCTCAACACCATAGTATGACTGTCAACAAAAGTAGATGACCAACTGTCAACACAAGTATATGACCAGCTGTCAACACAATAGTATGACCAACTGTCAACACAAGTATATGACCATCTGTCAACACAATAGTATGACCATCTGTCAACACAAGTATAAGACCAGCTGTCAACACCACAGTATGACCAGCTGTCAACACAAGTATATGACCAGCTGTCAACACCATAGTATGACCAACTGTCAAGTATATGACCAGTATATGACCATCTGTCAACACAATAGTATGACCATCTGTCAACACAAGTATATGACCATCTGTCAACACAATAGTATGACCATCTGTCAACACAAGTATAAGACCAGCTGTCAACACCATAGTATGACCATCTGTCAACACAAGTATATGACCAGCTGTCAACACCATAGTATGACCATCTGTCAACACAAGTATATGACCAGCTGTCAAGTATATGACCAGCTGTCGACACCATAGTATGACCAACTGTCAACACAAGTATATGACCAGCTGTCAAAACAAGTATATGACCAGCTGTCAACACCATAGTATGACCAACTGTCAACACAAGTATATGACCAAGACAAACGCCTGACCATCCATCAACACAAACATGACTGCAAACACAAATACGACCATCCATCAACACAAATGTGACCATTCATCGACATGTCACCATCAGGCAACACCAGCATTGCCATCTGTCAATGTAAATGTGAATAGCCACCAAACGTGGCCATCCATCAATGCATACACATTCGACCATCACATATATGACCACCAGCACTAAAATGTGGCCATCCATCAATGCATACGCATGTGGCCATCCATCAATGCATACACATTCGACCATCAGAGATATGACCACCAACACAAACGTGGCCATCCATCAATGCATACGCATTCGACCATCACAGATATGACCATCCGTCAACATAAACATGACCATCCGTCAACACAGACATGTTACTATCCATCCACACAAATGTACAATCATCTGTCAACACTGATATGACCAAGAAACAAGTACATCAACTAACAAAGTAACAATATCTGTCAACACAGCCAAGAAACAAGTACATCAACTAACAAAGTAACAATATCTGTCAACACAGCCAAGAAACAAGTACATCAACTAACAAAGTAACAATATCTGTCAACACAGCCAAGAAACAAGTACATCAACTAACTGCCAACCCAGATAAGACCAACAAACAACATTGGGCCAGTCACCCGATTCCCCTTACCTATCTCCTCGGTTGTTCTTACACCTAATCTTGTTCTGTCTTGCCATTTTTGCAAATGTGGTAAAGATCTACTTCTTTTTAAAGAAAATTCTCCAGTATTAGTTTTAGGAGACAGGCTTTGAGGAGATGATAGGTAAATGCAGCTTGCTGTTGGTGCCACAGGGCACTCATATTTGCCATCAAGCATTTCTATATTTAATTTGTATTGTTTGTTTTTCCGTTCTGGTCTTCTACTTTTTTTCCTTCATAGTTTCTCTCCTTTAAATAAAAAAAAAGTATATATATATATATATATACATAGTATACATAGAATGGCTACCAGAATGTCCTAGCCTTATAAGCTTTTTTTCTCTCCATTTTTTTAAACAAGGAAGGTACTGAATTTGAAGGGACTAACCCTTCGAAAATTTGTCTTTGGTGTTTGTGTATGTATGTTTTGTTTTAAGATTTACAAGTGTATCACTTAACTCTGAAATGTGCATTTGCTTCTGACAGAGTCTGATCATCCTGAGGGTCAGGACGTTAAAATCCAATTAGTAATTAACCACCAATTAACACCAAGATGTAATTAACCACCAATTAACACCAAGATGTAATTAACCACCAATTAACACCAAGATGTGACTAACCACCAATTAACACCAAGATGTGACTAACCATTAATTAACACAAAGATGTGACCCTCTCATCAACTCACGCATGGAAACATAAATGTGAAGGTACATCAACACAAACATGTGACTATCAATACAAACACATGACTATAAATACAAACATAACCATCAATACAAATATGTACCAATACAAATGTGACAACACAAACCTACAATCAGTCATCAAAAGAACTTTGAAAGCGAGGTGAGGTTTCATAAATTCCTGATTTTATTTTTATGCATTAGTGATCATGAAAATGTATTTTATACATCAATGATCATGACAATGTACATTTCAGTTTACAGACCTATGTTACAACGTACATTCACAGGAAGCACACTGAAGCAATACCCATTTCATCCATCAGCTAAACACCTCAGCTGCAGACTGCACTGAAGCAACACCCATTTCAACATCAGCAAAACACCTCCGCTGCAGACTGTCTGTGCTGCACTCACTCTGTGCAACTCACAATAAACATGCCACCCACAGGTCACTGTCATGACCACCGTAATAACATGTCACTGTCATGACATCACCGCAATAACATGCCACCCACAGGTCACTGTAATGACATCAGCGTAATAACATGTCACTGTCATGACATCACTGCAATAACATGCCACCAACAGGTCACTGTCATGACATCACCGCAATAACATGCCACCAACATGTCACTCATGACATCACCGCAATAACATGCCACCAACATGTCACTGTCATGACATCACTGCAATAACATGCCACCAACAGGTCACTGTAATGACATCAGCGTAATAACATGTAACCAACAGGTCACTGTAATGATATCACTGCAATAAGATGTCACCAACAGGTCACTGTAATGACATCAGCATATTATGTCACCAACAGGTCACTGTAATGACATCAGCGTAATAACATGTCACCAACATGTCACTGTCATGACATCACTGCAATAACATGTCACCAACATGTCACTGTAATGACATCACCGCAATAACATCACTGCAATAACATGTCACTGTAATGGCATCACCATGATGACATGTCACCGTAATGACAAGTTAGTGACTGCGACTGGCTGTACTGCATTACACCCACCCACCCCCCAAACCTAACAACAACCCCCCGAAACTATTGCCACATTTCCTGTGGTTACTTCTTACCACAAACCAAACACTACAAAATAAACTAACTGTCACAAATAAAGTGCAAGTATCTTGTTTTTCTCCCTGTATAGTGTGTGGTGTCCATGTAATCACACACAACTGAAAATGCTGGATGCACTCTCCCCTCTCCCGGTTAGAACACTGGCTGTAATGCACCCAAGCTGTGTACAACCAGCCTTGTCCTCATCAGCCTGTCTTCACCTTTTGGGGTCACATCATCCTGCCAGGTCAACAGTTCTGGTGTCCACTCCTGCCACATCAACAATTCTGGTGTCCACTCCTGCCACATCACAATTCTGGTGTCCACTCCTGCCACATCACAATTCTGGTGTCCATTCCTGCCACATCAACAATTCTGGTGTCCACTCCTGCCACATCACAGTTCTGGTGTCCACTCCTGCCACATCACAATTCTGGTGTCCACTCCTGCCACATCAACAATTCTGGTGTCCACCTCCTTTTGGGCCCCCCCAATCACAATTCTGGTGTCCACTCCTGCCACATCACAATTCTGGTGTCCACTCCTGCCACATCAACAATTCTGGTGTCCATTCCTGCCATATCAATCCCGGTGTTCACTCCTGCCACATCACAATTATTGTGTCCATTCCTGCCACATCAACAGTTCTGGTGTCCACTCCTGCCACATCAACAATTGTGGTGTCCACTCCTGCCACGTCAACAATTGTGGTGTCCACTCCTGCCACATCAACAATACTGGTGTCCACATCTGTCCACTCCTGCCAAGTCACCAATTCTCCGTACAGCTTGTACTGTCAACTACCACTGACAGCTGGCTGCCGCACAGACACTGTACTGGAACCTACAAGTATTTCACTGTGTGTGTACCAGCCTGTTTAATACACTGCAAACTCCTGCTGATCAGTCAATGTTCATATAATTATATACTTGGGCTTATAAATGTACTGATACATATATAGTAGCAAAGTGTTTCTCAACACCTTATACAAGTGAGCAGCCTCTTGTCCCTACCCACAGAGAAAAAGAGAGAAAGTGCCAGAAGCTGGGTGTTCCATTCTTCAGTGAACAGTCAGCAGGAGAACACCCCTGTCCACCGCACCTCAGCACAAGCCAGATGTATGTCTGCGTTTTCATGGGGGACCACAGACACAGTTTCTACTCTCACACATTCCCAATTCAGTTTAAACTCAGTAAATACACAACTCACAAATGCAGATGCCTTTCCTGTAAATCAATATATCGCTTCACAACTTGCGATTGTCATAGTATTTAGTACACAGCTTAAATCACAGAAATGAACAACAGCTGTCAGTCCCCAAATAACTGCAACATACGAGTTTTTCAGGCAACCATATTCACAGCATGTCACAACCAAGATGGTTCCATTGAGGCAGATATGACAAGATCAATATTTGCCTGTGTATTTAGAGCAAAGTAATGTCCATTATCTCTCCATGCTGTGTGAAACAAATTCCTGTGTACAACTGCAACAGTTCTGACTGGACTGAAATTGGTCTCCAGTTTCTCATGCAGGGCCACCTGTATTGTCTTCACTGCCAGCAATCTTCCCTTGAAGTCCTCATGACCCACTTGTACAAAGCTACAAGCCCTGATGACCTACTTGTACAGGGCTACAGGCCCTAATGACCCACTTGTACAGGGCTACAAGCCCTGATGACCCACTTGTACAGGGCTACAAGCCCTGATGACCCACTTGTACAAGGCTACAAGCCCTGATGACCCACTTGTACAAGGCTACAAGCCCTGATGACCCACTTATACAAGGGTTGGTTGTCTTCATGAAGCCTTTTCAAACTGCAAGGTCGGTCATCTTCACAAAGCCTGCTCCGACCACAGGGCTGGTGGTCTCCATGCAGCCTGCTTAAGGTCAGACCCAGCAACTCTACCCACACCTCAGTCTCCATGCAGCCTGCCAGCAACTCTACCCACACCTCAGTCTCCATGCAGCCTGCTTAAGGTCAGACCCAGCAACTCTACCCACACCTGTCTCCATGCAGCCTGCCAGCAACTCTACCCACACCTCAGTCTCCATGCAGCCTGCCAGCAACTCTACCCACACCTCAGTCTCCATGCAGCCTGCTTAAGGTCAGACCCAGCAACTCTACCCACACCTGTCTCCATGCAGCCTGCCAGCAACTCTACCCACACCTCAGTCTCCATGCACGCTTAAGGTCAGACCCAGCAACTCTACCCACACCTGTCTCCATGCAGCCTGCCAGCAACTCTACCCACACCTCAGTCTCCATGCAGCCTGCTTAAGGTCAGACCCAGCAACTCTACCCACACCTCAGTCTCCATGCAGCCTGCTAAGGTCAGACCCAGCAACTCTACCCACACCTGTCTCCATGCAGCCTGCCAGCAACTCTACCCACACCTCAGTCTCCATGCAGCCTGCCAGCAACTCTACCCACACCTCAGTCTCCATGCAGCCTGCTTAAGGTCAGACCCAGCAACTCTACCCACACCTCAGTCTCCATGCAGCCTGCCTAAGGTCAGACCCAGCAACTCTACCCACACCTCAGTCTCCATGCGGCCTGCCAGCAACTCTACCCACACCTCAGTCTCCATGCAACCCGCTTAAGGTCAGACCCAGCAACTCTACCCACGCCTCAACCCACAGCCACAGCCTTTGGCCACTGACCACCGGCTGGCTATGCAGAGCTTTGGAAGGTTTCTAAGCAAGGCCACAGTGCCCACAGCTGTAGGCCGCTAGGGTCGTCCCCTCCATCAGCACAGTTTGACTGTTACTTTATTCAGCACCATCATGCTGTTCACAGGACAGACACACCAATGAAGTATGTCATTATTTGCATCACACATAGCACAGGCAGCATCACATTTGATTTATGTAGGACATAAGCCTGCAGACATCTGCAAAGGAAGCCATCTATTGCATCACATTCATGTAGACAGACACACCTACTGCATCACATTCATGTAGACAGACATATCTATTGCATCACATTCATATAGACAGACACACCTATTGCATCACATTCATGTAGACAGACATATATTGCATCACATTCATGTAGACAGACACACCTATTGCATCACATTCATGTAGACAGACACACCTATTGCATCACATTCATGTAGACAGACACACCTATTGCATCACATTCATGTAGACAGACAATATTGCATCACATTCATGTAGACAGACAATATTGCATCACATTCATGTAGACAGACACACCTATTGCATCACATTCATGTAGACAGACATATATTGCATCACATTCATGTAGACAGACACATATTGCATCACATTCATGTAGACCAGACACACCTACTGCATCACATTCATGTAGACAGACAATATTGCATCACATTCATGTAGACAGACACATATTGCATCACATTCATGTAGACAGACAACCTATTGCATCACATTCATGTAGACAGACACACCTATTGCATCACATTCATGTAGACAGACACACCTACTGTCACATGCACATGTTTCATGTAGACAGACAACCTATTGCATCACATTCATGTAGACAGACACACCTATTGCATCACATTCATGTAGACAGACATATATTGCATCACATTCATGTAGACAGACACCTATTGCATCACATTCATGTAGACAGACAACACCTATTGCATCACATTCATGTAGACAGACATATATTGCATCACAATCATGTAGACACACCTATTGCATCACATTCATGTAGATAGACACACCTATTGCATCACATTCATGTAGACAGACACACCTACTGCATCACATTCATGTAGACAGACATATATTGCATCACATTCATGTAGACACACCTATTGCATCACATTCATGTAGACAGACACATCTATTGCATCACATTCATGTAGACAGACACACCTATTGCATCACATTCATGTAGATAGACACACCTATTGCCTCACATTCATGTAGATAAACACACCTATTGCATCACATTCATGTAGACAGACACACCAAAGAAATCTGCACATGACATCACTCATGGCTTCATACAGGACAGACAGACACCAACAAAATCTGCAGATAGCATCCTTGACTGCTTCATGTGGGACATTGCAATAACATCCCACTTTACATAGGGCAGACACACCAACAAAGTCGGCATTGTGCTTTATGTAGGAAGACACCTCAAGACAGCTTGCACAGTACATCATGTGGGCTTTATGAATTATGTAGGACAGACACTCCAAGACAGCTTGCACAGTTACAGTACATCATGTGGGTTTTAATGAATTATGTAGGACAGACACTCCAAGACAGCTTGCACAGTTACAGTACATCATGTGGGTTTTAATGAATTATGTAGGACAGACACCCCAAGACAGCTTGCACAGTACATCATGTGGGCTTTATGAATTACGTAGGACAGACACCCCAAGACAGCTTGCACACGGGCTTTATGAATTACGTAGGACAGACACCCCAGGGCAGCTTGCAGAAGCTACCTTCCTTGTGGAGTTTTACAGAGATGTGAGAACCAACAGTCCGCTGTAGGGAGGCTACTGACACACTGTGCTTGGTTACAACTTTGGTGGAGGCACCTTCCCCAGTGGCACACCGCAACATCAACAATGTCTGCTCGACAGAAAGAGGAGAAAACACATTTCCCCAAACAATACAGAAAGAGGAGAAAACACATTTCCCTAAACAAAACAAAAAGAGGAGAAAACACATTTCCCCAAACAAAACAAAAAGAGGAGAAAACACATTTCCCCAAACAACACAAAAAGAGGAGAAAACACATTTCCCCAAACAATACAAAAAGAGGAGAAAACACATTTCCCCAAACAATACAAAAAGAGGAGAAAACACATTTAGGAGAAAACACATTTCCCTAACAGAAAGAGGAGAAAACCTTTGACGATTTCCCCATTTGTTAATATTCTTCCCCATGTTGTCAAACTACAGGAATGATGTGATACCCGACATACGTGTTCAGCTGTCATTGATCGTTTTCTTATGGCTTGTTCCATGGCTTTGTACACAGAGACTCCAGTCAACAGATTCATCTCCCAAAATAAATGGCATTCAGGTGATAGTCCTGTTTCAATTTCCACAATTCCATGATCCTAGACTAAATGGTCAACAATGCACTGGTACACTAATGGCACAGTGGTCCATAATGCACTGAGTACACTAATGGCACAGTGGTCCATAATGCACTGAGTACACTAATGGCACAGTGGTCCATAATGCACTGAGTACACTAATGGCACAGTGGTCCATAATGCACTGAGTACACTAATGGCACAGTGATCCCTAACATAGGGAGTACACTAATTACTCAATGGTCCATAGCGCACCGAGTACACTAATGACTGGTCCATAATGCACCGAGTACACTAATTACTCAATGGTCCATAATGCACCAAGTACACTAATGACTGTGGTCCATAATGCACCGAGTACACTAATGACTGTGGTCCATAATGCACCGAGTACACTAATTACGCAATGGTCCATAATGCACCGAGTACACTAATGACTGTGGTCCATAATGCACCGAGTACACTAATGACTGTGGTCCATAATGCACCGAGTACACTAATTACTCAATGGTCCATAATGCACCGAGTACACTAATGACTCAGTGGGCCCTAACATACAGAGTATACTAATGATGTAATGGTCCATAATGCACTGAGTACACTGATAAAACTCAGTGGTCCATAATGCACTGAGTACACTGATAACTCAGTGTTCTCTAACATACTGAGTACACCGACTCAATGGCCCATAACACACTGAGTACATTAATGGCCCAGTGGTCTATAATCCCCTGAGTACACTAATGACTCAGTGGTCTGTAATGCAATGAGTACACTAATGACTCAGTGGTCTGTAATGCAATGAGTACACTTATGGCTCAGTGGTCTATAATGCTTTGTTAAACGGAACCTGTTCAGAGACGGCTAGCTCCTTAAGTTTAAAGCAGCGAGTACACAGTGGTGTGGGTCGCTCACAGGCCAGGATGTGGGAAGGTTGAGTCAGCACTGGCACGCCAGCTGGTAGCTGCATAGTGTAAACACCAATACTGGCCAGGCACCTGGCTGATGCAGCCATGACCAGGGGGTTCTAGTCTGTCTGATGCCCTCCCACCCTCCCTCCACCCCCCTCCCTCCACCCCACCCCCACCCAACCTCCCTCCACCCCACCCCCAACCTCCCTCCACCCCACCCAACTTCCCTCCACCCCACCCCCACCCCACCTCCCTCCACCCCACCCCACCCTGAAGAGCACACACACCTCTATCAGTTCAGTATGTACACGGTCAGGAAAGCCCATATGCACTCCAGCACATCTCTCCAAGGTTTCCTCAATGTTGTTTTGAAACGGCTGCACCGTTGGTCTGTCAATGTCATCCTTTGAAGAAAGACTGGTCAGCACTACACACAGAAAGACAGGTCAGCACTACAAACGGAAAGACTGGTCAGCACTACACACAGAAAGACTGGTCAGCACTCCACACGGAAAGACTGGTCAGCACTACACACAGAAAGACTGGTCAGCACTACACACGGAAAGACTGGTCAGCACTCCACACAGAAAGACTGGTCAGCACTACACACAGAAAGACTGGTCAGCACTCCACACAGAAAGACTGGTCAGCACTCCACACGGAAAGACTGGTCAGCACTACACACAGAAAGACTGGTCAGCACTACACACAGACTGGTCAGCACTACACACAGAAAGACTGGTCAGCACTACACACGGAAAGACTGGTCAGCACTACACAGAAAGACTGGTCAGCACTACACGGAAAGACTGGTCAGCACTACACACGGAAAGACTGGTCAGCACTCCACACGGAAAGACTGGTCAGCACTCCACACGGAAAGACTGGTCAGCACTACACACGGAAAGACTGGTCAGCACTACACACAGAAAGACTGGTCAGCACTACACACGGAAAGACTGGTCAGCACTACACACAGAAAGACTGGTCAGCACTACACACAGAAAGACTGGTCAGCACTACACACAGAAAGACTGGTCAGCACTCCACACGGAAAGACTGGTCAGCACTCCACATGGAAAGACTGGTCAGCACTACACACGGAAAGACTGGTCAGCACTAGTCACACGGAAAGACTGGTCAGCACTACACACGGAAAGACTGGTCAGCACTACACGCAGAAAGACTGGTCAGCACTAGTCACATGGAAAGACTGGTCAGCACTACACACAGAAAGACTGGTCAGCACTACACACACACTACCTTCAGCAAACTGAATTAGTGAATAGCATGTAGGTGTCCACACTGCCACATGACTGTACAACAGTCTTATTGTATGTGTTGACACCGCCACATGACTGTACGACAGTCTTGTTGTTTGTGTTGACACCGCCACATGACTGTACAACAGTCTTGTTGTATGTGCTGACAATGCCATGTGATTGTACAACCACTATGCTGTAAATGCTGACAGTGTCACATGTATGCTTGTATAATAAGTCACACTATACATGTTGACATTGTGCCATGCTTGTACAAGTCATGTCTGTGTTGACATTGTCACATGTTTGAATAGTCATGTCTGTGGTGACACTGTCAGATGCTTGACAATAGTCATGTCTGTGTTGACACTGTCACATGCTTGAACAAGAGTCATGTCTGTGTTGACATTGTCACATGCTTGAACAATAGTCATGTCTGTGTTGACACTGTCACATACTTGAACAAGAGTCATGTCTGTGTTGACATTGTCACATCCCTTGAACAATAGTCATGTCTGTGTTGACATTGTTACATGCTTGAATAATAGTCATGTCTGTGTTGACACTGTCACATGCTTGAACAATAGTCATGTCTGTGTTGACACTGTCACATGCTTGAACAAAGTCATGTCTGTGTTGACACTGTCACATGCTTGAACAAGTCATGTCTGTGTTGACACTGTCACATGCTTGAACAAGAGTCATGTCTGTGTTGACATTGTCACATGCCTGAACAATAGTCAGTCTTGTGTTGTCATTGTTACATGCTTCAATAACAGTCATATCTGTGTTGACATTGTCACATGCTTGAACAATGGTCATGTCTGTGTTGACATTGTTACATGCTTCAATAATAGTCATGTCTGTGTTGACAGTGTCACATGCTTGAACAATAGTCATGTCTGTGTTGACATTGTCACATGCTTCAATAATAGTCATGTCTGTGTTGACATTGTCACATGCTTGAACATAGTCATGTCTGTGTTGACACTGTCACATGCTTGAACAAGTCATGTCTGTGTTGACATTGTCACATGCTGAAAATAGTCATGTCTGTGTTGACATTGTCACATGCTTGAACAAAGTCATGTCTGTGTTGACATTGTCACATACCTATACCAGTCACAATCTCTGTGTTGACAGTGGCACATGCCTGAACAATAGTCATGTCTGTGTTGACAGTGTCACATGCCTATACCACAGTCACAATCTCTGTGTTGACATTGTCACATGTCTGAGAAATAGGCATGTCTGTGTTGACATTGTCACATGCCTGAACAACAGTCATGTCTGTGTTGAAAGTGTCACATACCTATACCAGTACAATCTCTGTGTTGACAGTGTCACATGCTGAACAATAGTCATGTCTGTGTTGACATTGTCACATGCCTGAACAATGTCATGTCTGTGTTGACATTGTCACATGCTTCAATAATAGTCATGTCTGTGTTGACATGTCACATGCTGAACAATAGTCATGTCTGTGTTGACAGTGTCACATGCCTATACCAAGTCATGTCTGTGTTGACAGTGTCACATGCTGAACAATAGTCATGTCTGTGTTGACAGTGTCACATGCCTGAACAATAGTCATGTCTGTGTTGACAGTGTCACATGCCTGAACAATAGTCCATGTCTGTGTTGACAGTGTCACATGCCTGAACAATAGTCATGTCTGTGTTGACAGTGTCACATGCCTGACAATGTCATGTCTGTGTTGACAGTGGTCACATGCCTGAACAATAGTCATGTCTGTGTTGACAGTGTCACATGCCTGAACAATAGTCATGTCTGTGTTGACATTGTCACATGCCTGAACAATAGTCATGTCTGTGTTGACATTGTCAATGCCTGAGCAATGGTCATGTCTGTGTTGACAGTTGGTCACATGCTGAACAATAGGTCCACAATGCTCATGTTTTTGTTTGACAGGTCACATGCTTATACAGTCACAATCTCTGTGTTGACAGTGTCACATGTCTGAACAAAAGTCATGTCTGTGTTGACAGTGTCACATGTCTGAACAATAGTCATGTCTGTGTTGACATTGTCACATGCCTGAACAACAGTCATGTCTGTGTTGACATTGTCACATGCCTGAACAAAGTCATGTCTGTGTTGACATTGTCACATGCCTGAACAATAGTCATGTCTGTGTTGACATTGTCACATGCCTGAGCAATGGTCATGTCTGTGTTGACAGGGTCACATGCCTATACCAGTCACAATCTCTGTGTTGACACTGTCACATGCCTGAACAATAGTCATGTCTGTGTTGACATTGTTACATGCTTCAATAATAGTCATGTCTGTGTTGACAGTGTCACATGTCTGAACAATAGTCATGTCTGTGTTGACAGTGTCACATGTCTGAACAATAGTCATGTCTGTGTTGACATTGTCACATGCCTGAACAATAGTCATGTCTGTGTTGACAGGGTCACATGCTTATACCAGTCACAATCTCTGTGTTGACAGTGTCACATGTCTGAACAATAGTCATGTCTGTGTTGACATTGTCACATGCCTGAACAATAGTCATGTCTGTGTTGACATTGTCACATGCCTGAGCAATGGTCATGTCTGTGTTGACAGGGTCACATGCTTATACCAGTCACAATCTCTGTGTTGACAGTGTCACATGTCTGAACAAAAGTCATGTCTGTGTTGACATTGTCACATGTCTGAACAATAGTCATGTCTGTGTTGACAGTGTCACATGTCTGAACAATAGTCATGTCTGTGTTGACACTGTCACATGCCTGAACAACAGTCATGTCTGTGTTGACAGTGTCACATGCCTGAACAATAGTCATGTCTGTGTTGACAGTGTCACATGCCTGAACAATAGTCATGTCTGTGTTGACAGTGTCACATGCCTGAACAATAGTCATGTCTGTGTTGACAGTGTCACATGTTTACACCACTGCCACAGTGTCAAACTCCATGCGTGGCTTTCCAGCACCTTCCTCCAAACTCTGCCAGGATTGGCTCGGCCACTAAGGGGCACTGCCTATCTCCCCGCAGCTGTCCACTGACGCTGTCAGCGCCCTCCCAAAGTTTGGAATCTAATAAGACTGCTGAAGCAACATAGTGTCCAAGCTTGTACATAAACATGAGACGCATCCACCACAGGTAAAAAAAACACAGTTCCCTCTTGATTCAAATGATTTTGGTTTTATTTCTGCCGGCGAAAGCAGGATAGGCAGTTATAAAAGAAACAGCCAGTATCATCTGAACTGTCCCATACAAACTTCCTGCCGTTTGAGGTCTAGGGCAGTGGCTGGAGGGAGGAGGTAAATCAGGGCTTGGAGCTGGCCACAGTGTCTGTGTTGACTTTACTATACACTGAAGCACCCATCAGGCCCATATGTCCGTGCTGCAACTTGACCACCACTGCTTATATCAACTGTTCATGCCACCGTCACCATGGGTCTGTTGATACTGTCCCATGCTTACCTAACAGTTGCAATGGCTGTGCTGACACCGTAACATCCTTACACCATGGCGGCAATGGCTGTGCTGACACCGTAACATCCTTACACCATGGCGGCAATGGCTGTGCTGACACCGTAACATCCTTACACCATGGCGGCAATGGCTGTGCTGACACCGTAACATCCTTACACCATGGCGGCAATGGCTGTGCTGACACCGTAACATCCTTACACCATGGTGGCAATGGCTGTATGGACGTGGCCACAAAGTGATACCCATTTTGTCTGACGCTGGATGACTGCGTTGGACCATCATTGGTGTCCAGCCATCACCACCCTCTCACCATTGTTAACAGAATGTCACAGCCATCACCACCCTCTCACCGTTGTCAACAGAATGTGGCAGCCATCACCACCCTCTCACCGTTGTCAACAGAATGTGGCAGCCATCACCACCCTCTCACCGTTGTCAACAGAATGTAGCAGCCATCACCACCCTCTCACCGTTGTCAACAGAATGTGGCTGCCATCACCACCATCTGCTGTCATCGGTATCAGTATGTTGCTGTCATCAGTTACTGTCACTATCTGCTGTCATCATTATTGTCGTGTCAGCTCAAGGGCCACAGGAAGTGTGACGTCATCAGATGACAGCATCACGGGGCTGTCATACCACCTCCAGAATTTTCACTGTGCCTTGACTGTTGGCTGCTACCACCACCTTAGACCCCTGAAACACACACAGCACTTCACCATTCACAGTCTGTAGTACCCCCCCCCCCCCCCCCCTCCCCCAACAAACCCCTGAAACACACACAGCACTTCACCATTCCAGTCTGTAGTCCCCCCCCTCCCCCCCCCCCCCAACAACCCTGAAACACACACAGCACTTCACCATTCACAGTCTGTAGGCCCCCTCCCCCCCCCAACAACCCCTGAAACACACACAGCACTTCACCATTCACATCTGTAGGTCCCCCCCCTCCCCCCCCCCCCACTAACACACACAGCACTTCACCATTCACAGTCTGTCAGTCCCCCCCTCCCCCCCCCCCCCCCAACAAACCCCTGACAAACACACAGCACTTCACCATTCACAGTCTGTAGGTTCCCCCCCCCCCCCCCCCCCCCCCAACAAACCCTAAACACACACAGCACTTCACCATTCACAGTCTGTAGGTCCCCCCCCCCCCCCCCAACAAATCCACACACACGCACTTCACCATTCACAGTCTGTAGGTTCCCCCCCCCCCCCCAACAACACCCTGAAACACACACAGCACTCACCATTTCACAGTCGTAGTTCCCCCCCCTCCCCCCTTCCACAACAACCCTGAAACACACACAGCACTTCACCATTCACAGTCTGTAGGTTCCCCCCCCCCCCCCCTTCCCCCAACAAACCCTGAACACACCCAGCACTTCACCATTCACAGTCTGTAGGTTCCCCCCTCCCCCCCTTCCCCAACAAACCCTAAACACACCAGCACTTCACCATTCAGTCTGTAATGCCATCACCACCCCACCTTTCAACAACAACAAGTAATGCCACCACCACCCCACCTTTCAACAACAACAAGTAATGCCACCACCACCCCACCTTTCAACAACAACAACAAGTAATGCCACCACCACCCCACCTTTACAACAACAAGTAATGCCACCACCACCCCACCTTTCAACAACAACAACAAGTAATGCCACCACCACCCCACCTTTCAACAACAACAACAAGTAATGCCACCACCACCCCACCTTTCAACAACAAGTAATGCCACCACCACCCCACCTTTCAACAACAACAAGTAATGCCACCACCACCCCACCTTTCAACAACACAACAAGTAATGCCACCACCACCCCGCCTTTCAACAACAACAAGTAATGCCACCACCACCCCACCTTTCAACAACAACAAGTAATGCCACCACCACCCCACCTTTCAACAACAACAACAAGTAATGCCACCACCACCCCACCTTTCAACAAAACAACAAGTAATGCCACCACCACCCCCCTTTCAACAACAACAGTAATGCCACCACCACCCCACCTTTCAACAACAACAAGTAATGCCACCACCACCCCACCTTTCAACAACAACAACAAGTAATGCCACCACCACCCCACCTTTCAACAACAACAAGTAATGCCACCACCACCCCACCTTTCAACAACAACAAGTAATGCCACCACCACCCCACCTTTCAACAACAACAAGTAATGCCACCACCACCCTGCCTTTCAACAACAACAACAAGTAATGCCACCACCACCCCACCTTTCAACAACAACAACAACAAGTAATGCCACCACCACCCCACCTTTCAACAACAACAACAACCACCACATCCATCAGGAGTTAAAGTGAATCCTGACATGCCGGTTACGGCAGGAGAGAAAATCACAAGACAAGTTCATGACTGACTCAACAGAAAGCACACTTAACTCTCCGGACCCATCTTCACAACGAAGCCGCAACATAAAACACAACACAACACAGCACATCACAGCACAACTCAACACAGCACAGCACAGCCACTCCAAACCACCCACCGGTTTCCATGTGACAGCGCTGACAAACTCGTTGGAATCATCGTCCTTTCTCTCCTTTTCCTGAAACACATCATGCTGCAAGGTGCACACTCAAAAAATCGTATCATCACACACACAATCTCCTCTTCACCCCAACGGCCACTCTTTCGGCAGTACATTATTCCGTAGAAAAGAGCCATTAATCCACCACTGCCACAACACCCTCTGCTGGCAGCACCAACCATTTCCACTTATTTATTGTAATACCCTCTCCCCCCAGTCAAACTCTTTTTTCTCTGGTAACATGCCCCCCCCAAAAACAACAACAACAAACAAGGCTAGGCTGACCATTTGACAAACGGCACTCCCTTTATACAAAGAAGTACTGACAACCAAGACAACACTCACCAGCACGCTGCGGACAGTGTCAAACTTGTAGGTCATCAGCTGCTTGGGCAATCCCTTGTAGTACATGTACAAAGAGTTGTTCTCGCTCCCTGTAAACAATGCCACGTGTTACTTGGATCATCATAAACAGTGCCATCTCTTTCTGCCAATGGACAGAAAACCCAGTATGAACATCAGCAGTTCAGCACTGCTCTGGACAGAGGTATGGGCAGAATCAGTATGAGCACGTGCAGTTCAGTACTGGTATTAGCCAAACTGGTATGAACGTCTCCTATGGGTAGTACCAGTATGGACTAGGGGAGTTCAGTACTGGTATTAGCCAAACTGGTATGGACTCCTATGAGTAGTACCAGTTTGGACTAGGGGAGTTCAGTACTGGCATGGACAGAACCAATGAGTGTGAACATGAGTTGTTCAGCTATGGTACTGACATAATGAGTGTGAACATGAGTTGTTCAGCTATGGTACTGACATAATGAATGTGAACACGAGTTGTTCAGCACTAGTATAGACAGATCCAGTATGAACATGGGTACTTCAGCACTAGTTTAGACAGAACCAGTATGAACATGGGTATTTTAGCACTAGTATAGACAGAACCAGTATGAACATGGGTATGTTAGCACTAGTATAGACAGAACCAGTATGAACATGGGTATTTTAGCACTAGTATAAAGACAGAACCAGTATGAACATGGGTATTTTAGCACTAGTATAAAGACAGAACCAGTATGAACATGGGTACTTCAGCACTAGTACAGACAGTACCAGCATGAACATGGGCACTTCAGCAAGGGTATGTCAGCACCGGTATGGCTAGAACCAGTATCAGCAAGGGTATGTCAGCACCGGTATGGCTAGAACCAGTATCAGCAAGGGTATGTCAGCACCGGTATGGCTAGAACCAGTATCAGCAAGGGTATGTCAGCACCGGTATGGCTAGAACCAGTATCAGCAAGGGTATGTCAGCACCGGTATCGGTACAGTCAGTATTTGCAAAGCAAGGTAACTCCACAAGAAGCCTAACTCAAAGCACACTTCACAGACATTGTGCGTCAAACACAGTAACACTACGGACAGGTCAAGCCACACACACTTTTCAAAACAACACTATAACTGTAACCCACTACACAGCAGTTCCACAAGACACGGTCATTGTCTGTGACACACAGCAATATTACAGAGGAGGTAACTCACAAGGCAATTCACCACACAGACAACTCACCATAGTCAATACAAAATAACTCACAACATAGACAAGATAACTCACCACACAGACAAGACAACTCACCACACAAACAAGACAACTCACCACACACAGCTCACCACACAGACAAGACAACTCACCACACAGACAAGATAACTCACCACACAAAACATAGTCCCCATCAGTAGCCAGACCCACAAAGTTTTTCTCGTTGATGTGCCCAGTAAAAGTGTTGATGGCATTGGGACGACTCAGGCTCCACAGCTTGAGCTGGCTGTCTGTTGATCTGTGGAGTCCAGCATGAAACACATCAACCCCTCTGTCACAACACATCAACCCCTCTGTCACAACACAGTAACCCCTCTGTCACAACACAGTAACCACTCTGTCACAACACAGTAACCCCTCTGTCACAACACAGTAACCCCTCTGTCACAACACATCAACCCCTCTGTCACAACACATAACCCCTCTGTCACAACACATCAACCCCTCTGTCACAACACATCAACCCCCCTCTGTCCACAACACAGTAACCCCTCTGTCACAACACAGTAACCCCTCTGTCACAACACATCAACCCCTCTGTCACAACACATCAACCCTCTGTCACAACACATCAACCCCTCTGTCACAACACATCAACCCCTCTGTCACAACACATCAACCCCTCTGTCACAACACATCAACCCCTGTCACAACACAGTAACCCCTCTGTCACAACACATCAACCCCTGTCACAACACAGTAACCCCCCTGTCACAACACATCAACCTCTCTGTCACTGTCTGTATGTGTGACAGGTACACCACTGTCACTGTGACAGGTACACCAGTGTCATTATATGTGACAGGTACACCTGTGTCATGGTTTGTGTGTGTGTGACAGGTAACAGTGTCCTTGTGTGTGTGTGTGTGACAGGTACACCAGTGTCACTGTGTGGTGTGTGTTGTGTGACAGGTACACCAGTGTCCTTGTGTGTGTGTTGTGTGTGTGTGTGTGTGTGACAGGTACACCAGTGTCCTGTGTGTGTGTGTGTGTGTGTGTGGTACGTGTGTGTGTGTGTGTGTGTGTGTGTGTGTGTGTGTGTGACAGGTACACCGTGTCTTGTGTGTGTGTGTGTGTGGTGTGTGTGTGTGTGTGTGTGTGTGTGTGTGTGTGTGTTGTGACAGGTACACCAGTGTCCGTGTGTGTGTGTGTGTGTGTGTGTGTGTGTGTGTGTGTGAGACAGGTACACCAGTGTCACTGTGTGTGTGTGAGACAGGTACACCAGTGTCACTGTGTGTAGGTGTGACAGGTACAGTGACAGGTACACCACTGCCCCCTACTGACTGACCCCTCTACACCTTTAGCTTAGGATCAGCTTGTTCACACCTCAGCCTGGGGCCACACTGTTTGCATCCACACCCTGTCATTAGTGTGAAATGGTCCTACACTGCATCCACACCCTGCCGTTAGTGTGAAATGGTCCTACACTGCATCCACACCCTGCCGTTAGTGTGAAATGGTCCTACACTGCATCCACACCCTGTCGTTAGTGTGAAATGGTCCTACACTGCATCCACACCCTGTCGTTAGTGTGAAATGGTCCTACACTGCATCCACACCCTGTCGTTAGTGTGAAATGGTCCTACACTGCATCCACACCCTGTCGTTAGTGTGAAATGGTCCTACACTGCATCCACACCCTGTCATTAGTGTGAAATGGTCCTACACTGCATCCACACCCTGTCGTTAGTGTGAAATGGTCCTACACTGCATCCACACCCTGTCATTAGTGTGAAATGGTCCTACACTGCATCCACACCCTGTCATTAGTTTGAAATGGTCCTACACTGCATCCACACCCTGTCACTAGTGTGAAATGGTCCTACACTGCATCCACACCCTGTCACTATGGTCCTACACTGCATCCACACACTGTCACTAGCTTGAAATGGTCCTACACTGCAGCCTACTACATCCTGTCATTAGTTGTGAAATGGTCCTACACTGCATCCACACCCTGTCACTTAGTTCATTCAACTAAACACACTGCAGCGTGAAATGGTCCTACACTGCATCCACACCCTGTCATTAGTTAAATGGTCCTACACTGCATCCACACCCTGTCACCCCTAGTTGAAATGGTCCTACACTGCATCCCCCCCGTTTAGACATTCCTACATCATCCAACACCCTTCAAGCTAAACCACACTGCAGCCCACGTTTAGACATTCCCATTCAACTAAACAGCTGCAGCCAGCTTTAGACATTCCCATTCAACAAACAGCCTGCAGCCCAGCGTTTAGACATTCCCATTCAACTAAACAGCCAGCGTTTAGACATTCCCATTCAACTATACAGCCCTGCAGCCCAGCGTTTAGACATTCCCATTCAACTAAACAGCACTGCAGCCCAGCGTTTAGACATTCCCATTCAACTAAACAGCACTGCAGCCCAGCGTTTAGACATTCCCATTCAACTAAACAGCCCAGCGTTTAGACATTCCCATTCAACCAAACAGCACTGCAGCCCAGCGTTTAGACATTCCCATTCAACTAAACAGCCCAGCGTTTAGACATTCCCATTCAACCAAACAGCACTGCAGCCCAGCGTTTAGACATTCCCATTCAACCAAACAGCACTGCAGCCCAGCGTTTAGACATTCCCATTCAACTAAACAGCCCAGCGTTTAGACATTCCCATTCAACCAAACAGCACTGCAGCCCAGCCCAAAGCCCACCACCAAAAGAGAATTCAGCGGAGAAAGTGGGAGGGGAAGCAACTCACGCAGAGACCACTTCCTGACTGGAGAGGAACTTGACGTAGGACACAGCCTTCTTATGGCCACGGAACACGCTGACCGCTTGCCGCGTCTGCCGCAGGTCATAATAGTGAACGCAGTGGTCTGTCAACACACAGGTCATCCACAACTTAACACTGCCAGTCTAAGTGGGGAAATGTGCCCACAATGACCACTTTTCTAGAAGTAAAGTCCTGCCTTACAGTTATACAGAATGCACTGAGGTACCACCACATATACCATTATGTGCATCAATGCCAGGTAACACCAAACTGTTACTTCACCACACACTAACATGCACACACACACACACACCACACACACACACACACACACACACACACACACACACACACATCATACTCAACTTCTCATTCATATCATACACACCACAGTCTACACAACATGCAACACACAAAACTATCAAACACACACCACATCATCCCCTACACACCACATCATACATGATCATACACATCATCCCCTTCACACCACATACATGATCACACACACCATCCCCTTCACACCACATCATACATGATCACACACACCATCCCCTTCACACCACATCATACATGATCACACACACCAACCCCTTCACACCACATCATACATGATCACACACCACATCATACATGATCACGCACCACATCATACATGATCACGCACCACATCATACATGATCACGCACCACATCATACATGATCACGCACCACATCATACATGATCACGCACCACATCATACATGATCACGCACCACATCATACATGATCACACACCACATCATACATGACTAGACAGACCTGCTGACCCAAAGGCCAGGTGGAAGCGACTCTCAGGGTTGAACTTGACACAACAAACGTTGGCCTTGGCTTCCAGGCTGGCCACAGAATGCTCCGCGTTGGTCGACCACAACTTCACTGAAACAAGGAACAGTCCGTACGTCAACTTGTCAAGGAGTGCTCTGGATTGCCATTGGTCAATCACAACTTAATAATCATATCTGAAGTATTTACACAGCAGAAATTCTTGTCCAGAGAGACTATCATGCGTGCATACACACACACACAGGCACCCACAAACACAGGTACATCAACTATACACACAGGCACCCACAAACACAGGTACATCAACTATACACACAGGCACCCACAAACACAGGTACATCAACTATACACACAGGTACCCACAAAGACAGGTACATCAACTATACACACAGGCACCCGCAAACACAGGTACATCAACTATACACACAGGCACCCACAAACACAGGTACATCAACTATACACACAGGCACCCACAAACACAGGTACATCAACTATACACACAGGCACCCACAAACACAGGTACATCAACTATACACACAGGCACCCCAAACACAGGTACATCAACTATACACACAGGCACCCACAAACACAGGTACATCAACTATACACACAGGCATCTACAAAGACAGGTACATCAACTATACACACAGGCACCCACAAACACAGGTACATCAACTATACACACAGGCACTCTACAAAGACAGGTACATAAACTATACACACAGGCATCTACAAAGACAGGTACATCAACTATACACACAGGCATCTACAAAGACAGGTAGACTGACTCTACACACAGGCACCCACAAACACAGGTACATCAACTATACACACAGGCACCCACAAACACAGGTACATCAACTATACACACAGGCACCCACAAACACAGGTACATCAACTATACACACAGGCACCCACAAACACAGGTACATCAACTATACACACAGGCACCCACAAACACAGGTACATCAACTATACACACAGGCACCCACAAACACAGGTACATCAACTATACACACAGGCACCCACAAAGACAGGTACATCAACTATACACACAGGCACCCACAAACACAGGTACATCAACTATACACACAGGCATCTACAAAGACAGGTAGACTGACTCTACACACAGGCACCTACAAAGACAGGTACATCGACTCTACACACAGGCACCTACAAAGACAGGTACATCGACTCTACACACAGGCACCTACAAAGACAGGTAGACTGACTCTACACACAGGCACCTACAAAGACAGGTAGACTGACTCTACACACAGGCACCTACAAAGACAGGTAGATTGACTCTACACACAGGCACCTACAAAGACAGGTAGACTGACTCTACACACAGGCACCTACAAAGACAGGTACACTGACTACACACAGGCACCTACAAAGACAGGTAGACTGACTCTACACACAGGCACCTACAAAGACAGGTAGACTGACTCTACACCACTTATAGGGATAACAAGCAGGACTCAAGGTGCAGGAAGACAGCAGCACAGAGCTGAGAACATGGCAGGTCTTTTGGAAAAAGAAAGGTCATAAGGTCACACCTGAAGGAGTCCAAAGAGGGAGGGCTTCTGTCCCAGAGGACGGGAAAGAGCATTCCGTGTAGAGGGCCCGAGACAGAAACCACGCAGGAACTAACAGTGGAAAGATTGATGCAAGGAATCTGGGGGCCGAGAGTATCAGAAGCAGAGCAGGCTGTACAGGAGAGTATGTAACGCTGAAGACAGTCACAGAGATAAGTCGGAGCAGTGCACATAACACATTTATGGCACAGATTGTTTACTTTGTACTGAATTAGTGTTACCGGGAGCCAATGGAGAGATTCAAACAGAGGAGTGATGTAGTCAGTTTAACTTTTTTTCAGCATGAGGCGAGCAGCACAGCTCTGAATGTGACAAAGGCTATGGACAGAGAGAGAGCAGGCAGACAAGAAAGGAGAGAAGTGAGGAGTTGAAGTGTGACAGAATGAGTGAGGTGACCAGTCTCAGCATATTCCAGCTTGTAGCGGTATCAGGAGGTTTGACTGATGAAGTTCCCCACGGACACTGGACAGTGTGCTGTCAAGGAGAGCACTGAGGCTTTTGACCCCGTCAGAGTGGGACTGTAGTACCATCAAGCTGAAGGGGGTTGGCAAAAATCAAGGGGAGTTCCATCTTGTTCTGATGAGCATAGCTTCTGTTTTTCACTATTTACATGACGTTTTTGTGTCATCCAGTTTTTGATATCAGAACAACAGTCAGATGTGGTTTTCAGAAGAGTATGGATGTTTTCAGGTAAGGCACTCTTAATATTAACAAACACTTGTCCAGAGCTTCATCTCCAGATGAGCCCCACAATGGCAACTAACAGTTGCTAACCTAAAACAGTTAGTAACTGGATTTTAACATCTGTCAACGACACATGGTATTCTCATTCTCTGATTAATCAAACTCCATCACAAGCAAAGGCATATTTCAAAACTCCTTTCTCACACCCTTTCTCAAGTCAAATCCACAAAACCAATCCCTACACAAACATAAAACACAACACACACACACAACCATACCGAACACAAATTTTCAGAGTTAGTCCCTTCCATATTACCCCTGTTAAATGAGCATATATGGCTAGGACATGCTGGTATTGTCAACAGTTCCATCTGAAATGATAAGTTATCGGTAACAAATTTAAAAAAAATAGACAAAAGGAATAGACAAAAAACAAAAACAAAAATGTCCTTAATATGTCAGCACGGCACCCGAGGACATGAAGCTTGATACAGAGTGGCAAACACCAGCACCATGTGGCAGCAAACTGTACACACCGTCACTATCATCTCCTAGCTGCTCAACAAGAGCACTGTTCACTTACATTTACAGTCACCAGTCCATGTGACAGCCATTCACTTTACAGTCACCAGTCCATGTGACCATCATTCACTTACCTTTAATGTCATCAGTCCATATCACGGTCATTCACTTTACAGTCATCAGTCCATGTGACCATCATTCACTTTACAGTCATCAGTCCATGTGACCGTCATTCACTTTACAGTCATCAGTCCATATCACTGTCATTCACTTTACAGTCATCAGTCCATGTGACCGTCATTCACTTTACAGTCATCAGTCCATATCACTGTCATTCACTTTACAGTCAGTCCTTGTGACCGACATTTACTTTACAGTCATCAGTCCATGTGACCGTCATTCACTTTACAGTCATCAGTCCATGTGACTGTCATCCACTTTACAGTCATCAGTCCATATCACTGTCATCCACTTTACAGTCATCAGTCCATGTGACCAACATTTACTTTACAGTCATCAGTCCATGTGACCATCATTCACTTTACAGTCATCAGTCCATATCACTGTCATCCACTTTACAGTCATCAGTCCATGTGACCATCATTCACTTTACAGTCATCAGTCCATGTGACCATCATTCACTTACCTTTAGTGTCATCAGTCCATATCACTGTCATTTACTTACAGTCATCAGTCCATGTGACCATCATTCACTTTACAGTCATCAGTCCATGTGACCGTCATTCACTTTACAGTCAACAGTCCATGTGACCATCATCCACTTTACAGTCATCAGTCCACGTGACCGTCATTCACTTACCTTTACAGTCATCAGAGCCAGAGGCAAGCAGTCGAGGGTCCATGTGATTGTAATCCACACTCCAGCATCGTTTCTCGTGTTCCTGAAATATACAATCAGCTTGAGCAGTGTTTATCGTACACTTGAATATCCTTCACGTTTATGACACACAGACTTTCCCCCTATTTCACGCCAAAATAATAGGCAAGAAGGAGAGGAAGACACAGAGCTACATTACATATAACATCTTCTATAAGAAATACAGAATCAGCTTTTTTGCACTCACCTGAAACATTTTTACCCTGGTGCCCGTGTTGGCATCCCATAATGTTACTGTACCCTCATAGTCGGAACTGGCCAGTCCTCCCTTGTGGTAACTACTCCATGACACACAGCTGTTGACATACAGACACATTCTTCATCTTAGCAATTAATACACACACAAACACACTCTTCATCTTTGTAATACAACTGTTGGCACACAGACACATCTTCATCTTAGTAATTAATACACACACAAACACACTCTTCATCTTTGTAACACAACTGTTGAAACACAGACACTTTTTCACCTCAGCAATTGATACACACACAAACACACTCTTCATCTTTGTAATGTAACTGTTTAACACACTTTTTATGTTACTAATACAAACAACTGTTGACACACAGACACTCTTAGTGATACACACAACTGCTGGCAGACAAAATCTTTCACCTTATTAATACATATAACTGTTGACATAGACACACTCCTCTTCATCTTAGTAATACATGCAACTGTTGACACACACACACACACACACTCTCTTCATCTTAGTGATACACACAACTGCTGACACACAAATCCTTCACCTTAGTAATACACACAACTGTTGACACAGACACACTCCTCTTCTTCTTAGTGATACACACAACTGTTGACACAGACAAATGCTTCAGTTTAGTAATACACACAGACTGTTGACATACAGACACGCTCTTCATCTCAGTGATACACACAGGATAACAAGCACATTCTTTGTCCCAGTAATACACACAGGATAACAAGCACATTTTGTCCCAGTAATACACACAGGATAACAAGCACATTCTTTGTCCCAGTAATACACACAGGATAACAAGCACATTCTTTGTCCCAGTAATACACACAGGATAACAAGCACATTTTGTCCCAGTAATACACACAGGATAACAAGCACATTCTTTGTCCCAGTAATACACACAGGATAACAAGCACATTCTTTGTCCCAGTAATACACACAGGATAACAAGCACATTCTTTGTCCCAGTGATACACACAGGATAACAAGCACATTCTTTGTCCCAGTGATACACACAGGATAACAAGCACATTCTTTGTCCCAGTGATACACACAGGATAACAAGCACATTCTTTGTCCCAGTGATACACACAGGATAACAAGCACATTCTTTGTCCCAGTAATACACACAGGATAACAAGCACATTCTTGTCCCAGTGATACACACAGGATAACAAGCACATTCTTTGTCCCAGTGATACACACAGGATAACAAGCACATTCTTTGTCCCAGTATACACACAGGATAACAAGCACATTCTTTGTCCTAGTAATACACACAGGATAACAAGCACATTCTTTGTCCCAGTGATACACACAGGATAACAAGCACATTCTTTGTCCCAGTAATACACACAGGATAACAAGCACATTCTTTGTCCCAGTGATACACACAGGATAACAAGCACATTCTTTGTCCCAGTGATACACACAAACAACACTTGACACAGCAAAATGCCATAGAGTCAAAGAAGCCATGACATACAAAGTACATCTGCACTACAACTCCTGTACACTGTAACACGCAAATTATGTGACCATGCCAGGACCAGTTTCTGCAGTACATCTACACTAACACTAACAACACACAACTCCTGTTTTAGTGTAACACACAAGTTTCACTCGGCACTAGCCAGGTAACAAGCAAGCAGCGCTGTAACTGTGTACTGTCTACAGATGTTGACTGACCTGATTTTGGACTGACATAGCATCTCCAGTGTCGGGTAGTGGATGTCCACAGCATCCTGTATCACAGTCTGGTACTCGTACACCTGTTACACACAGCATACTGTATTTATACACCTGTCACACACACAGCATCTGGTAATCATACACCTGTTACACACAGCATACTGTATTTATACACCTGTCACACACACAGCATCTTGTATCAGTCTGGTAATCATACACCTGTTACACACAGCATGGTAGATTTATACACCTGTCACACACATAGAGCATCCTGTATCACAGTCTGGTATTCATACACCTGCTACACACACACATCGTCACAAATTGGTAAGCATTCCACCAGTTAAACTTCTGCCCATGGCTGGGGGTTTCCAGTGATTACCACCAGCTTACGACTTATTTTTTCTGAGAACATGCTGGAAGACTCAGCAGCAGACTACGAAGAGGAGACGAACCTTGCTACAGGAAAGGTCACGTTACAGCACCTTACAGCCTCTCACCTTAATCTTTTTGGTGACGCCAGCAATGGCAAAGAAATCACAGTCACGATCAAACTCTATACTGCAAAAAGAAAAAAGATCACTTAGTCAGCCATCATACAAAATTCTCCATGCTAACAATGGGCACGGCTAGCTGAAAGTGACAGGAACAGGCAACACAGCCACAACAGACCACCCTAACACAGGGCACGGCTAGCTGAAAGTGACAGGAACAGGCAACACAGCCACAACAACAGACCACCCTAACAATGGGCACGGCTAGCTGAAAGTGACAGGAACAGGCAACACAGCCACAACAGACCACCCTAACACAGCCACAACAGACCACCCTAACACAGCCACAACAGACCACCCTAACACAGCCACAACAGACCACCCTAACACAGCCACAACAGACCACCCTAACACAGCCACAACAGACCACCCTAACACAGCCACAACAGACCACCCTCACACAGCCACAACAGACCACCCTCACACAGACTTAAACGCACAACACCAGACCATGCATGACTGCATTCATGTGTATGTCCCCCGCCCCCCTCCCCCACCCACCTCCCACAATTATGTAGGCACACACCCACTACAAATACCTGCACTACTGAAAAGTTGATGGACAAAAGACGGAAAAAATGACAAATCACACACACACTGCCACGATGCTGGAGCTGCTGCTGAAATGGTTGACAGCAAAAGTGAGAGCGGTTAGCCACACACACACAGACATACACAAAAACCTGGACACTACGCCAGAGCTGTTGTCAAAGAGGTTGACAGCAGTAGCTGCGGGAGGCAAGCTACAAACACACACCTGGACACAATGCTGGAGCTGCCGTTAAAGTGGTCGACAGCGTAGCTGAGGGAGGCAAGCTACAAACACACACACACCTGGACACAATGCCGGAGCTGTCGTTAAAGAGGTCGACAGCACAGCTGAGGGAGGCAAGCTACACACACCTGGACACAATGCTGGAGCTACCGTTGAAGAGGTCGACAGCGTAGCTGAGGGAGGCCAGTGGGCGGAAGGAGGTGAAGCGAGTGAACTTGGCCAGACAGTTGGTAAAGTGCTCCATGCTGTCCCGCGCGACCCAGGCCCACGTCCGCAACGTCTGATGCTGAGGGCACTGCTCCGGTCCTCAACAGTGGTGCACACACGTCTTCCATGCGTACCAGCACGTCCCACGTACTCACCCACAGTCACCATGTCAGTACACACACGTCACCATGTCGTACACAGCACAGTCACCTGTCGTACACAGCACGGTCACCATGTCGTACCACAGACAGTCACCATGTGTACACAGCACAGTCATCCTGTCTGTACACAGCACGGTCACCATGCGGTGACACACAGCACAGTCACCATGTCGGTACACAGCACAGTCACCTGTCTGTACACAGCACGGTCACCATGTCGTAACACAGCACAGTCACCATGTCAGTACACACAGCACAGTCACCATGTCTGTACACAGCACAGTCACCATGTCGGTACACACAGCACAGTCACCATGTCAGTACACACAGCACAGTCACCATGTCGTACACAGCACGGTCACCATGTCGGTACACACAACAGTCACCATGTCTGTACACACAGCACAGTCACCATGTCGTACACACAGCACAGTCACCATGTCTGTACACACAGCACAGTCACCATGTCTGTACACACAGCACAGTCACCATGTCTGTACACAAGCACAGTCACCATGTCGTACACACAGCACAGTCACCATGTCTGTACACAGCACAGTCACCATGTCTGTACCACAGCACAGTACACCATGCGACACAGCACAGTCACCATGTCTGTACACACAGCACAGTCACCATGTCTGTACACACAACAGTCACCATGTCTGTACACACAGCACAGTCACCATGTCTGTACACACAGCACAGTCACCATGTCTGTACACACAGCACAGTCACCATGTCTGTACACAGCACGGTCACCATGTTGTACACACAGCACAGTCACCATGTCTGTACACAGCACAGGTCACCATGTCTGTACACACAGCACAGTCACCATGTCTTTACACAGCACAGTCACCATGTCTGTACACACAGCACAGTCACCATGTCTTTACACAGCACAGTCACCATGTCTTTACACAGCACAGTCACCATGTCTGTACACAGCACAGTCACCATGTCTTTACACAGCACAGTCACCATGTCGTACACACAGCACAGTCACCATGTCTGTACACAGCACGGTCACCATGTCTGTACACACAGCACAGTCACCATGTCTGTACACAAGCACGGTCACCATGTCGTACACACAGCACAGTCACCATGTCGGTACACAGCACGGTCACCATGTCTGTACACAGCACGGTCACCATGTCGGTACACACAGCACAGTCACCATGTCTGTACACAGCACGGTCACCATGTCGGTACACACAGCACAGTCACCATGTCTGTACACAGCACGGTCACCATGTCGGTACACACAGCACAGTCACCATGTCTGTACACAGCACGGTCACCATGTCGGTACACACAGCACAGTCACCATGTCTGTACACAGCACGGTCACCATGTCGTACACAGCACAGTCACCATGTCGTACACACAGCACAGTCACCATGTCTGTACACAGCACGGTCACCATGTCTGTACACACAGCACAGTCACCATGTCTGTACACAGCACGGTCACCATGTCTGTACACACAGCACAGTCACCATGTCTGTCACACAGCACAGGTCACCATGTCTGGTATCACACAGCACAGTCACCATGTCTGTACACAGCACAGTCACCATGTCTGTACACAGCACAGTCACCATGTCTGTACACAGCACAGTCACCATGTCGGTACACACAGCACAGTCACCATGTCTGTACACAGCACAGTCACCATGTCGGTACAACAAAATGCGTACAGCACAGTCACCATGTCTGTACACACAGACACAGTCACACATGTCTGTCACACAGCAAACACAGTCACCATGTCTGTACACAAGCACGTCACCATGTCTGTACACAAGCACAGACGTCACACATGTCGTACAACATGCACAGATCAGCCATGTCTGTACACAGCACAGACTGCTGACACATCAGCAGACAGACATGTCTGTACACAGACAGACTGTGACACACACACAGTCAACAGTCTGTACAACAGAACACAGCACACACTGCACAGAGAGAATACAAACAGACAGTCTGCAGAAAACACAGAACAGACTGCTGACAAGAGCTACAGTCAACATGACTGCGACAGAGAGCACCGAAACAGACTGCTGACAGACAGTACTGCAGAACAGACTGCTGACAAAGCTACAGTCAACATGCTGACAAGCTACAGAACAGACTGCTGACAGAGAGAACACAGACAGACAGACTGCTGACAGAGAGCACAGACAGACGACTGCAGAAGAACTACAGAACAGACTGCTGACAGAGAGAACTACAGCGTACAAAGCACAGAACAGACTGCTGACAGAGAGAACTACAGAACAGACGACTGCTGACAGAGAGAACTACAGAACAGACAGACTGCTGACAGAGAGAACTACAGAACAGACGACTGCTGACAGAGAGAACTACAGAACAGACTGCTGACAGAGAGAACTACAGAACAGACAGACTGCTGACAGAGAGAACTACAGAACACACTGCTGACGAGCAGACAGACTGCTGACAGAGAGAACTACAGAACAGACAGACTGCTGACAGAGAGAACTACAGACACAGACTGCTGACAGAGAGAACTACAGAACAGACAGTGCTGACAGAGAGAACACAGACAGACTGCTGACAGAGAGAACACAGAACAGACTGCTGACAGAGAGAACTACAGAACAGACAGACTGCTGCACAGAGAGAACTACAGAAACAGACTGCTGACAGAGAGAACTACAGAACAGACAGACTGCTGACAGAGAGACACTCGACAGAACAGACTGCTGACAGAGAGAACTACAGAACAGACTGCTGACAGAGAGAACTACAGAACAGACAGACTGCTGACAGAGAGAACTACAGAACGACAGACTGCTGACAGAGAGAACTACAGAACAGACAGACTGCTGACAGAGAGAACTACAGAACAGACTGCTGACAGAGAGAACTACAGAACAGACAGACTGCTGACAGAGAGAACTACAGAACAGACAGACTGCTGACAGAGAGAACTACAGAACAGACAGACTGCTGACAGAGAGAACTACAGAACAGACAGACTGCTGACAGAGAGAACACAGAACAGACTGCTGACAGAGAGAACTACAGAACAGACAGACTGCTGACAGAGAGAACTACAGAACAGACAGACTGCTGACAGAGAGAACTACAGAACAGACAGACTGCTGACAGAGAGAACTACAGAACAGACAGACTGCTGACAGAGAGAACCGACAGAACAGACTGCTGACAGAGAGAACTACAGAACAGACAGACTGCTGACAGAGAGAACTACAGAACAGAACTGCTGACAGAGAGAACTACAGAACAGACTGCTGACAGAGAACTACAGAACAGACAGACTGCTGACAGAGAGAACTACAACAGACAGACTGCTGACAGAGAGAACTACAGAAACAGACTGCTGACAGAGAGAACTACAAACAGACTGCTGACAGAGAAACCCAGAACAGACTGCTGACAGAACTACAGCAGACAGACTGCTGACAGAGAGAACTACAGAACAGACAGACTGCTGACAGAGAGAACTACAGAACAGACTGCTGACAGAGGAACTACAGAACAGACTGCTGACAGAGAGAACCGCAGACAGACTGCTGACAGAGAGAACTACAGAACAGACAGACTGCTGACAGAGAGAACTACAAAACAGATGCTGAAAAGGAAACTGCAGACAGACTGCTGACAGAACTACAGAACAGACAGACTGCTGACAGAGAGAAACTACAGAACAGACAGACTGCTGACAGAGAGAACTACAGAACAGACTGCTGACAGAGAGAACTACAGAACAGACAGACTGCTGACAGAGAGAACCGCAGAACAGACTGCTGACAGAGAGAACTACAGAACAGACAGACTGCTGACAGAGAGAACCGCAGAACAGACTGCTGACAGAGAGAACTACAGAAAGACAGACTGCTGACAGAAAGAACCGCAAAACAGACTGCTGACAGAGAGAACTACAAAACAGACAGACTGCTGACAGAGAGAACTACAAAACAGACTGACTGCTGACAGAGAGAACTACAAAACAGACAGACTGCTGACAGAGAGAACTACAAAACAGACAGACTGCTGACAGAGAGAACAGCAGAACAGACTGCTGACAGAGAGAACTACAGAACAGACAGACTGCTGACAAACAGAACTGCAGAACAGACTGCTGACAGAGAGAACTACAGAACAGACAGACTGCTGACAGACAGAACTGCAGAACAGACTGCTGAAAGAGCTACTTGCAATGAGCAAAGACAGCCTGCAATGAGCAAAGACAGCCTGTCACCTTGGGACAGCTGTTGACAAGACAAATCACTGAGACAGCTGTTGACAAACCATCACCCACCTTGGGACAGCTGTTGACAAATCACTGAGACAGCTGTTGACAAAAACCATCACCCACCTTGGGACAGCTGTTGACAAGACAAATCACTGAGACAGCTGTTGACAAGACAAACATTACCCACCTTGGGACTGCTGTTGAAGGAATCCTCACAAGCTGCATCCAGAATGGTGGCTTGTCCCGGCTCAAAGCCGTTGGGAACCAGGTGATCCTGCAAAAGGCAGGTAGCTGTAGCCCTCAGCACCAATACCCCCACACCCACCCCACAATCTACACACTCTTGCAAACACACAAGTACATGTACACACTCACACCCGCACCACTAACATGCACACACACACATGCATGCATCAAACAGCTGACAATACATAGTATCCCTTGTCAATTTGGAGGAATAATTTAACCCTGAAACCATGACCTTGAAGACAGAAACCTAACCCCCAGGACAGTCCATCTACTAGCATACCAGAACACTGTTGAGACACAGAATGCTCAGTTATACCAGCATAATGTTGGGACACAGAATGCTCAGTGATACCAACGTAACGTTGGGACACAGAATGCTCAGTGGTACCAGTGTAATGTTGGGACACAGAATGCTCAGTGGCACTACTACCAGTGTAATGTTGGGACACAGAATGCTCAGTGGTACTACTACCAGTGTAATGTTGGGACACAGAATGCTCAGTGGTACCAGTGTAACGTTGGGAACACCCGGAATGTTCCCGGGTGGTACTACTACCAGTGTAATGTTGGGACACAGAATGCTCAGTGGACTTTCCAGTGTAATGTTGGGACACAGAATGCTCAGTGGTTACTACTACCAGTGTAATGTTGGGACACAGAATGTTCAGTGGTACTACTACCAGTGTAATGTTGGGACACAGAATGCTCAGTGGTACCAGTGTAATGTTGGGACACAGAATGCTCAGTGGTACTACTACCAGTGTAATGTTGGGACACAGAATGCTCAGTGGTACTACTACCAGTGTAATGTTGGGACACAGAAGGCTCAGTGGTACTACTACCAGTGTAATGTTGGGACACAGAATGCTCAGTGGTACCAGTGTAATGTTGGGACACAGAATGCTCAGTGGTACTACTACCAGTGTAATGTTGGGACACAGAATGCTCAGTGGTACCAGTGTAATGTTGGGACACAGAATGCTCAGTGGTACCAGTGTAATGTTGGGACACAGAATGCTCAGTGGTACCTCAGTGTAATGTTGGGACACAGAATGCTCAGTGGTACTACTACCAGTGTAATGGGGACACAGAAGCTCAGTGGTACCAGTGTAATGTTGGGACACAGAATTGCTCAGTGGTTACCAGTGTAATGTTGGGACACAGAAGCTCAGTGGTACTATAAGTAATGTTGGGACCAGAATGCTCAGTGGTACCAGTGTAATGTTGGGACACAGAATGCTCAGTGGTACCAGTGTAATGTTGGGACACAGAATGCTCAGTGGTACCAGTGTAATGTTGGGACACAGAATTTGTCAGGGGTGGTACTCACTGACCAGTGTAATGTTGGGACACAGAATGCTCAGTGGTACTACTACCAGTGTAATGTTGGGACACAGAATTGCTCAGTGGTACTCACCGTGTAATGTTGGGACACAGAATGCTCAGTGGATACCAGTGTAATGTTGGGACACAGAAGCTCAGTGGTACACAGTGTAATGTTGGGGACAGAATGCTCAGTGGTACTACTACCAGTGTAATGTGGGAGCGCAGAAGCTCAGTGGTACCAGTGTAATGTGGGCAAGAAGCTCAGTGGTACTCAGTGTTGGTGGGCACAGAATGCTCAGTGGAATACCAGTGTAATGTTGGGACGCAGAATGCTCAGTGGTACCAGTGTAAGTGGGAGCAGAAGGCTCAGTGGACCATGTAAGTGGGACACAGGGCTCAGTGGTACGCATAATGTTGGGATAAAGCACTTTGTAGGATGTGTGAGTACTCACTGGGCAGGGAGTGGGAGGCTATAAAGACACTTTGTAGGGGGAGTACTCACTGGGCAGGGAGTGGGAGGCTATAAAGACACTTTGTAGGGGGAGTACTCACTGGGCAGGGAGTGGGAGCTATAAAGACACTTTGTAGGGGGAGTACTCACTGGGCAGGGAGTGGGAGGCTATAAAGACACTTTGTAGGGGGAGTACTCACTGGGCAGGGAGTGGGAGGCTATAAAGACACTTTGTAGGGGGAGTACTCACTGGGCAGGGAGTGGGAGGCTATAAAGACACTTTGTAGGGGGAGTACTCACTGGGCAGGGAGTGGGAGGCTATAAAGACACTTTGTAGGGGGAGTACTCACTGGGCAGGGAGTGGGAGGCTATAAAGACACTTTGTAGGGGGAGTACTCACTGGGCAGGGAGTGGGAGGCTATAAAGACACTTTGTAGGGGGAGTACTCACTGGGCAGGGAGTGGGAGGCTATAAAGACACTTTGTAGGGGGAGTACTCACTGGGCAGGGAGTGGGAGGCTATAAAGACACTTTGTAGGGGGAGTACTCACTGGGCAGGGAGTGGGAGACTATAAAGACACTTTGTAGGGGGAGTACTCACTGGGCAGGGAGTGGGAGGCTATAAAGACACTTTGTAGGGGGAGTACTCACTGGGCAGGGAGTGGGAGGCTATAAAGACACTTTGTAGGGTGTAGGCTGAGTACTCACTGGGCAGGGAGTGGGAGACTATAAAGACACTTTGTAGGGGGAGTACTCACTGGGCAGGGAGTGGGAGGCTATAAAGACACTTTGTAGGGCTGAGTACTCACTGGGCAGGGAGTGGGAGGCTATAAAGACACTTTGTAGGGGGAGTACTCACTGGGCAGGGAGTGGGAGGCTATAAAGACACTTTGTAGGGGGAGTACTCACTGGGCAGGGAGTGGGAGACTATAAAGACACTTTGTAGGGGGAGTACTCACTGGGCAGGGAGTGGGAGACTATAAAGACACTTTGTAGGGCTGAGTACTCACTGGGCAGGGAGTGGGAGGCTATAAAGACACTTTGTAGGGGGAGTACTCACTGGGCAGGGAGTGGGAGGCTATAAAGACACTTTGTAGGGTGAGTACTCACTGGGCAGGGAGTGGGAGGCTATAAAGACACTTTGTAGGGCTGAGTACTCACTGGGCAGGGAGTGGGAGGCTATAAAGACACTTTGTAGGGGGAGTACTCACTGGGCAGGGAGTGGGAGGCTATAAAGACACTTTGTAGGGGGAGTACTCACTGGGCAGGGAGTGGGAGGCTATAAAGACACTTTGTAGGGGGAGTACTCACTGGGCAGGGAGTGGGAGGCTATAAAGACACTTTGTAGGGGGAGTACTCACTGGGCAGGGAGTGGGAGGCTATAAAGACACTTTGTAGGGGGAGTACTCACTGGGCAGGGAGTGGGAGGCTATAAAGACACTTTGTAGGGGGAGTACTCACTGGGCAGGGAGTGGGAGGCTATAAAGACACTTTGTAGGGGGAGTACTCACTGGGCAGGGAGTGGGAGGCTATAAAGACACTTTGTAGGGGGAGTACTCACTGGGCAGGGAGTGGGAGGCTATAAAGACACTTTGTAGGGGGAGTACTCACTGGGCAGGCGGTCAGCTTGCTGTGCTGTTCCTTAAGGCGGTCCTGTCACACAAAACATAGCTGGTCAACAACCAACAACCTTGCAGGTGATTTAATATCACTTAGCTGTAAATAGAAAACATTTCAGTCATTCCTCTCACACAAAACACAGCTGGTCAACAACTAACAGTTCATTGTGCTGTTCTTTCAGGTGATTTGATATCACCTAGCTGTAAATAGAGAACATTTCCAGCGGTCCTCTCACACAAAACACAGCTGGTCAACAACTAACAGTTCATTGTGCTGTTCTTTCAGGTGATTTGATATCACCTAGCTGTAAATAGAAAACATTTCCAGCGGTCCTCTCACACAAAACACAGCTGGTCAACAACTAACAGTTCATTGTGCTGTTCTTTCAGGTGATTTGATATCACCTAGCTGTAAATAGAAAACATTTCCAGCGGTCCTCTCACACAAAACACAGCTGGTCAACAACTAACAGTTCATTGTGCTGTTCTTTCAGGTGATTTGATATGACCTAGCTGTAAATAGACAGAAAACATTTCCAGTGGTCCTGTCACACAAAACACAGCTGGTCAACAACTAACAGTTCATTGTGCTGTTCTTTCAGGTGATTTAATATCACCTAGCTGTAAATAGATAGAAAACATTTCAGTCATTCCTCTCACACAAAACACAGCTCATCAACAATCAAACAGCTTGCTGTGCTGTTGTTTCAATCATTCCTGTCCAACAGTTATGTAGCAGTCATCACAGACCTGTAAACATGGCAACAGTTATGTAGCAGTCATGACTGACCTGTAAACATGGCATGGCAACAATTATGTAGCAGTCATGACAGATGTGAACATGGCAACAGTTATATAGCAGTCATGACAGACCTGTAAATGTGGCAACAGTTAAGTAGCAGTCATGACTGACCTGTAAACATCACATGGCAACAGTTATGTAGCAGTCATGACAGATGTGAACATGGCAACAGTTATGTAGCAGTCATGACAGACCTGTAAATGTGGCAACAGTTAAGTAGCAGTCATGAGTGACCTGTAAACATCACATGGCAACAGTTATGTAGCAGTCATGACAGATGTGAACATGGCAACAGTTATGTAGCAGTCATGACAGACCTGTAAATGTGGCAACAGTTAAGTAGCAGTCATGACTGACCTGTAAACATCACATGGCAACAGTTATGTAGCAGTCATCACAGACCTGTAAACATGGCATGGCAACAATTACGTAGCAGTCATCACAGATCTGTGAACATGGCAACAGTTATGTAGCAGTCATGACAGACCTGTAAACGTGATAACAGTTAAGTAGCAGTCATCACAGACCTGTAAACATGGCATGGCAACAATTATGTAGCAGTCATGACAGATGTGAACATGGCAACAGTTACGTAGCAGTCATGACAGACCTGTAAAGCATGACATGGCAACAGTTATATGTAAAAGTCATCACAGACCTGCAAAGCATAAATGGCAATGGTTATGTAAGTCATTACAGACCTGTAAAGCACATGGCAACAGTCATGTAAAAGTCACCACAAACATGTAAAGCAAGACATGGCAACAGTTATGTAAAGGTCATCATAGACCTGTAAAGCATGACATGGCAACAGTTATGTAAAAGTCATCAAAGACCCATGGACCTGTCAATGCAGATGACTATGACCAGTAGTCCCGTTAACTGAAAATATTTGATCTCTGAAGGGCAAAACCAGGAACTCATAAAAACAAATAACGCAAAGATGAACATCATGCGATCATGTTGAAGGTTGTTAATGTGGATGAATAATCGACAAAAAGAACTTACGCATGAAAAACAGCTGCATCCCTTTTTTTACTCAAACGGGAGAAAAAAATCAAACTGCAGTCAAAACCCAGAGGTCCTTCATGCAATGTGCGTCCACAGACATATTAAAATCCCTGGTTGTGATGGCTTAAGTTCCCAATCACAGCCACAACATACAAGACCCAACCATGAAGCAGCACAGAGCCACCATGCAGTTATCCCCCTTACCTCCACAGCCTGAAAGTCAGCCTCCAGGATAGAGATTTCCCTTGTCAGCTGATCCAGTTGCTGTCAACACAACACAGTCCATCAGACACACATATACACAATGCAGTCCATCACACACACACACACACACAACACAGTCCATGAGACACACATATACACAATGCAGTCCATGACACACACACACTACACAGTCCATGAGACACACATATACACAATGCAGTCCATGACACACACATACACTACACAGTCCATCAGACACACATATACACAATGCAGTCCATACACACACATACACTACACAGTCCATCAGACACACATATACACAATGCAGTCCATCACACACACACACACACACAACACAGTCCATGAGACACACATATACACAATGCAGTCCATGACACACACACACTACACAGTCCATGAGACACACATATACACAATGCAGTCCATGACACACACATACACTACACAGTCCATCAGACACACATATACACAATGCAGTCCATGACACACACACACTACACAGTCCATCAGACACACATACACAATGCAGTCCATGACACACACACACTACACAGTCCATCACACATATACACAATGCAGTCCATGACACACACACACTACACAGTCCATGAAATACACTACATATACACACAAAACAGTATACGAAACACACATACGCACAAAACTGTCCGTGAGACACAGAGTCCATGAGACACACATACAACACACTCAACAGTCTGTGAGACACACACACTACATATAGACAACACTGTGAGACACACACACTACATATATAGACAACACCATGAAACACACACACACTACATATAGACAACACCGTGAGACACACACACTACATATATAGACAACACCATGAAACACACACACACTACATATAGACAACACCGTGAGACACACTACATATATAGACAACACCGTGAAACACATACACACTACATATAGACAACACCGTGAGACACACTACATATATAGACAACACCGTGAGACACATACACACTACAAACACATACAACACACTCTGTAAGACACATACACTACAGATACATCAACAGTCTGAGACACACACTACACAACACAGTCTATGAGGCACATACTACACATACATACAACACATTCTGTGAGACACATACACTACACATACCCACAACACAGTCCATGAGACACACACATCACACATACCACAACCAGGCATGGGAACTGATTTGAAAGAAAAACTCTGAAATCCCCCAGGAAAATTTGCTTTCAAAACTTAGGTAATATTCGCTTTTTCTTAGCCGAAACATGGAGCAGAAGCATGAACGAATGACTACATTCAAGCCTGTTGCCAGCCCGCAAGAGTAACAGCAAGTAAATGTGTTCACAATTACTCGACCAAGATGGCAATAGCCGCATGTGAACGCGCTCCGTATGTTTCATGGCTAATTGGTGTGGAACCAAAACTGATGCTTCCTTTTTCTTCTTTTCTTGTATTGCCGATTTCTTTTCCCCATGGACAATCTTTCTTCTCCATGGAAAGTCAGTTTCACTGCCACAGAAATTTGCGTCTTTGCAGACAATTCCCATACCTGTACAACACAGTCCATGAAACACACATACATAAAACACATTCCATGAGACACACATGCATGTATACAACACATTCCATGAGACACACATATTAAACATATATACAACACAGTCCATAAGACATACTACACAGTCCATAAAACACATATCTACAACACAGTCCATGAGACACACACACTACACACACCAGTATGTGAAACACATGTTTTATTACACACAGTTCGTGACACATGCACACTGGTCTGCGAGATATATGTGCACACTCTCTTGTGAGATACACACACACACACAAAGTCTGTGACACACATTTTTGAAACACATACGGTATATATTCTCTTGAGATGCACACACACATCTGTGACACACATGCAACACATTTCCAAGACACAGACATGCACAAACTACAGTTTGAAACATGTACATTGGTCTGCCACTGTGTGAAGCACACACATACATACACATGCACACAGTCTGTGAGACACTCACATGCACACACTACACAATACAGTTTGTGAGACACAAACAGGCACACACTACACAATACAGTTTGTGAGACACAAACATGCACACACTACACAATACAGTTTGTGAGACACAAACAGGCACACACTACACAATACAGTTTGTGACACATACACTATACAACACAGTTTGTGAGACACAAACAGGCACACACTACACAATACAGTTTGTGAGACACACACATGCACACACTACACAAAACAGTTTGTGACACATACACTATACAACACAGTTTGTGAGACACACGCACGCACGCACTACACAACACAGTGAGACACATGCATATGCTACACAACAGTTTGTAAGACACACACTACACAACACAGTTTGTGAGACAACACTGAGAGCAACACTAACACAGTTTGTGAGACAACAGCTATACAACAACAGTTTGTGAGACAGCACACGATCACAGCAGCACACAATGAACAGTTTGTAGACACATGACACTGAACAACACTTTACGTGACAGCACAGAGAAGCAGAACATGCAGACTAGAGCGACACTGACAGAATGTGACTGACAAAAGCACAGAGAGAAAGACAGAACATGCAGACAGAGCGGACACTGACAGAATGTGACTGACAAAGGCACAGAGAGAGAAGACAGAACATGCAGACAGAGCTGACACTGACAGAATGTGACTGACAAAGGCAGAGAGAGATGACAGAACATGCAGATAGAGCTGACACTGACAGAATGTGACTGACAAAGGCAGAGAGAGATGACAGAACATGCAGATAGAGCTGACACTGACAGAATGTGACTGACAAAGGCAAGAGAGAGATGACAGAACATGCAGATAGAGCTGACACTGACAGAATGTGACTGACAAAGGCAGAGAGAGATGACAGAACATGCAGATAGAGCTGACACTGACAGAATATGACTGACAAAGGCAGAGAGAGAAGATAGAACATGCAGATAGAGATGCTGACACTGACAGAATGTGACTGACAAAGGCAGAGAGAGAGAAGACAGAACATGCAGACAGAGCTGACACTGACAGAATGTGACTGACAAAGGCAGAGAGAGAGAAGACAGAAGGAAGACAAAGAGAGAGAGAGAGAGAGGACACAGAGAAGACAGAAGGAGTGAGACATTTTCTTTCCAGAAAAGACCCAGCAGAGAGGTGAGATGGGAAGTGTTTCACCTGCTATTTACTGAGCATCTAACCTGTTGTTTACTGTGTCTCACCTGATTCCTGGATGTCTCACCTGCTCTTTCCTGTGCATCTCATCTATTGTTTACTGTCTCATCTGTTTCCTGTATGTCTCACCTGCTCTTTTCTGTATGTCTCACCTGTTTCCTGTATGTCTCAGCGGCTGTTTCTGTATGTATCACCTATTTCCTGTATGTCTCACCTTACGTCTCACCCATTTCCTGTATGTCTCACTGTTGTTTCTTGTGTGTCTGGCCTGTTTCTTGTGTCTCAAATGTCACTTCCTGTAGGTTTCACATGCTCCCTTTACTGCATCTAACCTGCTGTTTCCTGTGTCTCACATAGCATTTCTTTTGAGTCTCACATACTGCTTCCTGTATGTCTCACCTACTGTTTCCTGTGTGTGCGTCATCTGTTGCTTCCTGTATTCCTAAGTCCTGTGTGTCTCACCTGCTGTTTCCTGTGCTTGACTTGCTGTAGAAACTCTTTCAGCAAACAGCTCTCTGAGTACTCCGTGTCCTGGAAGTGGCACACACAACACTACCATCTGTGGTCAGCATCAACAATCAACTCTCTCACCACACACACAACACTACCATCTGTGGTCAGCATCAACAATCAACTCTCTGACAGCACACCAACACTACCATCTGTGGTCAGCATCAACAATCCAACTCTCTCACCACACACACAACACTACCATCTGTGGTCAGCATCAACAATCAACTCTCTCACCACACACACAACACTACCATCTGTGGTCAGCATCAACAATCAACTCTCTCACCACACACACAACACTACCATCTGTGGTCACATCAACAATCAACTCTCTCACCCACACACAACACTACCATCTGTGGTCAGCATCAACAATCAACTCTCTCACCACACACACAACACTACCATCTGTGGTCAGCATCAACAATCAACTCTCTCACCACACACACAACACTACCATCTGTGGTCAGCATCAACAATCAACTCTCTCACCACACACACAACACTACCATCTGTGGTCAGCATCAACAATCAACTCTCTCACCACACACACAACACTACCATCTGTGGTCAGCATCAACAATCAACTCTCTCACCACACACACAACACTACCATCTGTGGTCAGCATCAACAATCAACTCTCTCACCACACACACAACACTACCATCTGTGGTCAGCATCAACAATCAACTCTCTCACCACACACACACACTACCATCGTGGTCAGCATCAACAACAACTCTCTCACCACACACACACACTACCATCTGTGGTCAGCATCAACAATCAACTCTCTCCCACACACACACTACCATCGTGGTCAGCATCAATCACTCTCTCACCACACACACAACCTACCATCTGTGGTCAGCATCAACAATCAACTCTCTCACCACACACACAACACTACCATCTGTGGTCAGCATCAACAATCAACTCTCTCACCACACACACAACACTACCATCTGTGGTCAGCATCAACAATCAACTCTCTCACCACACACACAACATACCATCGTGGTCAGCATCAACAATCAACTCTCTCACCACACACACACTACCATCGTGGTCAGCATCAACAATCAACTCTCTCACCACACACACAACACTACCATCTGTGGTCAGCATCAACAATCAACTCTCTCACCACACACACAACACTACCATCTGTGGTCAGCATCAACAATCAACTCTCTCACCACACACACAACACTACCATCTGTGGTCAGCATCAACAATCAACTCTCTCACCACACACACAACACTACCATCTGTGGTCAGCATCAACAATCAACTCTCTCACCACACACACAACATACCATCTGTGGTCAGCATCAACAATCAACTCTCTCACCACACACACAACACTACCATCTGTGGTCAGCATCAACAATCAACTCTCTCACCACACACACAACACTACCATCTGTGGTCAGCATCAACAATCAACTCTCTCACCACACACACACTACCATCGTGGTCACATCAACAATCAACTCTCTACCACACACACAACACTACCATCTGTGGTCAGCATCAACAATCAACTCTCACCACACACACACTCCATCTGTGGTCATCCATAACTCTCACCACACCACAACACTACCATCTGTGGTCAGCATCAACAATCAACTCTCTCACCACACACACAACACTACCATCTGTGGTCAGCATCAACAATCAACTCTCTCACCACACACACAACACTACCATCTGTGGTCAGCATCAACAATCAACTCTCTCACCACACAACACACTACCATCGTGGTCAGCATCAACAATCAACTCTCTCACCACACACACAACACTACCATCTGTGGTCAGCATCAACAATCAACTCTCTCACCACACACACAACACTACCATCTGTGGTCAGCATCAACAATCAACTCTCTCACCACACACACAACACTACCATCTGTGGTCAGCATCAACAATCAACTCTCTCACCACACACACAACAGTACCATCAGTGGTCAGCATCAACAATCAACTCTCTCACCACACACACAACAGTACCATCTGTGGTCAACGTCAACTCTCTCTAAACACACACAGCTGTACCATCTGTGGTCAGCATTAACAAATGTCCAACCACACACACAACTGTACCATCTGTGGTCAACGTCAACAATCAACTCTCTCTAAGCACACACACAGCTGTACCATCTGTGGTCAGCATCAACAACTGTCCAACCACACACACAGCTGTACCTTCTGTGGTCAGCACTTCACCCTGACATAACTGTATTGGTTGAATGGGTGTAAAAATACAAGTTACTTACTACTTGGTCAATGACTTCCTACTTGGTCAACAATCAACTCTCTCTGACAACACACACCATCTGTGGTCACCATCAACAATCATCACTCTTCATGTTTAACCATTCACACAACTGTACCATCCAAAGTCAACTTAATCAAAACCCAACCATGCAAACAGCTGCATTGTCCACTAGCCAACTTCAACAATGAGCACTCTGTAACCATTCACACAACTATACAGTCCATAGTCACCCTCAACAATCAGCACTCTGTAACCATTCACACAACTATACAGTCCATAGTCACCCTCAACAATCAGCACTCTGTAACCATTCACACAACTATACAGTCCATAGTCACCCTCAACAATCAGCACTCTGTAACCATTCACACAACTATACAGTCCATAGTCACCCTCAACAATCAGGACTCTTTAAACAGTCACTGTTTCAATTTAAACATCTTCCTTTCCAGTAAGGTTACCAAGCCATTATCATGGAGACATATTTTCATAGCGGTCTCTATTGTGGTAATGGTGTTGTCAACATGACATCAAAATTCCTACTGATGGGGTTGAAAAGGAAAAGGGTACTGTCATTCATATCAGCCATCAGAATGCCACATGTTCCTGTGCTGCAGCCATCAGTAGCCGAGCAGTGGACTGCTGTGGCAATGTTAGAAAGGATTCACCGGCCATGTGAAATTCCAAGATTTCACAAAATGGTTATGAACCAACAAAACAAAATCAAGTGCCCCCCAACAAACAAAAAGTAAAATATACAATCTATAATCTATACAAAAGAAACAAGCGAAAAAGGACAAGAAATGAAACAAACTTTACCGCTTCTAATTTCTGTTTTTTGTAAGAAAGGATTTGCAGGAGGTAGTTGACATTGGCCAGGTCAAGGTCATCAGACAAGAGGTCATGGACATCCCCTGGCCGGGACATCAAGGACTGTCATGATAGAGCAGACACACAGAAATGACCCAAACAAGAGAACCACAGCATTTGTACAATCAAACACGACTAATGAAAAGCATATCCAAGCCTCGCTTTTGGCTACCCTTCCCCCCCACTCTACTGTGACTGGTTATGCCATTGAAGGGGCACTCCCTACCTCTGCAAATCTCTCTACCCCCCCCCCCCCCCACTGGTTATGCCATTGAAGGGGCACTCCCTACCTCTGCAAATCTCTCTACCCCCCCCCCCCACACACACACACACACACATTGGTTATGCCATTGAAGGGGCACTCCCTACTCTGCAACTCTTTCTAACCCCCCCCCCCCCCCCCATAAAATGTCCATAAGTTTCACTACTAAGATGACTGGGGAAGCAACACACACATAAACACACCTAAACACTGGATGCATCCACCCCAGGTAACAAAATTAGTTCTGTCTCGATTCAAATGATTTGGGTTTGGTGTTCGGTGTTGGTGAAAGCACTGTGACTGTGAGTGGTAGTAAGAGGAAGCCAGCCTGATGATGTCATTCAAGTTGTTTGTGTGGTTACAAACTTATTGCCTTTTGAGCACCAATGAAACACTGTCAACTAGCCGGCAGTTCTCAGATGTACAGTGTACCTTTTGAGCACCAATGAAACACTGTCAACTAGCCGGCAGTTCTCAGATGTACAGTGTACCTTTTGAGCACCAATGAAACACTGTCAGCTAGCCGGCAGTTCTCAGATGTACAGTGTACCTTTTGAGCACCAATGAAATAGTCAGCTAGCTGGCAGTTCTCAGATGTACAGTGTACCTTTTGAGCACCAATGAAATACTGTCAACTAGCCGGCAGTTCTCAGATGTACAGTGTACCTTTTGAGCACCAATGAAACACTGTCAGCTAGCCAGCAGTTCTCAGATCTACAGTGTACCTTTTGAGCACCAATGAAATACTGTCAACTAGCCGGCAGTTCTCAGATGTACAGTGTACCTTTTGAGCACCAATGAAACACTGTCAGCTAGCTGGCAGTTCTCAGACCTACAGTATAACCAATTACAACAGTGGTTGGAGGAAGGGTGTTGTAGACCTATGCTAGGAGTTCGATGGAAAAAAAGGAGCAAATGCTCACATTATTCACTATTAAAATGATTTTTTTTTAAATCTCAATTTGGATTCTTTTTTTACCTTGAGAATTGGATGCAGTCATAAAAACTCACATTAACATTCAAGAAGAACACACTCAGATGACACATTGAAAACAAATCAAAAAGTGCTTATTCAACTGTTTTTGATTTGCCAAAAAAAGGAATGGCAATCATTCTGACAGACATCGATACTTTAGGGAAATACTGCAGAAAAAACATTGTTCAAAGGTGAAGGCCCCTTATAAAAACTGCCCAAATAAGTAGAACTGGACACTGGAGCTGGCCTAACCTCAAATTGTAACTTCCACTGTCAACTGTTCAAGGGGGGCAGGAGACACAGGGGAGGTGGGGGGGGGGAGAGAGATACCGGGGTGGGGACAGGAGACACAGGGGAGATGGGGGGGGGGGGAGGGGGAGATACAGGGGGGGGACAGGAGACACAGGGGAGATGGGGGGGAGAGACAGGGGTGGGGGACAGGAGACACAGGGGAGATGGGGGGGGGGAGATACAGGGGTGGGGGACAGGAGACACAGGGGAGATGGGGGACAGGGGAGAAACAGGGGAGATGGGGGGGGGGATACAGGGTGGACAGGAGACACAGGGGAGATGAGGGGGGGAGGGATACAAGGGTGGGTGGACAGGGAGATGGGGGGGGGGAGATACAGGGGGGGGGGAACAGGGAGACACAGGGGAGATGGGGGGGGGGGGGGAAATACAGGGGGGGGACAGGAGACACAGGGGAGATGGGGGGAGATACAGGGGAGGGACAGAAGAAACAGGGGAGATGGGGGTGGGGGACAGGAGAACACAGGGAGATGGGGGGGGGGGAGATACAGGGGAGGGGGGGGGGGGGGGACGAGACAGAGGAGATGGAGGGGGGGGAGGGATACAAGGGTGGGGGACAGGAGACACAGGGGAGATGGGGGGGGGGGAGATACAGGGGTGGGGGACAGGAGACACAGGGGAGATGGGGGGGAATACAGGGGTGGGGACAGGAGACACAGGGGAGATAGGGGGGGGACAGGAGACACAGGGGAGTGGGGGGGGGGGAGATACAGGGGTGGGGAGAGGGGAGGGAATGGGGGGGAGGGGGGGGGAGATACAGGGGGGGACAGGAGACACAGGGGAGATGGGGGGGGGGGGGGGGATAAAAGGGGGGGACAGGAGGCACAGGGGAGATGGAGGGGGGAGGGATACAAGGGTGGGGGACAGGAGACACAGGGGAGATGGAGGGGGAGACAGATACAGGGGTGGGGGACAGGAGAAAGGGGAGATGGAGGGGGGAGGGATACAAGGGTGGGGGACAGGAGACACAGGGGAGAGGAGGGGGGAGAGAGATACAAGGGTGGGGACAGGAGACAAGGGGAGATGGAGGGGGAGGGACAGGGGGGGCAGGAGTCAAGGAGATGGGGGGAGGGGGTGGAGGGGATAGTGGTGGGAGCATGGAGACAGGGGAGGGAGGGGGGGGGGGAGGGAAAAGGGGAGATGGGGGGAGGGGGGGAGAGAGATCAGGGTGGGGAGGAGACGGGGGGGAGGGGAGGGGGGGGCAGGAGACACAAGGGGGGGAGGGGGGAGGGACAGAGAGGGGGGGGGGGGGCGGAGGCAGGGGTGGGGGCAGGAGACAGGGGAGATGGGGGGGGGGGGGGACAGGGAAGATGAGAGAGAGACAGGGGTGGGGGACAGGAGACAGGGGGCAGGAGACACAGGGGAGACAGGGGAAACTGGGGTTGTCCGGACAGGGAGCAGGGGAGATGGGGGGGGGATACAGGGGACAGAAGACACAGGAAGATTGGGGGGGGGGGGGACAAGGAAAACAGGGGGAGGTGAGAACCTCCTTCACTGACCTGTTCCTCATTCTTTCTTTTCTTCTCGCTCTGTCTGCCTTTGAATTTCAGTATCAGTTCATTTACTGCAACAAACAATGCATCACTCTGCAGTCAGTCACAATACAACACTTCTTTGTTGCACTGCAATCAACACACATCAGGTCAGCAATGGATGCATGTTTGTGTATATGTGTGTGTGTGTGTGTTTCCTTTATAAGGACTTTAATGAAGTATTATTGCATTCTGTGTATATGTGTGTGTGTGTTTCCTTTATAAGGATTAATAAAGTATTATTGTATTCTGTGTGTGTGTGTGTGCTTGTGTGCATGCACACAAGAACACACCTGTGTTTGCCTGTAACTGTATGTCTGCATCACTGCCAGTGTGTGCGTGCCTTTGCATGTCAGTACATGCCCAGTTTGTTATTTATATATATTATATACATAATAAGTGCATGCAGTTGCAAATTTTAGAAAGACAACCTACAACGACAGTGTAATTGGCATGTTTTCTGTTTTGTTCTTTTGCTAGTCTGTATTTTACATGGTTTCACCACAAAAAGGTCCTGCACAACAAACCTCTAGGCAGTGTTAGACAAGGGGACTGGGACACCTGACAAGTGTTGTACACAGGTTGCAGTCTCCTTAGACACTGCAAAGGCCTTTGATTCTGTGTGACACCATAGTCTACTTCTAAGTCAGAAGCCTGTGACACTGGTTTGTGTATGTTGGCAAGGATCAAGGATTCCTTGTTGGCAGAAGCCAAAGGGTAGGTGTAGATGGCACTTACTCGGACTGGTCACCTGTATCTAGTGGCGCTCCTCAGGGGAGTGTCCTAGGACCAGTGCTTTTTGTCATTTTCATCAAGGACTTACCTGACATTGTGAACAGTCTGTGCCACATGTTTTTGGCAAAGTGGAGAAGAAAAGTGTAGCCAAGTTACAGCAAGATTTGACTGTCTGGTAGGCTGGTGACAACTGCCATTTAATGCAAACAACGCTAAGTTAATGTCACTTTGTCAGTAAGTAGTGTATGATTTGATGACTCACAGGTAAAGTTGGGGTAGATCTGGTCTGGTCTGTCAATGACGTAATTACACTTGGGGCAGCGACTGCACTTCTCCAGGCTCTGCTGGATACACTTGTGGCTGAATAAGTATACAGAATGGATGGATACACTTGTGGCTGAATGAAGTACACAGAATGGACGGATACACTTGTGGCTGAATGAAGTACACAGAATGGACAGATACATTTGTGGCTGAATGAAGTACACAGAATGGATGGATACACTTGTGGCTGAATGAAGTACACAGAATGGACGGATACACTAGTGGCTGAATGAAGTACACAGAATGGATGGATACACTTGTGGCTGAATGAAGTACACAGAATGGATGGATACACTTGTGGCTGAATGAAGTACACAGAATGGACGGATACACTAGTGGCTGAATGAAGTACACAGAATGGATGGATACACTTGTGGCTGAATGAAGTACACAGAATGGATGGATACACTTGTGGCTGAATGAAGTACACAGAATGGATGGATACACTTGTGGCTGAATGAAGTACACAGAATGGATGGATACACTTGTGGCTGAATAAGTACACACAATGGACAGATACACTTGTGGCTGAACGAAGTACACAGAATGGACGGATACACTTGTGGCTGAATAAGTACACACAATGGACAGATACACTTGTGGCTGAATGAAGTAAACACAATGGACGGATACACTTGTGGCTGAATGAAGTACACACAATGGACGGATACATTTGTGGCTGAATGAAGTACAAACAATGGATGGATACACTTGTGACTGAATGAAGTACACACAATGGATGGATACGCTTGTGGCTGAATGAAGTAAACACAATGGACGGATACACTTGTGGCTGAATGAAGTACAAACAATGGACGGATACACTTGTGGCTGAATGGAGTACAAACAATAGACGGATATGCTTGTGACTGAATGAAGTACACACAATGGATGGATACGCTTGTGACTGAATGAAGTACACACAATGGACGGATACGTTTGTGGCTGAATGAAGACAGTCCCCAAGGCAGTTTGACAAACTCTGGAAGGAATTCCCTGGCCCTGACGATAACTGTAATACATCATTGCTCAAAAACCTCTCTGGAAGGTGTTTCTGTAATGTCAGGAAAACTGCCACCCTTACAAAACATTTTGCCATTTTGAACGAGTTTAGCCACAACAAACAGCAGGATTTTGTGTGTCACAGACCATAACTATCATGACATTGCACTCTGTGTTGATGAAATATTTTTGTTGTGACAGCATCAGATTTTCTGCATCCACAAACTCATGGGGTCACCCTTGTAATAATTGTATGCATACACACAGGAACTGACCACTGCACGTATTACTGAGCTCAGATACTACTGTCACAGTGTCAGAGATTTCCCTTGTAACTGTATGCAGTATGCACAGGAGCTTACAACTCTGCATGCATCACAGAGCTCAGACATTACTGTCAGAGATTTCTAATTCATGTACTCTCTCTATATATAAAGTTTCTCATCCAGGTATTCAAATATGTATAACTGAATACATTCATACCTTAAAAATAGCAAAATATCCAGAACTGTAAACATAATATGTTATATCAGAGGCCAAATTTAGACATGAAGTACTAACCAGAAGGAGTGCCCACACTTGGTCATGTGTGCTTCTTCAATGATGTCAAAGCACACTGGGCTGAAAACAAAATATGGAAGACTGTATATTATGAAACACTTATACACTGTAACCCACCCACCAGATCATACAGACACAATATGTATGCCAACATTAAATACCTGGGCAGTTATCAGCGCTATTGTGGAGAAAAGTGGAGTAAGTTTCATTTCTCCCCATTCATTATTGCAATTTCACTATTTGGTGTAAAGGAAGAAGTGCAGTATACAGAACAGAATCAAGTCAGTCTTCAAGAGTTGGCCAAATTAAGATGCACAACTTATTGGGACTCTTGACACTGCCACCTCTAATCTTCAGTCAAAATGTGGTGACAAGCTGGAGGCAGCAATACTAGATGATCAGTAGATCAACTTCTGAGGTTAGAAACTGGGACTTGAAGACTGCCATTTTAAATTTGTCTCATGAAAAGGTCTCTTCCCCTTCCTCTGGCAACCACAAGGAGAGGGTCTGCAGCATGTGAGAGAAAGAGAGAGAGACTAGAAACAAGAAGGTGTTTCTACATTATTCTTTAGCTGCTGCCTTTGGTGGCACATGCAGCTCTTTCTGTTCTGTTGTGGTTCTGGAGAAGAATGAGAACTGTTTGCACTGTACTTCAGCACTGAATTTTGAAGCTGTTAAAATGTGTTCTGCATTGAAGTTGTATGAATTGCTGATTGTATCAAATGTATGTGTAGCTATACACTTCTGATGGTCTGAAACTGGTTGAAGTTTGCTACTGATTTTGTAGACAAGGCCGTTCTTTACATGTATAACAATAAGTGTGTCGTGCTCACTATTCTACTGCTTTAGAAATCTCTGTTATTACTATTAAGCATAATGAAAATGAAACATCTAAGTAGGACTCTTAGTCTTAGTCTTAGGAGTATTCATGAACAAAGAGTAACAATAACAAACTAAAACTCGTAAAAGTACCAAGCCTGAAATCTAAAATCTAAAGTGGTAAATAACCTGGAGTATACTACACATGAACAACAACTGAAGAATACCAATACTAACACTAGTAACAGTAGCATTACTAGCAAGCCTGGAAGACATGAGAGCAAGAGGTGATATAAAGTTCTGAAACCTTTACAATCATCCATGGATTTTTTAAAATCCTGAAACTGTCTGTTCTCTGCTCAAGCTGAACGACTTTGCTCAAGAAGTGACCACAACACCTACCCCTGACCCCTTTAGTTTGAGACCAGGATCTGCTCCTTCCTAAATCTTTAATGAGCATTATTTAAGAGAAAGTGGGTAAGTGAAGGTTGGAGCTGTGCCACTACCAATCAGGGTTCACCCCCAGGATTGGCAGGAACCACTACAGTAGCCAGACGCATCTGTCCAGATGCTCCAAAGTAGTTTTATTCTGCATACTTTCTCCTGTCTAAATTTTCTTTTGTACTTTTTTATACCACTTTACTGGACTCTGCAGACCCCCAAAAGCATGGCATAATCTCCGAGCAGTTTTTGCTCATTGGAAGGTGGCTGCCCACCCCAAAGATGATCTCTTTAAACAGCAATGTGCAGCACTAGTAAAGTACTACTACTAGTAGTAATATTAAAAATAGTAGAACAAGAAAAATGTTAATCACAATATATACAATAAAATTATGACAGCTGTTACTGTTACTGTTAGTGTTACTGTTAGCTGGCAAAAGGCTAAAAAGCTTATGACAGTATGAAACCTATTATAACACCATTTTTTATCATTGCTAAGTCTCAGTTCTCACCAGACATAATCATTGTCACGGTCAACACTGCTGCCGCTGATGCCGCCATACACTGATGATGCTCCTGACTTGGCCTTTCGTCGTCGCAGCGATGCCATTATTCACCCAACTTGTCTTACTTGCTGCAAGACATCCTCTGAATCTTTCTCCAATGCTGAGAAAGAAAAAAGAGCAAGTATCTGCCAAGCGCTATATAATATTGGTGACAAAACATTCCAGCTTAACAATTACAATAACATGATTACATGTGAACACTTTACTCAGGTCAAAGAAACAACCAGTTAACGAAACATGCCAGGCAAAACGTCTACCAGTTCAGTTTGTGAAAATATGCGTATCCTCAACAAGGCGCAATGACACTCGCATGATCTAGACACTATAATAAGTATAAATTTATATAAACTGTGCAACCCACGTTCACTGCTCTGTGCTCTGCAGATAAAAAATGTTTTACTTTTTTGACATCATGACGATCGTTTTGACCCGAATGAACCTCTGAACCCCCGATATTCTGCCCTCAGATTAACGCAATTTTAACGGCACACGTACTGATATGTTCCCGCGTGCTCCTGTCAATCCAGCCTCAATTATTTAACTGGAAAAGAAAACGTTACATTTTCTTTTCGGCCGCCAACTTACCCTGCAAGTTGACAAACTCGCTTCTTTCAATCATGCGCAATTCCGACTTCCGCTTTGAGATCGTACTTCCGCGAACTCCCTGAGCATCCAAGACTAGAGTGTTTGGGAAGTTTCGGCTTAATTTTCAGTTCACTAAGCAGGCTACACACAGCTGGTGTGCATATTTGCAAGGGATGTAGTTACAAAACTCAGAACCTGATGTCACATACAGGCAGAGTTGAGACTGGAGCACAGGTTTGTATGTTGTTGTTTTTTTAAACGAATGAACAGGAGGCCCCGAACTGTAACTAAGTTGTTGGCGGGGAATTTAAGTTGCGTTGTCTGCAATCTATCAGATGTTGGGTTGTCGAAAAATGCGAGAGGAAATGAGAAGGCTTAACAACAATAGCTTATTCGACTAAGCATGCGTGTGCGCTGGAACAGACACACTAAAAATAGCATGCGTGTCCACACACCGGTGTTTGAATTAGGCCTACATCGGTGCCTCGCTGCCGCGGTAGTGTTACAGTAACTTCTGTTAGTCCGTATACAGCCCAGCTAGACACACGAATAACAATATACTGAGTCTTAACTCTTATTGTGCCATTTTGCTAGTGGGGCACATAGCCCAAATTACAATACAAGGAGATAAAATACATCTTGCACATACTGAGAAACAGGCCAATAGCATTAGCACAATAGCATTAGCAGCAGCAGTGCCCAGCAACAATAAGTTGAATAACTCATTAACTGTGACATTAAGACACGTGCACACGCACACACACACACACACCAGTAGGAATCTGGGCTTTCAGAGATGAGAGGGTGCTGCAGAGCCTCTGCTAGACAACTTTAGACTGGATTAGAATTTACTGGTAAATCATACTAAATGTTCCCTGTGTACTAAGTTGTACTTGTAGTTGTACTGGTAAAAAATAAAGTTGCCAGTACCATGTACCAGCTGAAACTGAACACTGTGTGACTTGCAAGAGATATTCTATACCCTGGGTCCAGAAGCAAGTGGAAGCTCTGGCTAAACAAGATTGCTTCTGGTGTTGATCAGCAAGCAAAACAATGAATGTTCTCTGTCACTCCAGAGGCCATGTGTCACATCACATGCTAGAAACTATATAAACTGTCATTGCCAGTTTATAATACTAATAGTATACAGTCGTGTCCATCAAGTTAATTTGACTGTTTTGTTGTTGTTGACATTAGTATGATGGGTCAAGATTAAATTGACCATTTTTGTTGACATTATGATGAAGTTTAAATTGACTGCATTTTTGTTGACATTACAATGAAGTTTAAATTGACTTGACTGCATTTTTGTTGACATTACGATGAAGTTTAAATTGACTGCATTTTTGTTGACATTACAATGAAGTTTAAATTGACTGCATTTTTGTTGACATTACTCATTGGTATGATCCATCAATTTGACTGTTTTGTTGTTGTTGACATTAGTATGATCAATCAAGTTTACATTGACTGCATTTTTGTTGACATTATGATGAAGTTTAAATTGACTGCATTTTTGTTGACATTACTCATTAAAAGTATGATCCGTCAAGTTTCACATGACAGGAATTTTGATATTAATAATTAATAGGGTCCATCAATTTCAGTTGACAGGAATAAGATGTCTGTTGACATTAGGAATAGTAATACTGATACTTTAGTATGGTTTGTCAAGCTACATTAGGTTTAAACTGACTGGAACTTTGTTGAAATTAGTCATTAATACTGTGGTCCATCAAGTTCAAATTGACTGGACTTTTGTTGATATAACTTACCAGTTTTAAATTTAATATTCTGTAATGTTGTGGGATGTGCGTTGTTGGAGTTGTACTGTTAGTAATGTTGTAGTGTTGACCTACCCTGTAGTGTGTCAGACTACAGTCACAGTGTTAGTACTGTTGACCTACCCTGTAGTGTGTCAGACTACAGTGTTGGTACTGTTGACCTACCCTGTAGTGTGTCAGATGATAGTGTTAGTACTGTTGACCTACCCTGTACTGGCTGTAGTGTGTCACTGTCAGACGATAGTGTTACTGTTAGTACTGTGGAACTACCCTGTAGTGTGTCAGACAATAGTGTTAATACTGTGGAACTACCCTGTAGTGTGTCAAACTACAGTGTTAGTACTGTTGTAGTATTGACCTACCCTGTAGTGTGTCAGACAATAGTGTTAGTACTGTTGTAGTATTGACCTACCCTGTAGTGTGTCAAACTACAGTGTTAGTACTGTTGTAGTGTTGACCTACCCTGTAGTGTGTCAGACTACATAGTGTTAGTACTGTTGTAGTGTTGACCTACCCTGTAGTGTGTCAGACAATAGTGTTAGTACTGTTGCAGTATTGACCGTACTGTAGTGTGTCAAACTACAGTGTTAGTACTGTTGTAGTGCTGACCTACCCTGTAGTGTTGACCTACCATGTAGTGTGTTTGACCTACCCTGTAGTGTTGACCTACCCTGTAGTGTGTTTGACCTACCCTGTAGTGTTGACCTACCCTGTAGTGTTGACCTACCCTGTAGTGTTGACCTACCCTGTAGTGTGTTGACCTACCCTGTAGTGTTGACCTACCCTGTAGTGTGTTTGACCTACCCTGTAGTGTTGACCTACCCTGTAGTGTGTTTGACCTACCCTGTAGTGTTGACCTACCCTGTAGTGTGTTTGACCTACCCTGTAGTGTTGACCTACCCTGTAGTGTGTTTGACCTACCCTGTAGTGTTGACCTACCCTGTAGTGTGTTTGACCTACCCTGTAGTGTTGACCTACCCTGTAGTGTGTTTGACCTACCCTGTAGTGTTGACCTACCCTGTAGTGTGTTTGACCTACCCTGTAGTGTTGACCTACCCTGTATGTGTTGACCTACCCTGTAGTGTGACCTACCCTGTAGTGTTGACCTACCCTGTAGTGTGTTTGACCTACCCTGTAGTGTTGACCTACCCTGTAGTGTTGACCTACCCTGTAGTGTGTTTGACTACCCTGTATGTTGACCTACCCTGTAGTGTTGACCTACCCTGTAGTGTTGACTACCTGTAGTTGACCTACCCTGTAGTGTGTTTGACCTACCCTGTAGTGTTGACCTACCCTGTAGTGTTTGACCTACCCTGTAGTGTGTTGACCTACCCTGTAGTGTGTTTGACCTACCCTGTAGTGTTGACCTACCCTGTAGTGTGTTTGACCTACCCTGTAGTGTTGACCTACCCTGTAGTGTTGACCTACCCTGTAGTGTCGCCTAGGTACTGACCCAGCAGCAGGCTCAGTACATCACTGTCACACACCTGCCGAACAGATTTCAGCCAGCAGCAGTCAGTGCTGGCACCATCCCCAGACTGAGTAAAATAAGTTCTGGTATTGTCCAGGACCAAGCTCACCAGTACTTAACTTGGTCAGTTTCAGAATGACCCCATGCTGACAGAAGCAGTGGAGGCGACCATGCATGACAGTGATAATTGATATCACTTTTGACTTGTTAAAGGTGTTTTGAACAGTACTGGAATATTTCAATTTATGCATTTTCTTGTGCTCATATTTTGACACATAATGATAATATTTAATAATTGATCATTTTATGTTGGAGAGAAGAAAAAATATTAGATTGAAAATGGTACCTGGTAAACTTTGTCACTTCTTGTGTTGAGTATAATTCTGATTATGGTTAGTCAAGTTTAAATTGTCTCAGTACTCTCAGACTGGATTTTTGTTGACTTTAGTCTAATAGTAAGGTGCATCAGTTTAAATTGACTGGCTATTTGTTGCCATAATGTCATTAGTCAGGTCCATGACAATTTCAGTTGGCTCAAAAATCGGACTGGAATTTTGTTGACTTTAGTGTAATACTAATAATAAGGTACATCAGTTTAAGCTGACTGGATATATATATATATATATATATATATATATATATATATATATATATATATATATATATATTATATAGTATACTATATATATAGATAATATAATTTATTTATATATATTTGTCAAGATTATATGATTAGTACAGTTAGGTAGGACCAGCCTCTCTTTAGCGCTGGGTAACATGGCCGTCGCGAGGCAAATATTGCTCATTTTCAACTTGTCGTATCTGCCTTGTTTTGTGCAGTTTGTCAATAAAAACTACTGTCAGGCAAAAAACCACGATCTTTTTACGACATGTTGATGCCATTATTTTGTGCGTGAATGATGTATTGTGAGTTTGCAAGAAGTTTTAATGAACACACCAAGCGGTCGGAAACCGAGCGTGGTTCTGACGTCGAAAGTCAGATGAGCGAGGTCGGAAAACGGTTGCGTTCGGAAAATCCGTTGGGAACTTTTACAAGAAAAACGTACACATATGAAGTTAATATTTTTAGAAAGAGGAATTCCCGTAGATTTATCCGTTATAAAATTCGTTAAAATTCTTCGTTTTCGACTGCAGCAAAAATTTAGTTGAAAAATACGTTCATTTTTACCGTAAATTTACACCAAGAAAGTTTGAATGCACCATATTCAATTTGGTATCACTGGAAAGACGAATTTTCGCTCTTTAAAACGGTGTATCGTTTGATCCGGAAGCGAGTTCTTGTAAGAGTTCCATGCAACGGAAAGTGGAGACTCCGTAGATTTTGTCATCTGCTCGAGTTGCGCGATCGTTAAAATCTGCGACTACGCGAGCGGCGCAAAAGATGCTCACCCTGGAGGAATTGGAAAGAAACCTGGTAAGTTTTTTATTTTAGCGATAACTAAGTGAGTTTCCAACACAACCATAACTGTATTTTTGCGCTGTTTACATCTCTTTGAATGCAATTGAAGCAAATTCGTTGTGGTCTGGTCGTAGTTTGAACAACATTACAGAGTTATCTCCTCATTATTTCCTCCGAAATGCAAACTGCTGTAAAAGTAGTAATTTCTTTCCCCGTAAATCCGAATTGACAAAAAACTGATGTGTGGTGTATGTTCTCAACAGTGAAAAAATTTAAAGGAAATTTAGCAAGTGAATGATTTTTTTTTAAATATATTTTTTTCTTGTCAGGGACAATAACTCTGATTTAGCAAGCAGACGATGCAGTCACGAACCAATGTTTTTTTACAGTAGATCTGCTCATCTAGACAAAACAAAATAAAAGCGATCCACCAGCCAAAATTAATGGTATATTGAGAGTTTGGAATTGTATTTGCTTCTGAAGAAATTAATTTCTTCTTTTCCCCCATCTTCTTTCTCTTCCACCTTTTGTGCACATGGAAGACCTGGCACACTGGCTCAAAATTACATGATTCTTTCAATCTTTGTATATAATAATAATTACAAGGTGGGATTTAAAAAAAGAGAAGTAATAATGATAAGTTTTTTTTTTTGTTTGTTTAACATTTTACAAGCATGATTGACAAGACAGACTATGGTAACAAGACAGAAGTAACTAAGTCAATAAGAAAGACTGAACAGGAAACAAAATGAAAACCAAAAATCACACACACCACACACACACACACCACACACTTCAAGAGCCACATCAAATGTGGGGGTGGGAGGGGGTGGGGGAAATAAAATAACTCACAGAGCAACATTAAATACAGTTTTGAGCATGTCAATTTTTAAATGTCATTGAAGTGGGACTCCAATTTTTGTTAGTTTCCTTAATAATCCAGGTCTTTTATCTAAGGTAGGGAAGTTTTTTGTTTTTAAATATTGTCAAATAATGGCTAGAGTGACTCCAGCTGGGGTTTTACTTCTGGGATTGTTTCAGTAGCTGAGACTGGTAGTAGTAGTCAAATACCTGAAAATTAGTTCTTGTCTGCTTCCTTTTGTTTGTACCTTCTGATTGATTTATTTCTCAGGTTATTACTGCATGATTCACACAAAGTCAAGTAATTGTTATTTACAACTAAACTTCAGAATTTGATGATTTAATCGGTGAGTATTAAGTGTATTTAATGGGTGAGTATTAAGTGTTAGTGTGCTGTTTATGTTGAAATAAATCTTTTTACCTGTTTGTTTATATATTTCTTTGTTAATGATTTCAGAGGATGATCAGTTTCATCATCTTGAGGAGAGAATTGGTCCTAGAAAGCGAGGCAGGCCCCAACATCTACCACGAGGCCACACTTGGACTGCAGTTTTTAACTTCATTTCCTCATTCAAACAAGTCTACATATATATCTAAAATTTGCCTAAATTTCCTTATGCTGTTCATTTTCCTTCTCTGATTAATGCTGAATATGCAGATACCAGAACCATGGCTGTATCTCTTTCCATTCCAGAGTTTGATTTGCTTTAATGCTATTACCATCAAAGATTTGCAGGATATTTGCACCCTTTTTTCTCATGGAAACTTGCCTCTGTAGGTAAATTTAGCTTGCATTTCTTTAGACTTGTGAATTTGTATTGTCTAATTTATGCTGAATCAGTTGATACCAGAATTATGGTTGTACCTCTTTCCATTCCCATGTTATGTTTGATCTTGTCATGGTACTGTCAAAGATTGGTGATTGGACAATGTCAAAATTAGTGATTTTTCCATTTTTGGCACTCTGCATCTCCAATATTTGAGTAAGAATGACTACTGAAAAAATTGTGTTTAGTCTGTGTAGTGCAGACACTGTGTAAAACAGGTTGGGTGGATGTGTGACCAACAGTTTTTATGCTAGAACCATACAAAAATGGCATTTTGTAAAATATGCATAAAATGCCTAAAATGGTGACTATTTGAAGGGTGAAATCTCAACAACAAAATTAGATAAATTAATGAAATTTGGCTTGTGTAACTTGCCTTGTGACCCTCTATAATATCACATATTAATGGATTGCATTGCTTGCTTTTCAAAATTTGGCTGGACCTACCTAGTACAGTCCATGAAAAGTTCCACTGATGCAGTCTCAGTTTGTTTTGACTGACATTGTGTTATTAGCGTGGTCCATGAACATTTCAGTTGACTGAGACTCTGACTGAATTTTTGCTGACTGCTTTCAGTTGCTGGCTCGCCTGGGTCCTCGCCTGTCTCTCCGTGGACTGGGGACAGCGGTATTGGGGTTTGAACCTTCAGCAGGTGACATTGTGGAACTGTATGGGGGTGCGGGTGTTGGCAAAACGGAGCTGTTGCTGCATCTGGCTTCCTGTGCCATTCTTCCCACCTGTCACCATGGCGACCAGACTTCCAGTTCCACCGGCCCAGGGCAACACCATCACCGAGGCAACCAGACACAGGTGGTGTGGGTTGACTGTGACCTGAAGTTTTCTGTTCTTCGCCTGGCCGTCTTACTAGAACAGCGCATTGTGAACAGTGAGCTGAGTGGTCAGAGACGTGGACAAGGAAGGGGTGAGGGTCATGTTTGTGGTGAGGACGGTGACGCTGACAGTGGTGAGGAGAGAGAGGTCAGGACAACTAGAGTCAGTCAGAACGATCCAAGACTTGACAACAGGGTCTCCAGTAGCACTGGCTCTGTATGCGACACGCAGAGGACTGCGCATTGTGGCCTGGGTGCCTTACCTTGCCACATGGCATCCTGCCGCCAGAGCCAGAGGACAGGTGGGTCAGGGCTGAAGCGCAAAGCGAAAGAGATGGAACTGGAAGAGGGGGGCGCTTGCTTAGATTTAGAGCCGCAGGAGCAATCCCACAGGTTGCCCAGTCAGTCTAACTTGACTAAAGCCGGTGATGGTGTTGGTGACAAGTTAGGAAGTGGACACATATCAGCACATCGGCCACACAGCAGGGGCGTGCTTGTCAGAAGACAGTCAGAAGGGATTCCCAGGCCCTCCAGTGAAAGACAGACAGGAGGGATTCCCAGGCCCTCCAGTGAAAGACAGACAGGAGGGATTCCCAGGCCCTCCAGTGAAAGACAGACAGGAGGGGAGTCCCGGGCCCTCCAGTGAAAGACAGACAGGAGGGAGTCCCAGGCCCTCCAGTGAAAGACAGACAGGAGGGAGTCCCGGGCCCTCCAGTGAAAGACAGACAGGAGGGATTCCCAGGCCCTCCGGTGAAAGACAGACAGAAGGGAGTCCCGGGCCCTCCAGTGAAAGACAGACAGAAGGGAGTCCCAGGCCCTCCAGTCAAAGACAGACAGGAGGGAGTCCCGGGCCCTCCAGTCAAAGACAGACAGGAGGGAGTCCCGGGCCCTCCATGCTGAAGGAGGGAGGCAGTGAGCAGACGCGGGCCAGGGCTGTGCAGGATGATGGTGCCGGTGAGCGCACTGGGGAGGTGAGCACAGAGGAGGTGGAGAAGAAAGTGGCGGAGTGCCTGGGGCGTGTGCTGGTTGTTCGGTGCTTGTCCAGTCAGCAGCTCATCTGTACGCTGCGCAGCCTGGAGTCCACTATCGCTGCCAACCCCAACATCGCTCTCCTCGTGGTGGACCCCGTGTCGGCCTTCTTTTGGTCCGACAGGTGCAGGGATTTCCAGCACTCCTCCTCCTTCCTGCACAAGCACATGTCACATGTTGCCGCCATCCTGAAAAGAATTGCAGACTCTTACGGCGTTTTGGTGGTCACAACAAAACAGGCGCTCATCAAACCTCGACCCCAAGACGGAACAGATAGTGTTGTCTCCCCCTGTGAGGAGTTTGGCGCTGGTGCCGGGACGGACAGGCATGTGGAGTTCCTGGGCCAGGCTTGGAGTGAGGCGGTGACACGACGCTTTGTGTGCTGCAGGTGGGTGAAGTGTAAGGGGGGACCGAAAATGGCAGGCTACACGCTGTCAGGTGACACTGGAACCCGCCACTTCACCATCTCTGAGAGTGGGGTCACCTTTGACAGTGTGGACTAGTGGTACACTGTCTGATGAAGTCATATCAAATATTGAAATATATATATATATATATACATCTATTATCTATACGCATTTTGTATGTATTTTCGTAAAAGAAAGGAGAACAAACATTCAGATCTTCCGCCTATACTGCTATATAATTTCTGCTTGTCTTTGTTTTTAGTAAAATATCGGTTGTTGACATAGAAAAATCATGCAAGTCTTGTGCTTGTCTGGCTGAACCCATTGATGTTGCTGTTCTTTTGGATGCTGAAAGGTTTGAACCTCTTTATGAAGGACATCGTAAGGCATTTGGATGGGCTTGCAAACAGCTAATCATAGAGGTTGAAACTTTGTAAGACTGGTGCTGTGGTGAGAGCAAATAAAGTATCCACTAGACCGACGTGCAGACAGGGGCATGTGATGTCACAACTGGATGAAGATGGTGGACAGGAAATGACATGGACTTGACAGTGACTGGAAACAGTGAAAATAGAGCAGGGATGTTGTGGTGAAGAGTTGGGTAGAACACCAGCAGCAGCAGAGAACTATGATTATATGAGAGCAGCAGAGAACTATGATTATATGAGAGCAGCAGAGAACTATGATTATATGAGAGCAGCAGAGAACTATGATTATATGAGAGCAGCAGAGAACCATCATGACAGCAGTGACAGATGGGTAAAGAGTGACACAGAACACCAACAGAGAAGTATACTATGATTATACGACGGCAGCAGAGAAGTATCATTATGACAGCAGTAACGGATGGGTAGATGAAGAGTGACATAGAACAAACACAGAGAAGTATCATTATGACAGCAGTAACGGATGGGTAGATGAAGAGTGACATAGAACAAACACAGAGAAGTATCATTATGACAGCAGTAATGTATGGGTAGATGAAGAGTGACATAGAACAAACACAGAGAAGTATCATTATGACAGCAGTAACGGATGGGTAGATGAAGAGTGACATAGAACAAACACAGAGAAGTATCATTATGACAGCAGTAATGTATGGGTAGATGAAGAGTGGTGTAGAACAGGAGCGGAGAAAGTTCCACGACAGCAGTGACACAGGTGAAGTGACGCAGAACAGCAGCAGAGAGTTCTGGCAAGTGAGAGGCTAGCACGGTGGCAGGTGAAGAGCGAAGCAGAACAGCGGCAGGTGAAATCTGGAAGTGAAAATGGAGAGCAGGATAGAACTTTAGTCTTTAGAAGGCAGATGAATACAGAAGAGCGGCACAAGGATGAGGCAGAAGAAGGGAAGGATCAGATGACTGCCTGTGTTGTACAGTTGCTGGTCTTACTTTATAAACTATACAGGATAAGCGAAGGCGGTTGAAATTTACACAAGTTTTATTGTGTAAAACAAAGAACAGAAGTGAATGCTCCAGTCTGCTCAGAGCTTGCGTTATTCAGTGGAAGCCGTCCAAAACAGTAACCCTCTCTACAGTCCCAGAGCCCGTTCTGGACACGACATGTATCACCGCCAACTGCAGTCTCTGGTGCACTGGTGTCAAGCTCATGACGGCAAGACAGTAGCGTCACACAGCACGCCATGATACGTGATGCACGCACAGTTTTATAACGGAAATCAGTGGCAATGCAGCACTTCCACCATCCCGTGACTGAGATTACCTGATGATCTTGGATCACCTCTGTCAAGCTGAAAATGGTGATACCAGTTTTGGTGATCTTGGGCCTTCCACCCAGTTTCAGAGTTTATAAATAAAGGATGAGTTTTAAAAGAGAATTAAAGCTGCATTTTTCCATTATGAATCATTGACATTGAATGCCACTTTCTGTGATTGAACCAAGTTTTGAGACCTGCTCCAGCAGTTTGTTACCCAGCATTACGTCCCATTAATTGTATTGTTGGTGGTGCTGCTCTCGTGGCTTCAGTCAGTAGTGTAGCCTTACCCAGCTAAAGTGGATATTTTTTTCATGGGGGATTAAGAAACGGGGGGGGGGGGGGGTCTCCATTGAGTAGTTCACACATGATTCACAATGATCAATGTAGAAACTGATTTGTCCATGCATGAAATACACAATCGTTTGTGGTGGGGCTTTGCATCACATGCTAAATGCTATCAGGCCATTTGATTCCTTATTCTGCAGCTGACTGGATGACAGCTTTTTAGTTAGATATAAATTAAATGTGATTCTGACCACGTGACTCCAGAGTCCAGTGAGTATGAGAGAGAGAGTTACTCAGTGAGTCACTATATTTAAGTCGGAGAGTGAGACTGAGTGAGTGTGAGAGAAAGACTGACTAGTGACTGAGACCCCAGAACCAGTGAGACTGTCACTGAGACTAAATGACTGACTGCCTCCACTAGACAGAGACTGGCTGACTGGGACTTTGGACAGTGAGACTGTCACTGAGACTAAATGACTGACTGCCTCCACAGAGACTGGCTGACTGGGATGGGACAGTGAGACTGTCACTGAGACTAAATGACTGACTGCCTCCACTAAACAGAGACTGGCTGACTGGGACTTTGGACAGTGAGACTGTGAATGGTTGACTGAGACTTTAGAGAGACTGAGAGTGGGTGACTGGTTGACTAAGACTCCAGTGAGATTGAGAGCACATACATGCACGTAAACACACAACGCAAATATGCAGAAGTTAATGTATGTTGGTCTCAACATTTCTTTATTTCATCTAAACAAACAACAGTTTTATGCCAATCACTATATTAACTGACTAGCATTGGACAGGTAAATTATGTTCCACCCTCCATAGGTACCACATGAACTATGCATCTCAGTGATTAACAGTACAGCTAGACAGTTCTCTGATTAACACAACAATACAAATTTATCTCAGTCATTAACTAGGATAACACTCGGAGAAGCTGTCAACACACACACACACACACATACGTATTATAATACACGCATATAAATATAATTTATCCCAACTATTGTAAGGTCATCATTATGTCATTCTAAGTCTCATATCTATAGAACAGTTTACCTGCAGATGCATAACATGTACAAATGAGAATGTACAAAATTTCAAACTGAAAAGTACAGACCTGAATACTGTGTTTTACAGTTTTTGTGTGACAGTTCATGCATATATATATATTATGAAAACGTGTATTCTTGTAATGCATGATACTTCATTTGCTAGTAATGTCTATAGATTTCTGATAATGATGTGCAAAATGAACCACTGACCCCTGACCCTGTGACAGGATCAGGGTTTTTTAATGTTACTCACGCTCACAGCCTTTTTCAGTTTTTGGTCACATAATAGATGCTGGTTTTGAATAATTGCATTGTGTGATTAGGATTTTGTTTGTTGTTTATGTCAATATTATGAATGTGTACTTTTGTGTTTTTGTTACTGATGTTTGGGATCACTTTGTTTCTTGTTAGTATACATTTTACAGGTGCTTTTTGCAATCAGGTCATTGCTATAAAAATATGAAAAAAAGAATTTGCGTAGTCTTTGAAATGTACATCATATGCATGGACACATTACATGACAAAATGAGATTCTTCATAAAAAGCAAGTTATGCCATTGCTATCACATTAAAACAATTCATTAAAACAGAACAGCCATTATAATTATATTGTTTTTTCTTTATATAGATATATATATATATATATATATATATATTATAATAATATATATTATATATATATATATATATATATATATATATATATATATACTGATAATGATAGGAATGAACATCACTGCATCACACACCAGTGTCTACCACATGTAGTCATACAGTGGTGATGATTTTGTTCAACTAAAACAATCGTTTTGTACTTGAAGAAAAGCAGCAAGAGCTAACTGCAGTAACGTAGCTGGGGGCTAACTGTCCATGTCACTGTGATGTTGGTGTCAGAACAGTTCCCTTGGCTACTGTTGATGTCACTGTGATATTGGTGTCAGAACAGTTCCCTTGGCTACTGTTGATGTCACTGTGATATTGGTGTCAGAACAGTTCCCTTGGCTACTGTTGATGTCACTGTGATATTGGTGTCAGAACAGCTCACTTGGCTACTGTTGTCACTTTAGTATTGGTGTCTACTGTTGGTATGTTAGTATTGGTGTCAGAACAGTTCACTTGGCTACTGTTGTCATGTTACTGTTAGTATTGGTGTCAGAACAGTTCACTTGGCTACTGGTGATATCACTGTGATATTGGTGTCAGAACAGTTCTGTTGGCTACTGTTGTCATTGTGATATTGGTGTCAGAACAGCTCACTTGGCTACTGTTGTCACTTTAGTATTGGTGTCTACTGTTGGTATGTTAGTATTGGTGTCAGAACAGTTCACTTGGCTACTGTTGTCATGTTACTGTTAGTATTGGTGTCAGAACAGTTCACTTGGCTACTGGTGATATCACTGTGATATTGGTGTCAGAACAGTTCTGTTGGCTACTGTTGTCATTGTGATATTGGTGTCAGAACACCTCACTTTGCTACTTTTGTCATGTTGGTATTGGTGTCAGAACAGCTCATTTGGCTACCGTTAATGTCAGTGTAATGTCTGACAGCAACCAACTGATGTCACTGTGCAAATGATAATTAATAAATTATGTGAGAACAGTCTAGTCAGCTCCTGTTGGTGTTGTCTTGACACCTTGTCGCAAGTGGACATTTTCCATTCTGCAAGATGTGTTGGTTTGTCTAGGTATAGGTAATGTTCATCTTGGTACCAAAACATCTTCGCACAGAGGAATGCTAGATGGCATTGAGATCTTTGCACTTTTTGTTTGGTTTACAATTACAGTGACATTGACAATGATGCTTGTTCTTTGCAGATCTTATTATTATTAACCTACGATATGTTTTCTCCTTTCAAACCAGAGCACAAGACTCATATGTCATGTACACACAATTATATAATATTATCACAGCGTCTTCAGAAAATCAAGCTTTGTGTGTGTGTGTGTGTGTGTCACCACTGGCTCTTGTCCTGTGTAACCATTTAATGTGTGTTCTATTATTTGTCTTTGAAGTGTGCCTCTGTGATTTTGTGTACCCTTTATCAGCAGCATCAAAATATCCCTGAATTACTATTACTACATGTATACCCTATGGTACAAACAAATCACGCTGAACATAAAACAAGTCCAAGTTTAAGTGACAGCACAGACATATCCTTGTATCAGTATAAGTATAAACTATATTATATATAATATATTAGTCATGTTTCCTGCATATTAAAATAGTAGCATAGACATCCACTTTTCAGATTACCAGCACAATAAGTAACAACAGTGAGCAAGGATGCAGTTCATCACATTGAATAAAAATGCATTATGCAGTGATACTGTGAAGCTGCAATGGATCACATGGATTAATAGTACAGTTAACAGTAAGATGTTTAACAAACTGACTGCATGAGACTGTAGTATACCATATGGCACAATAATGCCATATATACACATTACACTGGTTGTTTATAAAGTGCCGTATATCACATTGTATCACAATCATGCATGACTTGTGTAACTGTAACTGACAGTGACACTGACCAGTGTCAAATTTGTCACACAAAATTATGTGCAAGGGTGACACTGTGCTGACACCAGTGACAGCATGACTTGTGTAACTGACAGTGACACTGCCCAGTGTCAGCTTTGTCACACAAATTTATGTACAATGGTGACACTATGTTGACACCAGTGACAGCATGACTTGTGTAACTAACAGTGACACTATGCTGACACCAGTGACAGCACACTTTGACACCAGGCTAACAGTGACACAGTGCTGACACCAACTGATGTAATGTGATGGTAAAAAGAAAAGCTGATCTGAATTTTTTAAATGGGGGTCATCAGTCTGTCTAGACATCATTTGACTAAAAAACCAGAATGCTGGTTTCATTCAAATCAGTAATGATAGTGATATGCCTTGATTTAAAAAAAAAATAAAAAAAAATAATCATTTGTGTTTAATTTTACTTCTTTCATCTTCTTCATTTGATTTTAATTTGTATATTATATTTTCTATTATTTTTGTTGTTGCAGGCATTGCTGATTTATTCAAAGTATCAGTAAAATAAATAACTGATTTACAATTTAAACAATTATAAGTTTTTTTGTTTTTTTTTGATGTAGCATAAGTCAATACAAAATTTATACAATGAAAATGAAGACCAATCAGATGAAACCATTTACAGTTTTTGTCGTTATGAAATCAACCCCCAGTGCCTGGTTGTTGTTGCCACAGCTGCCACACTCATGTTGCCCCACTCACAGTTTACAATCCCAGTGTCACTGCCACATTTACAACCCTGGTGTCACTGCCACACTCATGTTGCCCCACTCACAGTTTACAATCCCAGTGTCACTGCCACATTTACAACCCTGGTGTCACTGCCACACTCATGTTGCCCCACTCACAGTTTACAATCTCAGTGTCACTGCCACACTCATGTTGCCCCACTCACAGTTTACAATCTCAGTGTCACTGCCACACTCATGTTGCCCACTCACAGTTTACAATCCCAGTGTCACTGCCACATTTACAACCCTGGTGTCACTGCCACACTCATGTTGCCCACTCACAGTTTACAGCCTCACTGGGCACTCCTGTACACCTTTGTTCCAAAATGATCTCATGCATTTACAGCGCAGTCAACTTACAAGCAAACCCTCTCTCATTTAAGAGGAAAAGTGTATATAATTTGTGCTTTTTACAGGAACAAAAGGTCTGTTAAAAGTGATGGGCACTTATAACTGTTGATGCTGCTGCTGTTAATTCATCTTCAGGCATACAGCAACTCACTGACTGTACTGAAATTCCTAACTGTAAGCATGTCTAAAGACAGCATTGGAACCTGTCTACTAATCTTCATCTGTCTTTCCCGAGAGGTTGTAGTGTAGAGTTTTCCCACTTCAGATATGAATCCATCTCAATAATGCTGCAGACATTGGTAGTTTGAATCAAACACGTCAGTATTAATCATCTAATGTCAGCTCATGCTGTTTATTTGTAGCAATCACATCAGTTATAAATACCATGTGTGTTTATTCTTCAGCAAATCCTCAACAAAAAATCCAAAAAATGTATCGGAAAAACTGATTCCCAGTTTCACTTTCACAAGCCCTTTGCAGCGCATGCATGTGCACGGCAAGGAATGTTGCATACATTCTGTTCTGAACGCTGACTGCGCTGTCAGCATTGGCAGCAGTAGGAACTTATCAAGTAGGCTTTAGAACTGATGCCTAACTCAGATTAAAGCTGTTAAAATGCACTTCATCATTACCGCAGAGAGAAAGTCATGGAAGACTTTACAGCCAAAAACAGTGAATAAATGTGGCTTGGTATAATTTACGCATCAGTCCATTAAAATTAAAATTCAATTTGATGTAACTCACCCTTGTAAGTCGTCCAGTACTAGTTCAAGAGTGAGTATAATTTCATACAATGGTAATGTACACACTGTTACAAATACAGTCCTGCACAAGTGTTGAACATGTTTATACAAGAACTGAAACCCACTTCAGTGGTGGACATGTTCATACAAGAACTGACACCCACTTCAGTGTTGAACATGTTCATACAAGGATTGACACCCATTTCAGTGTTGAGCATGTTCATACAAGAACTGACACCCATTTCAGTGACAGTGACGAACATGTTCATACAAGCTGGGCCACCAGGCAAAGTGCAGATGCTGTAAACCATTTCAGCCGTGGCCTTGTGCTGCTGCCTCCTGCAAACTGGCAACAGCAACAACAACAACAACAGGTCACAGGTACAAAAAGAGAGCAAAAGGCGCGGATGAAACAGGTTCCATTATCCCAATAAACAACACAAGTATATCAAAGTATCTGAGTGAGAAATGAGACTTTTCAACCCCAATACGTTCCATGTTTCTAGCTGTCACACTAGAATACAGTTTAGTGCCACAATACCCCCCCCCCCCCCTCTCATGCAGTCACAACACTCTGCATGTAACTTGTAAGTAAACTCAACATCATACTTCAAATGCTTCCCTTTGGAATCCTCACAGCGGAAGTCTTGCTGCAGATACGGGCTGCTTGAGGACCACCTGTAGGAGCAGTTGATAACCTTTGTTGCCATGGGGACGACTATTGGCTGCCCTGACTGAGCCGCTGTTGCCATGGGGACGACTACTGGCTGCCCTGACTGAGCCGCTGTTGCCATGGGGACGACTACTGGCTGCCCTGGCTGAGCCGCTGTTGCCATGGGGACGACTACTAGCCGCCCTGACTGAGCCGCTGTTGCCATGGGGACGACTACTGGCTGCCCTGGCTGAGCCGCTGTTGCCATGGGGACGACTACTGGCTGCCCTGGCTGAGCCGCTGTTGCCATGTGGACGACTACTGGCTGCCCTGGCTGAGCCGCTGTTTGAGACTGTGTGTGGAGGAGGAGGAGGAGGAGAGACGGGCCTTCATGTAGGAGGGCAGTTTGGTGGTCTTTGTTGCTGGGTTGTATTCCAGGATTGGGTCGTTAGTCCACAGCATCTGGTACACCCACAGCACAGTGTATGAATATACAGTACACATCTGACACACCCACAGCACAGTGTATGAATATACAGTACACATCTGGTACACCCACAGCACAGTGTATGAATATACAGTACACATCTGGTACACCCACAGCACAGTGTATGAATATACAGTACACATCTGACACACCCACGGCACAGTGTGAATATACAGTACACATCTGACACACCCATGGCACAGTATGAGTATACAGTACACATCTGACACACCCACGACACAGTGTATGAATACACAGTACACATCTGACACACCCACAACACAGTGTATGAATATACAGTACACATCTGACACACCCACAACACAATGTATGAGTATACAGTACACATCTGACACACCCACAACATTGTGAATGAGTATACAGTACACATCTGACACACCCACAACACAGTGTATGAGTATACAGTACACATCTGACACACCCACAACATAGTGTAAGTATGCATCCACACCTGACACTCCCACAATAACACTGTGTATGTGTGTGTGTATACATCCACATCTGACACTCGCACATGTATATACACATCCATATCTGACACACAGCACTGTATGTATATACATCCACATCTGACAAAGGTGATATATATACATCTACAGCATAGCTGACATAACAACAACAGTACATATGTGTGGGAGTGTCTGTTTTTTGTTTGTTTTTGCTTTGTTTATTCACCTTAGTAAACTGATTGAAGAACAAGTCCCCCTGACAGAGCGAGCCAATGCAAGGAGGACCTGAACCAGGTGTGATGGGAGACAGACAGCAAGAGGGCCTTAACAAGGTGTGATGGGAGACAACAAGAGGGCCTTAACAAGGTGTGATGGGAGACAGACAGCAAGAGGGCCTTAACAAGGTGTGATGGGAGACAGACAACAAGAGGGCCTTAACAAGGTGTGATGGGAGACAGACAGCAAGAGGGCCTTAACAAGGTGTGATGGGAGACAGACAACAAGAGGGTCTTAACAAGGTGTGATGGGAGACAGACAACAAGAGGGCCTTAACAAGGTGTGATGGGAGACAGACAGCAAGAGGGCCTTAACAAGGTGTGATGGGAGACAGACAGCAAGAGGGCCTTAACAAGGTGTGATGGGAGACAGACAGCAAGAGGGCCTTAACAAGGTGTGATGGGAGACAGACAACAAGAGGGCCTTAACAAGGTGTGATGGGAGACAGACAGCAAGAGGGCCTTAACAAGGTGTGATGGGAGACAGACAACAAGAAGGCCTTAACAAGGTGTGATTGGAGACAGACAGCAAGAGGGCCTTAACAAGGTGTGATGGGAGACAGACAACAAGAGGGCCTTAACAAGGTGTGATGGGAGACAGACAACAAGAGGGCCTTAACAAGGTGTGATTGGAGACAGACAGCAAGAGGGCCTTAACAAGGTGTGATGGGAGACGGACCACTCACCTCATCCTTCTCCCTGCTCCACTTCAGCACTGCCTCATCATCACTATGGCAACCAGAGAAACTCAGCACCAGTGGCTTGCCCTCTTGCCTGCAAAACGACATTCCGGTGACCAAAAGGGTTATGGTGACCAAAAGGGTTACGGTGACCAAAAGGGGTTACACAGACTGGTAACCAAAAGGGTCATACTGATTGGTGACCAAAAGGGGTTACACTGACTGTTGACCAAAAGGGTTACACTGACTGATGACCAAAAGGGGTTACACTGACTGATGACCAAAAGGGTTACACTGACTGTTGACCAAAAGGGGTTACACTGACTGTTGACCAAAAGGGTTACACTGATGACCAAAAGGGTTACACTGACCAGTGACCAAAAAGGGGTTACACTGACTGTTGACCAAAAGGGGTTACACTGACTGATGACCAAAAGGGTTACACTGACTAGTGACCAAAAGGGTTACACTGACTATTGACCAAGAGGGGTTACACTGACCAGTGACCAAAAGGGTTACACTGACCAGTGACCAAAAGGGTTACACTAACCAGCCCAGTGGGACTGATACACTGTTTCTGCTGTGTTTCTTGTTCTTCTCCAGTACATGTAAAGTCATTGCTGTCTGCTTTAACATTTCACAACAACAAAGTGTCCATTCTGGCATCATCTTATCAATAAAATAAAGTGTCAGTCATTTCATAAACTGTCTGCACTGGTCCTGACCTGTATTCTGAGGTATGAGTAGATCTTTGCTGTGACAAGTACATCTGTACTATAATAAGATGTGTACCACCACAATAAGGGCTATACCACTATGATAAGGAGATGTACACCACCACAAGTAGAGCTATACCACTTCTATCATTAGTACTATGATAAGGAGATGTACACCACCACAAGTAGAGCTATACCACTTCTATCATTAGTACTATGATAAGGAGATGTATACCACCACAAGTAGAGCTATACCACTTCTATCATTAGTACTATGATAAGGAGATGTATACCACCACAAGTAGAGCTATACCACTTCTATCATTAGTACTATGATAAGGAGATGTATACCACCACAAGTAGAGCTATACCACTTCTACAATTAGTACTATGATAAAGAGATGTACACCACCACAAGTAGAGCTATACCACTTCTATCACTAGTACTATGATAAGATGTATACCACAAGTAGAGCTGTACCACTTCTATCATTAGTACTTTGATAAGGAGATGTACACCACCACAAGTAGAGCTATGCCACTTCTATCATTAGGACTATGATAAGGAGATGTATACCACCACAAGTAGAGCTATACCACTTCTACAATTAGTACTATGATAAAGAGATGTACCACTTCTATCATTAGTACTATGATAAGATGTATACCACAAGTAGAGCTGTACCACTTCTATCATTAGTACTTTGATAAGGAGATGTACACCACCACAAGTAGAGCTATGCCACTTCTATAATTAGTGTGCAGAGCAGAAACACGGGCATGTTGTGGAAATCTTTAAAAGATCTTTCACCATGCACTCCCATCCGACCCTCACCATGCCTGTCCAGTGCATATGAATGCATCTACATTCCTAGTCTGGTTGCAGTGATCAGCGGTACATGAAATATAGGACTGACAAATAGGAAATGAAATTCTGAATCTTTGTTTTCAGCTTGAAGTTGAACACAGCAGTCCAGTCTTGTCACTATACCATCAACTGAATGTGGATGCAAATGGATCAGCAGTTCGGAATATATGGTAGAAACAGTATACTTTGATTATGTGAGCCCTCTCTTTGGCCCTGACCTAGAAGATAGCAAAGCAATCTTTTCATATGACGCTGGCTCATGATGATACATCAGCATACCAAGGCTGCTTACGAATGACATCTATATTAACTGAGACATTGAACCTATGCTGTGACTTTGACCTTGAATACTGGAATCCAGTCTTCCACAAGACACCCTAGGCTTATGATGATGTCCCATCAAACTAGGCTGCAAAAGGACCAGCATTACAGATCTAAGAGAAACAGTCATATTTCAATTATATGAGCCCTCAGTGTGACTGACAGTGAAGATAGCAATGTTTTTGCATGACACTGGCTCAAAACATGTTTGACTGCAAAAGCTCCAGCCTTTCAGAAGATATCCAGACAAACACTAAAATTTTAAACCATTGCTGTGACCTTTGACCATAGCAATCCAATATTTTCACAATGTGCTCCAGCTTATGATAATAATTATCTACCACCAAACTAGGTGGTGGCAAAAGAATCATTATGACATTAGTTCAGAAAATATTGTAGAGCACGTGACACTGGCTCCTGATGTGTACCACTGTGCCAAGTTTGGTTACAAAAGGTTGAGTGGTTCTCAAGATACTGTCCAGACAAACCCAAACACAGTGATTCCCCCCCCCCCCCCCCCCACCCACCCACACACACACACATACTTCGCTATGGAAAGCATAATAAATATCCCCCCCCCCCACCCCCACACCATGGTAGGTGAAACAGAAACAGCAGAAAAACGGGACTGGTGGGGCTGGGCAGTGGTGCTGTTGTGGCTGCTGCAGTCTTTTGTGTGGGCAAGAGGACCTGACGAACTGAAAAGAGGATATAACTGCATGGCCAATGGACTGGTGCTGACGGCACTGCCTGCAATGGGACAGCCAGGGACTGTACTGCCTGCAATGGGACAGCCAGGGACTGCACTGCCTGCAATGGGACAGCCAGGGACTGCGCTGCCTACAATGGGACAGCCAGGAACTGCGCTGCCTGCAATGGGACAGCCAGGGATTGCGCTGCCTGCAATGGGACAGCCAGGGACTGCCCTGCCTGCAATGGGACAGCCAGGGACTGCGCTGCCTGCAATGGGACAGCCAGGGATTGCGCTGCCTGCAATGGGACAGCCAGGGATTGCGCTGCCTGCAATGGGGCAGCCAGGGATTGCGCTGCCTGCAATGGGGCAGCCAGGGATTGTGCTGGTGCAGAGTTAGGCAAGCTAGGAGACATCCACATGGATGAAGCGACTCACATGTAGACCAGCAGACACTTGACAGGCTTGTCAGAGATCTTGTTCTTGGACATCAGGGTCATGTCAGCGGCATAGAGCAGGTCAGTGGTGGAGGCGATGCTGGTGGCGGTGCTGAGAGTGGAGTTGTTGCGCGGCAGACCCCCGCTGACCACTCCATTGCGGTGGTGGCGGCCCAGCCTGAGAGAAATGAGCAACACGTAAGGCGGTTTTGACGATCAGAGCAGGTGGCGCTTGTTACACGGTCACAGGAGGCAGTGCGTGGGGGCTTGCCTTGTGTACACAACCTGCCTGCCTGAATCAACACACAAGGTGATGGGAGTGTACAGGCCACAGGAGGTGATGGGAGTGTACTGGCCATAGGAGGTGATGGGAGTGTACAGGCCATAGGAGGTGATGGGAGTGTACTGGCCATAGGAGGTGATGGGAGTGTACAGGCCACAGGAGGTGATGGGAGTGTACTGGCCATAGGAGGTGATGGGAGTGTACAGGCCACAGGAGGTGATGGGAGTGTACTGGCCATAGGAGGTGATGGGAGTGTACAGGCCATAGGAGGTGATGGGAGTGTACAGGCCATAGGTGATGGGAGTGTACAGGCCATAGGAGGTGATGGGAGTGTACAGGCCACAGGAGGTGATGGGAGTGTACTGGCCATATGAGGTGATGGGAGTGTACTGGCCATAGGAGGTGATGGGAGTGTACTGGCCATAGGAGGTGACGGGCGTGTACAGGCCACAGGAGGTGATAGGAGTATACTGGCCATAGGAGGTGACGGGAGTGTACTGGCCATAGGAGGTGATGGGAGTGTACTGGCCATAGGAGGTGATGGGAGTGTACTGGCCATAGGAGGTAATGAAAGTGTACTGCCATAGGAGGTAATGAAAGTGTACTGGCCATAGGAGGTAATGAAAGTGTACTGCCATAGGAGGTAATGAAAGTGTACTGGCCATAAGAGGTAATGAAAGTGTACTGCCATAGGAGGTAATGAAAGTGTACTGGCCATAGGAGGTGATGAGAGTGTACTGGCCAAAAGAGGTAATGAAAGTGTACTGGCCATAGGAGGTAATGAAAGTGTACTGGCCATAGGAGGTAATGAAAGTGTACTGGCCATAGGATTTAATGAAAGTGTACTGGCCACAGGAGTTGATGGGAGTGTACTGGCCATAGGTGATGGGAATTGACTGGCCATAAGAGATGATTGGGGTGTTCTTGCCATTGGTGGTGATGGGAGTGTACAGGCCATTGGAGGTAATGGGAGCAGGCTGGCTATATACAGGTGACAGGAATGCACTGGCCATATGAGGTGACAGGAGTGCATTGGCCATATGAGGTGACAGGAGTGTACTGGCCATATGAGGTGACAGGAATGCACTGGCCATATGAGGTGACAGGAGTGCACTGGCCATATGAGGTGACAGGAGTGCACTGGCCATATGAGGTGACAGGAGTGTACTGGCCATATGAGGTGACAGGAGTGTACTGGCCATATGAGGTGACAAGAGTGCACTGGCCATATGAGGTGATGGGAGTGTACTGGCCATATGAGGTGATGGGAGTGTACTGGCCACAGGAGGTGACAAGAGTGTACTGGCCATATGAGGTGATGGGAGTGTACTGGCCATATGAGGTGGTGGGAGTGTACTGGCCATATGAGGTGATGGGAGTGCACTGGCCATATGAGGTGATGGGAGTGTACTGGCCATATGAGGTGATGGGAGTGTACTGGCAATAGGTAATGTGAGTGTACTAGCAATAGAAGGTGATGGTACTGTACTGGCAATAGGAGGTGACGGGAGTGTACTGGCAATAGGAGGTGACGGGAGTGTACTGGCAATAGGAGGTGACGGGAGTGTACTGGCCAGCTTTTTTCTAGAGGCTAGTGAGAGCATTGAGACCTATGGATCGTATGTAGTTGCTATAGTGATGGCAAAATGGGAGGAGGAGGTGAAGGTGGTGGCAAAATGGGAGGAAGAGGTGAAGGGGGTGGCAAAATGGGAGGAAGAGGTGAAGGGGATGGCAAAATGGGAGGAAGAGGTGAAGGGGGTGGCAAAATGGGAGGAGGAGGTGAAGGGGGTGGCAAAATGGGAGGAAGAGGTGAAGGGGATGGCAAAATGGGAGGAAGAGGTGAAGGGGGTGGCAAAATGGGAGGAGGAGGTGAAGGGGGTGGCAAAATGGGAGGAGGAGGTGAAGGAGGTGGCGAAATGGGAGGAGGAGGTGAAGGGGGTGGCAAAATGGGAGGAGGAGGTGAAGGGGATGGCAACGACCTGCAAGTGGCACCTGACTGACCAGGGAGTCACTCTGACCTGGCCCGCTGCGTGCAGGACGAGGTGAACCGTGACCTGTAAGCCACACCTGGTTGCTATGGTGATGACCTACCTGGCTGATTTAGTGTAGCAATGGAGACAAAGCCGTACCTGGTTGCTGTAGTGATGACTTACCTGGCTGACTCAGCGTAGGAGGCGACAGAGGGTGTGGAGACCTCATCATAGCTGGACCAGGTGTGACAGGACAGCAAGCTGACGGCAGGTGTGTTCAGCAGCTGGGACATACCCCCGTCCATCATGGCCCGGCCCACCGGTCCGCTGCCGTCCCGCACGTGGTACATGTCCTGGCAAACACAAGCACAATAGTCACAGTCATAGAACAACACCACTTAACCATTATAGTACGCTCAACACCACTTAACCGTTATAGTACGCTCAACACCACTTAACCGTTATAGTACGCTCTCACCATCTGCTCTGTCGATGGAAGTGGACGTTTTCAGAAACTGCATGGTACTATGACATCAGCACCACGGGACCGCTAAGAAATGTGTTCATTGTTAAGACACACAGCCAGGTGATTGACTGGAAGTGAGCGCTGGCTTTTCCTTGACAGCACACAGGATGACGGGCATGAACTGCAGGCCAGCTGGTCGACGGACGGGTGCATCACTGAATGGCTTTGCTCCGTCCGTGTCGCTACCATCTGACCCAGCACTGGCTGAACTGAGGAACGCTAGCAACCAAGCAACAGCTCTAGCTGGCAGAGAGACTGACTCACCTGTGGGAAGATGAAGGACGTGGGGTCGCAGACCAGTGACACTGACTCACCTGTGGGAAGATGAATGACGCGCGGTCACAGTCCAGTGACACCGACTCACCTGTGGGAAGATGAAGGACGTGGGGTCGCTGCTCCGTAACACCGACTCACCTGTGGGAAGATGAAGGATGTGGGGTCACAGTCCAGTGACAAATGACTCACCTGTGGGAAGATGAAGGACGTGGGGTCTCAGTCCAGCGACACTGACTCACCTGTGGGAAGATGAAGGACGTGGGGTCACAGTCCAGTGACAAATGACTCACCTGTGGGAAGATGAAGGACGTGGGGTCTCAGTCCAGCGACACTGACTCACCTGTGGGAAGATGAAGGACGTGGGGTCACAGTCCAGTGACAAATGACTCACCTGTGGGAAGATGAAGGACGTGGGGTCGCAGTCCAGTGACAAATGACTCACCTGTGGGAAGATGAAGGACGTGGGTTCACAGTCCAGTGACAAGTGACTCACCTGTGGGAAGATGAAGGACGTGGGTTCACAGTCCAGTGACAAATGACTCACCTGTGGGAAGATGAAGGACGTGGGGTCGCAGTCCAGCGACACCGACTCACCTGTGGGAAGATGAAGGACGTGGGGTCGCAGTCCAGCGACACTGACTCACCTGTGGGAAGATGAAAGACGTGGGGTCGCAGTCCAGCGACATTGACTCACCTGTGGGAAGATGAAGGACGTGGGGTCGCAGTCCAGCGACACTGACTCACCTGTGGGAAGATGAAGGACGTGGGGTCGCAGTCCAGCATGCCCAGTCCCACGTCTCCTCCCTCGCTGCTGCCACCCTCATCCTCCTGCCACTCCTCAGCCTTGACCTTCAGCTCGGTGTCAAACCTGCCCAGACTGCAGATGGAGCTGCTGCGTCGACTGTCGAAGGACCGGTCGGTGCAGACGCTGTCCATGTCGGTGTCGATGTGCAGGTTGGTGTAGTCCAGGCGGTACTGGGCCTCGCGGTCCGCCGGCTGCAGGTTGTCCGGCGACTGGCAGCTGTCTTGCGTGTTGAGGGACGAGTCGGACGTGCCCTGGCTGCTGAGCCTGGTGGGGGTGGGGGGCGAGCCCACCACAAACTTCCCTCGGCTCAGCGGCTCGTGCTTGTCCACGGACACACCGGAGGGCTTCTGGGATTTGCTCCCGCGGCTGGCAAAGAGGCTCTGCGGCCGCTTCTTCTTCACGGTTCGCTTTCCTTGGTCGCTGCTGGCGCCGGGTCCGGAGTCCATGTCGACCAGGCTGTGGTAGCTGGCGTCTCTCGACACTGGGTCATTGTGACCTGTCAATCAGCAATATCACCTGTCAATCACTCTCTACATAACCCGGCTGTGGTAGCTGGCGTCTCTCGACACTGGGTCATTGTGACCTGTCAATCAGTAATATCACCTGTCAGTCACTGTCTACATAATCCGGCTGTGGTAGCTGGCGTCTCTCGACACTGGGTCATTGTGACCTGTCAATCAGTAATATCACTTGTCAGTCACTATCTACCAAACCCGGGTCATTGTGATTTGTCATTATTATCACCTGTCAGTCAGTCATACACTCACCTTCATCATCTGCATTATGCAGCACGCGCTCACGGTACTGACCATTGTTAGCTTTAATTCACGGCTTTACTTTATTTTGATCTAAACAGGAAGCAAGCTCTTTGGCTATTATTGTGACGTCAACATTTCTGAGTATGCTGATGCCATTTTAATGCGAGAATTAAGCAGCGAATGCATTGTTGTTATTAGACAGGAATATTACTGAGTGCAGTGTTGTTATTAGATAGGAATGTTACTGAGTGCATTGTTGTTATTAGATGGGATGTTACTGACTGCATTTGTTATGTAGATAGGAATGTTACTGAGTCATTGTTGTTATTAATAGGAATGTTACTGGTGCATTGTTGATTAGATAGGAATGTTCTGAGTGCATTATTGTCATGTAAATGTTACTGAGTGCTTGTTGTCATTAGATGGAATTTACTGAGTGCATTGTTGTCATTAGATAGGAATGTTACTGAGTGCATTGTTGTCATTAGATAGGAATGTTACTGAGTGCATTGTTGTCATTAGATAGGAATGTTACTGAGTGCATTGTTGTTATTAGATAGGAATGTTACTGAGTTGCATTGTTGTTATTAGATAGGAATGTTACTGAGTGCATTGTTGTCATTAGAAGAAATATTACTGAGTGCATTGTTGTTATTAGATAGGAATGTTACTGAGTGCATTGTTGTTATTAGATAGGAATGTTACTGAGTGCATTGTTGTCATTAGATAGGAATGTTACTGAGTGCATTGTTGTCATTAGATAGGAATGTTACTGAGTGCATTGTTGTCATTAGATAGGAATGTTACTGAGTGCATTGTTGTTATTAGATAGGAATGTTACTGAGTGCATTGTTGTATTAGATAGGAATGTTACTGAGTGCATTGTTGTCATTAGATAGGAATGTTACTGAGTGCATTGTTGTTATTAGATAGGAATGTTACTGAGTGCATTGTTGTTATTAGATAGGAATGTTACTGAGTGCATTGTTGTCACTTAGAAAATGCATTAGCGAGTGCATTGTTGTTATTAGATAGGAATGTTACTGAGTGCATTGTTGTCATTAGATAGGAATTTTACTGAGTGCATTGTTGTCATTAGATAGGAATGTTACCGAGTGCATTGTTGTCATTAGATAGGAATGTTACTGAGTGCATTGTTGTTATTAGATAGGAATGTTACTGAGTGCATTGTTGTTATTAGATAGGAATGTAACTGAGTGCATTGTTGTCACTATAACATCATTAGCGAGTGCATTGTTGTTATTAGATAGGAATGTTACTGAGTGCATTGTTGTCACTCTAACATCATTAGCGAGTGCATTGTTGTTATTAGATAGGAATGTTACTGAGTGCTTTGCTGTCACTATAACATCATTAGCGAGTGCACTGTTGTTATTAGATAGGAATGTTACTGAGTGTATTGTTGTTACTAGATAGGAATGTTACTGAGTGCATTGTTGTTATTAGATAGGAATGTTACTGAGTGCATTGTTGTTATTAGATAGGAATGTTACTGAGTGCATTGTTGTTATTAGATAGGAATGTTACTGAGTGCATTGTTGTTATTAGATAGGAATGTTACTGAGTGCATTGTTGTCACTCTAACATCATTAGCGAGTGCATTGTTGTTATTAGATAGGAATGTTACTGAGTGCATTGTTGTTACTAGATAGGAATGTTACTGAGTGCATTGTTGTTATTAGATAGGAATGTTACTGAGTGCATTGTTGTTATTAGATAGGAATGTTACTGAGTGCAGTGTTGTTATTAGATAGGAATGTTACTGAGTGCATTGTTGTTATTAGATAGAATGTTACGAGTGCATTGTTTTATTAGATAATTACTGAGTGCATTGTTGTTATTAGATAGGAATGTTACTGAGTGCATTGTTGTTACTAGTAACATCATTACGAGTGCATTGTTGTTATTAGATAGGAATGTTACTGAGTGCATTGTTGTTATTAGACAGGAATGTTACTGAGTGTATTGTTGTTATTAGATAGGAATGTTACTGAGTGCATTGCTGTTATTAGATAGGAATGTTACTGAGTGCATTGTTTGGTCATTAGATAGGAATGTTACTGAGTGCACTGTTGTTATTAGATAGGAATGTTACTGAGTGCATTGTTGTCATTAACACATTACGAGTGCATTGTTGTTATTAGATAGGAATGTTACTGAGTGCATTGTTGTTATTAGATAGGAATGTTACTGAGTGTATTGTTGTTATTACATAGGAATGTTACTGAGTGCATTGTTGTTATTAGATAGGAATGTTACTGAGTGCATTGTTGTCATTAGATAGAAATGTTACTGAGTGCATTGTTGTTATTAGATAGGAATGTTACTGAGTGCATTGTTGTTATTAGACAGGAATGTTACTGAGTGCATTGTTGTTATTAGATAGGAATGTTACTGAGTGCATTGTTGTTATTAGACAGGAATGTTACTGAGTGTATTGTTGTCACTCTAACATCATTAGCGAGTGCATTGTTGTTATTAGATAGGAATGTTACTGAGTGCATTGTTGTTATTAGACAGGAATGTTCTGAGTATTGTTGTTATTAATAGGAATGTTACTGAGTGCATTGTTGTTATTAGATAGGAATGTTACTGAGTGCATTGTTGTCACTCTAACATCATTAGCGAGTGCATTGTTGTTATTAGATAGGAATGTTACTGAGTGCATTGTTGTTATTAGATAGGAATGTTACTGAGTGCATTGTTGTCATTAGATAGGAATGTTACTGAGTGCATTGTTGTTATTTAGATAGGAATGTTACTGAGTGCATTGTTGTTATTAGATAGGAATGTTACTGAGTGCATTGTTGTTATTAGATAGGAATGTTACTGAGTGCATTGTTTTTACTTAGATGAAAGTTACGAGTGCATTGTTGTTATTAGATAGGAATGTTACTGAGTGTATTGTTGTTACTAGATAGGAATGTTACTGAGTGTATTGTTGTCACTCTAACATCATTAGCGAGTGCATTGTTGTTATTAGATAGGAATGTTACTGAGTGCATTGTTGTTATTAGATAGGAATGTTACTGAGTGTATTGTTGTCACTTAGATATTAGGAGTGCATTGTTGTTATTAGATAGGAATGTTACTGAGTGCATTGTTGTTATTAGATAGGAATGTTACTGAGTGCATTGTTGTTATTAGATAGGAATGTTACTGAGTGCATTGTTGTTATTAGATAGGAATGTTACTGAGTGCATTGTTGTCACTCTAACATCATTAGCGAGTGCATTGTTGTCATTAGATAGGAATGTTACTGAGTGCATTGTTGTCATTAGATAGGAATGTTACTGAGTGCATTGTTGTCATTAGATAGGAATGTTACTGAGTGCATTGTTGTTATTAGATAGGAATGTTACTGAGTGCATTGTTGTCATTAGATAGGAATGTTACTGAGTGCATTGTTGTTATTAGATAGGAATGTTACTGAGTGCATTGTTGTCATTAGATAGGAATGTTACTGAGTGCATTGTTGTCATTAGATAGGAATGTTACTGAGTGCATTGTTGTCATTAGATAGGAATGTTACTGAGTGCATTGTTGTTATTAGATAGGAATGTTACTGAGTGCATTGTTGTCATTAGTAAATCATTACGAGTGCATTGTTGTTATTAGATAGGATTTACTGAATTGTGTACTTGAGTGCATTGTTGTTATTAGATAGGAATGTTACTGAGTGCATTGTTGTTATTAGATAGGAATGTTACTGAGTGCATTGTTGTTATTAGATAGGAATGTTACTGAGTGCATTGTTGTTATTAGATAGGAATGTTACTGAGTGCATTGTTGTTATTAGATAGGAATGTTACTGAGTGCATTGTTGTTATTAGATAGGAATGTTACTGAGTGCATTGTTGTTATTAGATGGAATGTTACTGAGTGCATTGTTGTCACTCTAACATCATTAGCGAGTGCATTGTTGTTATTAGATAGGAATGTTACTGAGTGCATTGTTGTTATTAGACAGGAATGTTACTGAGTGTATTGTTGTTATTAGATAGGAATGTTACTGAGTGCATTGCTGTTATTAGATAGGAATGTTACTGAGTGCATTGTTGTCATTAGATAGGAATGTTACTGAGTGCACTGTTGTTATTAGATAGGAAGGTTACTGAGTGCATTGTTGTCACTCTAACATCATTAGCGAGTGCATTGTTGTTATTAGATAGGAATGTTACTGAGTGCATTGTTGTTATTAGACAGGAATGTTACTGAGTGTATTGTTGTTATTACATAGGAATGTTACTGAGTGCATTGTTGTTATTAGATAGGAATGTTACTGAGTGCATTGTTGTCATTAGATAGGAAATGTTACTGAGTGCATTGTTTTTCATTAGATAGGAATGTTACTGAGTGCATTGTTGTTATTAGATAGGAATGTTACTGAGTACATTGTTGTTATTAGATAGGAATGTTACTGAGTGCATTGTTGTTATTAGACAGGAATGTTACTGAGTGTATTGTTGTCACTCTAACATCATTAGCGAGTGCATTGTTGTTATTAGATAGGAATGTTACTGAGTGCATTGTTGTTATTAGATAGGAATGTTACTGAGTGCATTGTTGTTATTAGATAGGAATGTTACTGAGTGCATTGTTGTCACTCTAACATCATTAGCGAGTGCATTGTTGTTATTAGATAGGAATGTTACTGAGTGCATTGTTGTCATTAGATAGGAATGTTTACTGAGTGCATTGTTGTCATTAGATAGGAATGTTACTGAGTGCATTGTTGTTATTAGATAGGAATGTTACTGAGTGCATTGTTGTTATTAGATAGGAATGTTACTGAGTGCATTGTTGTTATTAGATAGGAATGTTACTGAGTGTATTGTTGTCACTCTAACATCATTAGCGAGTGCATTGTTGTTATTAGATAGGAATGTTACTGAGTGTATTGTTGTTACTAGATAGGAATGTTACTGAGTGTATTGTTGTCACTCTAACATCATTAGCGAGTGCATTGTTGTTATTAGATAGGAATGTTACTGAGTGCATTGTTGTTATTAGACAGGAATGTTACTGAGTGTATTGTTGTTATTAGATAGGAATGTTACTGAGTGCATTGTTGTTATTAGATAGGAATGTTACTGAGTGCATTGTTGTTATTAGATAGGAATGTTACTGAATGCATTGTTGTTATTAGATAGGAATGTTACTGAGTGCATTGTTGTCACTCTAACATCATTAGCGAGTGCATTGTTGTCATTAGATAGGAATGTTACTGAGTGCATTGTTGTCATTAGATAGGAATGTTACTGAGTGCATTGTTGTCACTCTAACATCATTAGCGAGTGCATTGTTGTCATTAGATAGGAATGTTACTGAGTGCATTGTTGTCATTAGATAGGAATGTTACTGAGTGCATTGTTGTCATTAGACAGGAATGTTACTGAGTGCATTGCTGTCATTAGAAGGAATGTTACTGAGTGCATTGTTGTCATTAGATAGGAATGTTACTGAGTGCATTGTGTCATTAGATAGGAATGTTACTGAGTGCATTGTTGTTATTAGATAGGAATGTTACTGAGTTACTAATTGTTGTTATTAGATAGGAATGTTACTGAGTGCATTGTTGTTATTAGACAGGAATGTTACTGAGTGTATTGTTGTCACTCTAACATCATTAGCGAGTGCATTGTTGTTATTAGATAGGAATGTTACTGAGTGCATTGTTGTTATTAGATAGGAATGTTACTGAGTGCATTGTTGTTATTTTTAGATAGGAATGTTACTGAGTGCATTGTTGTCACTCTAACATCATTAGCGAGTGCATTGTTGTCATTAGATAGGAATGTTACTGAGTGCATTGTTGTCATTAGATAGGAATGTTACTGAGTGCATTGTTGTCATTAGATAGGAATGTTACTGAGTGCATTGTTGTTATTAGATAGGAATGTTACTGAGTACATTGTTGTTATTAGATAGGAATGTTACTGAGTGCATTGTTGTTATTAGATAGGAATGTTACTGAGTGCATTGTTGTCACTCTAACATCATTAGCGAGTGCATTGTTGTTATTAGATAGGAATGTTACTGAGTGTATTGTTGTTACTAGATAGGAATGTTACTGAGTGTATTGTTGTCACTCTAACATCATTAGCGAGTGCATTGTTGTTATTAGATAGGAATGTTACTGAGTGCATTGTTGTTATTAGACAGGAATGTTACTGAGTGTATTGTTGTTATTAGATAGGAATGTTACTGAGTGCATTGTTGTTATTAGATAGGAATGTTACTGAGTGCATTGTTGTTATTAGATAGGAATGTTACTGAATGCATTGTTGTTATTAGATAGGAATGTTACTGAGTGCATTGTTGTCACTCTAACATCATTAGCGAGTGCATTGTTGTCATTAGATAGGAATGTTACTGAGTGCATTGTTGTCATTAGATAGGAATGTTACTGAGTGCATTGTTGTCACTCTAACATCATTAGCGAGTGCATTGTTGTCATTAGATAGGAATGTTACTGAGTGCATTGTTGTCATTAGATAGGAATGTTACTGAGTGCATTGTTGTCATTAGACAGGAATGTTACTGAGTGCATTGCTGTCATTAGATAGGAATGTTACTGAGTGCATTGTTGTCATTAGATAGGAATGTTACTGAGTGCATTGCTGTCACTCTAACATCATTAGTGAGCGCACTGTTGCCATTTCACTGTTGCCACTGATTTTGGATGTGAACGTTAGTGAGCGCACTGTTGCCATTTCATTGTTGCCAATGATTTTGGATGTGAACGTTAGTGAGCGCACTGTTGCCATTTCATTGTTGCCACTGATTTTGGATGTGAACGTTAGTGAGCACACTGTTCCCATTTCATTGTTGCCACTTGGATTCAAACGTCCTCACACTGACCTGTCTCACACTGACCTGTCTCACACTGTGACTCTTCCAGTGTGGTGTTGGCGGTGGTCGTGGCGCCATCCTCGGTGGACATGATGACGTCGTCGTTGGCGTCCTGGAAAACCTCATCCGACTCCGACTGCCGTGAGTCGAGGGAGGAGGTCAAGGAACTGCCCACGGAGGTCTTGAGCATGTCGGCCCTCCTGCCCACCGCGTCAGCGCCATCCTGCTGGGAACCCTGCGAGCCGGTTGTCTGACAGGCCGGTTGGGAGCCCTGGGAACCCTGCGAACCGGCTGTCTGAGAAGCTGGCTGGGAACTGGCTGGCTGGGAGCCCTGGGAACCGGCCGTCTGACAGGCCGGCTGGGGTTCGCCCGAAGACCGGCGAGTTTTGCGGGGTCCGGCGAAGGCCTCCCACACCTGCATAATGACGGACCCCTCGGAGCCGCTGACCGCCACCTCCGTCTCACGCACCTGGCGCTGGCCCTGCTCACCTTCACCCGCTTGCCCGGGGAGCTCGCCTTCACCCGCCGACACGGGGCAGTCTCTGAAGCTGTCCGCTGCCGACTGTGTGTCCGGCACAGTTTCTCTCCCCGCGGCGACGTCGTCAGGCGGGTTCTTCTCCTCCTCCACGGAAGAGCTGACCTCTCCCTTGAGGGCAGTGTCTGACGCACACGGCTGACTGGCGACCCGCCCGCTGTGACTGTGTGTCTGGGCGGGCACCGAGCGGTTGGACAGAGTCTTCCTCACCACGCTCTCTCCCTCCTCTCCGATGTAAAACCTGTGCATTCCGTTCCTGGGGGACGTCGACTTGGGTCGCTGGCCGTCCGCATCTTGAAGCGTCCGCTTCTCCCCGTGGCTGGCGGAGGCGGAGTTGCCGCTCTTGTGACCTGTGGCAGCCTCGTCTGAAGTTTTAGTCACGTCTTCAGAACGCCCGACTTCTCTCTCCGAGTCTGGTTTAGTGGGCGTGCACGTGACCACGCTGCCACCCTTGCTGGTTCTGGGAACAAGGTTCTCCTGCGAACATTCCTTTTCCACCAGTTCTGACTGTGAAACATCGGCTGACGAAGTGCAGAAGCTTGCAGTTGGCGTAATTCCTTCGCTCTCCTCCCCAGGGGACATCACTCTCGGCGTCAGCTGGTCCACCTCTCTCGACATCCGGCCTCCTTTCGGATACCGCCTCCTTTCCCCATCCTCAGGGTCATCGTGGCTGTCAGCCGTTGTACTGCCAGGATGGCACCCAGCACTGCTGTTGTGGTCATCGCCAGCATGGTCACGGCTGACTGACTCACAGCTGTTGTTGACCGTGGTGCTGGGAGTAGAGACAGCCAGGCGTGACATCTTCATTGCCTCCTCTTCCCCGTCCTGCTGGCTGAGGTACAGCTGTCGAACCTGGCACAGTCAACAGTCCAAAGTCAGCGGTGTAGAGTCAACAGTTAACAATCACAGACAACTGTTGACAGCAGTGGACATCTCTCTCCCCGTCTCTCTCTCCCCCCCCCCCCCCATCTCTCTCTCTCTCTCTCCCTAGTTGTCAGGTTTTGACTGAACCTAAACTACAATCTTTATAAAATAAAGATTTCGAGTTCAGCTCTCTCTCTCTCTCTGTCTCTGTCTCTCTCCTCCCGTCCCCTGCCTCTCCCCAATGCAGTAATCGGCTAGAGACACCAGCACCTGATGCCGCACACATGCACACTCACTCACGCACAGACAGTACCCACCCCCACCCCCCAACATACACACACACACAACACAGCACACCCACCCGCATGGCCGCCTCCCTGACGGGGTCAAATCCCTCGTTGCCCGGTAGGCTGGCAGACTCCTCCTTGCCCAGGAGGGCCGAAAAGCTGTCGGTGTAGGAGCCGACGAAAGAGGAGGAGTCGGAGGGCGTCTTGCTGCCCTGGTGCGTGAAGACGTCGTAGGTGATGAGGTTGCCCTCGCCAGTGCCCACCCACACGGAGTAGTCCAGGGGCAGGATGCTGGTGATGCGTGACCGGTTGAAGTACACCTCGTCATCCTGCCCAACACCAACAGTCCTTAGACACAGCGTTGTGGGGGACGGTGCTGGTCTGTACACTAACGAAGCCCAGAGACGTCTGTCATCATTTTTTACACACACACACACACACGCACGCACGCACGCACGCACGCACGCACGCACGCACGCACGCACGCACGCACGCACGCACGCACGCACACACACACACACACACACACACACAAGACAAAAGCAAAAGGGACTTGTTCTGGAACTGCTGCAGGAAGTGAGCGCTTGTCACTGACTGACCTTGCGCAGGTTGGGGTAGCGGCCAGCCCTTGTGTCGTACAGCATCTTGCAGCAGAGAGAGGCCGGGTCCCACAGCTCCAGGATGGAGGAGCCCCGCACGGAGATCCACACCCCGGGTAGGCCCGGCTGCAGGGCCAGGATGTGGTCGTAGGGGTTGGAGGACACCGTGAAGCTGTCCAGAGCGTCCAGGGTGCTGCACACACACACACACACACACACACACACACACACACACACACACACACACACACACACACACACACACACACACACACACACAGACACAAGACACACACACACACACACACACAGACAACACACACACACACAACACACACACACACACACACACACACACACACACACACACACACACACACACCAGTCTTCCTTTGTCAGCCACTTCCCTTTCTTTGTTAGCCATTTCCCCCTTTGTCAGCCACTTCCCCCTTCCTTTGTCAATCACTTCCCCCTTCCTTTGTCAGCCATTTCCCCCTTTGTTAGCCACTTCCCCCTTCCTTTGTCAATCACTTCCCCTTTCCTTTGTCAGCCACTTCCCCCTTGTAAGCCACGTCCACTTCCTTTGTCAGCCATTTCCCCCTTTGTCAGCCACTTCCCCCTTCCTTTGCCAGCCACTTCCCCTTCCTTTGCCAGCCACTTCCCCCTTTGTCAGCCACTTCCCCTCCCGCCTACCTTTACCTTCTGCCTTGCAAACCACTTGTTCTTCCGCCTTCCTGGTGCAATGTGTGATGCCTTACCTAGCACGTAGAATGCAGACAGTGTTTCCACAGCCACACTACGGTGCAATGTTTGATGCCTTACCTAGCATGTAGAATGCAGACAGTGTTTCCACAAGCACACCACGGTGCAATGTTTGATGCCTTAACTAGCATGTAGAATGCAGACAGTGTTTCCACAAGCACACCACGGTGCAATGTTTGATGCCTTAACTAGCATGTAAAATGCAGACAGTATTTCTACAAGCACACCACGGTGGACTATTTATCCCTTACCACAGCGGACTGTTTATGCCTTACCTAGCATGTATTATGGAGACGGTGTTTCCACAGGCACACCACAGGTGGGAGTCCACCAGACGGAGACACGTGACAGGAGACTGACCAATCATGATGTACATCACATCATAGAATGACGTCTGTGGGGACACGTCCTAGACATCACAAACATTAAGCCGTATCACAGCAAGTCAACACGTCTGAAAACTAACTGCACACGTCATTTTTAGTCAGACGAAGGGAAGCAGAAAGTGGAACAACTGAATTAATGTCATCATAAAAAATAAAAAAGCATCTCAAATACAATAAACTCAAGCATCCAGTTTTGTTGAGAAATATAAACGCACAAAACATGGCACTAGAACGCTTAAAATATAGGCATGTCTGAAACTACCTATTAATATCATATCATTCTGTTCATTCTTTTTATCACACACACACACACACACACACACACACACACACACACACACACACACACACACACACAAGAAGTGCTGCACGAAGCACGGGTTATGTCCAATCTAGAGATGGTCATAACGAAGGACTGCCAATGGCAGACGGCGCCCACTACCTCCAACACGACCACCGTGCCACCAGCCAGACTGACAAGACCCCTACCTCCCTTACCTCCAACACAGCCACTGTGCCATCAGCCAGACCGGCAAAGACCCTTACCCCCAACACGACCACCGTGCCACCAGCGGCAAAGACCCTTACCTCCCTTACCTCCAACACAGCCGCTGTGCCATCAGCCAGACCGGCAAAGACCCTTACCTCCAACACGACCACCGTGCCACCAGTACCACAAAGACCCTTACCTCCCTTACCTCCAACACAGCCACTGTGCCATCAGTCAGACTGGCAAAGACCCTTACCTCCAACACAGCCACTGTGCCATCAGCCAGACCGGCAAGACCCTTTAAAACCTCCAACAAAAGAAAGCCCCCCCCCTGTGCCATCAGCCAGACCGACAAAGACCCTTACCTCCAACACAGCCACTGTGCCATCAGCCAGACCGGCAAAGACCCTTACCTCCAACACGGCCACTGTGCCATCAGCCAGACCGACAAAGACCCTTACCTCCAACACGGCCACTGTGCCATCAGCCAGACCGGCAAAGACGCGGGTGGCGGTGCCATCTTGGTACTGACACAGTGACAGCACTGCGTCATGCAGCTGTTGTTCCCACGCCTGTGTCCTGCACACACACACAACCACAGTGATGTATAAGACAACACAGAGTGACACACACACAACCACAGTGATGTACACAGACAACAAAAAATGACACACAAACAACACAGAGTGACAAACCACAAACCAGAGTGACATACAGGCAACACAATGTGACACACAGGCAAACCACAGAGTGATAAACAGGCAGCAAAGTAACCCACAGACTAGCATGTGTACCTGTCTGAAGTCGTGAAGCAAAAGATGTTCCAGGACAGCGTCCCAAACAAAATGGCGCCTGGCACCGTGCACAGCACCATAACTCGACTGGAGAACTGTAACACATCAACACATCACACCATTACTCGACTGGCGAACTGTAACACATCAACACGTCACACCATTACTCGACTGGCGAACTGTAACACATCACACCATTACTAGACTGGAGAACTGTAACATGTCAACACATCACACCATTACTCGACTGGCGAACTGTAACACATCAACACGTCACACCATTACTCGACTGACGAACTGTAACACATCAACACATCACACCATCACTTGACTGGAGAACTGTAACACATCAACACATCACACCATCATTCGACTGGAGAACTGTAGCACATTAACACATCATATCCGTATGTAGCATACACAAGATCACTTGAATGGAGAACTGTAGCACATCATCTCGTTGTGTAACACATACACCATCATTTGACTGAAGAACACATCACATTATTCCTTACATAATGCAAACACACCATCATTTGAATGGAGAACTGTAAAGCAACAACACATCATCTCATTATGTAACACACACACCATCACTTGAATGGAGAACTGTAAAGCAACAACACATCATCTCATTATGTAACACACACACCGTTAATTGAATGGAGAACTCTAATACATCACATCATGTCCTTATGTAATGTACACACCAGTTAATTGAACGGAGAAGTCGGACATGATGTGATGTGTTAGACTTCTCCGTTCAATTAATGGTGTGTACATTACATAAGGATATGATGTGATGTGTTAGAGTTCTCCATTCAATTAATGGTGTGTGTGTTACATAATGAGATAATAACATGTAGACACATCACATCATGTAACATACAGACAGATTACAACAGGATTTAACAGACACATCACGACGTCATATAACACAGAGATTTATCATGTTACACAAAACCATTTCGTTGTGCCATTATATAAGAAGCTATGATGTGTGTCATCATGTAACATATCAACACATCACACCCTCACTCGACTGGAGAACTGTAACCATGATGTGTGTCATGGTGATCAAGAGTACCACGGTGAGTGTCCCAAGGCATCAGTGACATCTTTACCTGTATCAGCTGGTCAGTGACATCTTTACCTGTATCAGCTGGTCAGTGACATCTTTACCTGTATCAGCTGGTCAGTGACATCTTTACCTGTATCAACTGGTCAGTGACATCTTTACCTGTATCAGCTGGTTAGTGACATCTTTACCTGTATCAGCTGGTCAGTGACATCTTTACCTGTATCAGCTGGTTAGTGACATCTTTACCTGTATCAGCTGGTCAGTGACATCTTTACCTGTATCAGCTGGTTAGTGACATCTTTACCTGTATCAGCTGGTCAGTGACATCTTTACCTGTATCAGCTGGTTAGTGACATATTTACCTGTATGGGCTGGTCAGTCATGGTCCCCTCCTTGCAGTCCACGATGCAAACTTTGCACTCACTCTGGTTGCCGTAACACACCCACACCTCACCTGTAACACAACACACTTTACACTGACTCATGTTGCCATAACACACCCACACCTCACCTGTATCACAACACACTTTACAAGGACTCATGTTGCCCTAACACATCCACACCACACCTGTAACACAACACACTTTACACTGAATCTGGTTGCCTTAACATATCCACACCACACCTGTAACACAACACACTTTACACTGAATCCGGTTGCCAAAACACACTAACTAAACAACACACACGTCAATGACTCTGGTTGCCTTAACCTTAACATATCCACACCACACCTGTAACACAACACACTTTACACTGAATCCGGTTGCCAAAACACACTAACTAAACAACACACACGTCAATGACTCTGCGGTAACACACCCTCAACTCTTCTACAGTATCCGCTAACATACTCAGCAAACATTAAAAAGCAAATCAATCTGCACACACACACGCACGCACGCACGCACACACGTACGCACGCACGCACGCACGTACGCGCGCGCAGCACGACGCGCACACACACACACACACACACACACACACACACACACACACACACACACACCCCACACACACACACACACACACACACACACACACACACACACACACACACACACACACACACACACACACACACACACACACACACACACACACACACACACACACACACACACACAACACACACACACACACACACACACACACACACACACACACACACACACACACACACACACACACACACACACACACACACACACACACACACACCACACACACCACCACACACACCACACACAACCACACACACACACACACACACACACACACACCACACCACACACACACACACAACACACACACACACACACAACACACACACACACACACACAAACACCACACACACACACACACACACACACACACACACACACACACACACACACCACACACCACACACACACACACACACCAGACACCACACACACGTAGAGTGACTAACCAGAAGCGGTGACGGTGCAGCACTCAAACGTCAGACTGTTGCTTCCTGTCTCTGACTCCAGGCTCAGGAACTGCAGCAAACAAACAAACAAACACACAAACAAACAAACACACAAACAAACACACAAACAAACACACAAACAAACAAACACACAAACAAACAAACAAACAAACACACAAACAAACAAACACACAAACCAGCTCCGTAAGTGTTGTCATTAAAAGAGTAAGGTGGTTACATCTAATGTCAGTGTAAAGTGCACAATATAAAACAATAGGGTCAACAAAATCTATACTGAGCCAAGAGCAAAAATGAAATTTTGCTAATTACATGAGCACACTATAATACTTATTCAACGTCTTTCTCATCACTTCCAACACAAACATTGGCGCGTACACACAAATAGCAGCTTGTCGGTTACACCAGCACCATCAGTCACACCCCTCCTTCAGTCACACCCCTCCATCAGTCACACCCTTCCTTAAGTCACACCCCTCCATCAGTCACACCCCTCCATCAGTCACCCCCCCTCCATCAGTCACACCCTTCCTTCAGTCACACCCCTCCTTCAGTCACACCCATCCATCAGTCACACCCCTCCATCAGTCACACCCCTCCATCAGTCACACCCCTCCTTCAGTCACACACCCTCCATCAGTCACACCCCTCCATCAAACACCCCCCCTACATCAGTCACACCCCTCCATCAGTCACACCCTTCCTTCAGTCACACCCCTCCATCAACCCCTCCCCCTCCATCAGTCACACCCCTCCATCAGTCACACCCCTCCTTCAGTCACACCCCTCCATCAGTCACACCCCCCCATCAAACACACCCGCCATCAGTCACACCCCTCCTTCAGTCACACACCCTCCATCAGTCACACCCCTCCATCCGTCACATACCCCCCATCAGTCATACACCCTCCATCAGTCACACACCCTCCATCAGTCACACACCCTCCATCAGTCACACACCCTCCATCAGTCACATACCCCCCATCAGTCATACACCCTCCATCAGTCACATACCCCCCATCAGTCATACACCCTCCATCAGTCACATACCCCCCATCAGTCATACACCCTCCATCAGTCACATACCCCCCATCAGTCATACACCCCCCATCAGTCACATACCCCCCATCAGTCATACACCCCCCATCAGTCACATACCCCCCATCAGTCATACACCCTCCATCAGTCACATACCCCCCATCAGTCATACACCCCCCATCAGTCACATACCCCCCATCAGTCATACACCCCCCATCAGTCACATACCCCCCATCAGTCATACACCCTCCATCAGTCACATACCCCCCACCAGTCATACACCCTCCATCAGTCACACACCCTCCATCAGTCACACACCCTCCATCAGTCACATACCCCCCATCAGTCATACACCCTCCATCAGTCACATACCCCCCATCAGTCATACACCCTCCATCAGTCACATACCCCCCATCAGTCATACACCCTCCATCAGTCACATACCCCCCATCAGTCATACACCCCCCATCAGTCACATACCCCCCATCAGTCATACACCCTCCATCAGTCACATACCCCCCATCAGTCATACACCCCCCATCAGTCACATACCCCCCATCAGTCATACCCCCCCCATCAGTCACATACCCCCCATCAGTCATACACCCTCCATCAGTCACATACCCCCCACCAGTCATACACCCCCCATCAGTCACATACCCCCCATCAGTCATACACCCCCCATCAGTCACATACCCCCCATCAGTCATACACCCCCCATCAGTCACATACCCCCCATCAGTCATACACCCCCCATCAGTCACATACCCCCCATCAGTCATACACCCCCCATCAGTCACATACCCCCCATCAGAGGAAGGTGCAGCCAGCTTAGACAGGTGAGAGGAAGGTACAGACAACTTAGACAGGTGAGAGGAAGGTGCAGCCAGCTTAGACAGGTGAGAGGAAGGTGCAGTCTGCAACACTCACCAGGTTCTCTCGCTCAGCGAAGGCCAGCTTCTGCAGCTCCCGCCAGCGGTACTTCTCCTTCAGCGCCTTCAGGTACACCGTCTGCTTGCTGGTGATGTCCTGACGCCGGGGGAACGGCTTCAGCCCTTGGAACGCCAGCTGCAGCAGCAACACCGCCACCGTCAACCACCCAGGATCTTCAGCAACTCAGTCAACCGTCAGTCAAACCTAACGCCGCTCAACCACAGCAGTCAACCGTAAGGCTGCTCAGTTGAAGCAGTGACTGTCATTCAGCCGTAACACTGAACCATTACGATGTTCAGTCCCCTCAGTCACCATCAGCTACCGCCAGCTACCATGGGCCTGGCAGACGAGGGCCACAGCCACAGCCACAACCACAGGCCACGCTACAGGCACCATGACCTCCTCAGTGCTGCTGCGGCTTACCGCCTCTTCGCACACACTAACGACAATTTTCACGACACGCATTCGGCGATGCAAATGAACCTCGACCAACAGCTTCACTCTGATCTTCAATGCCCTGTCTCATCGACGTACCAGTCGTAATATACATGGAGGAGTGTATTCTAAGTGATTTCTCGATTTGAATAAAAGTCAACTAATCTCACTGTTTGTGAATCAGAGTTATGCCCCATCCACCATAGTGTACGCCCACGTCGACTCTTGTGCGCTATGCTTGCCGGCAGCAGCGTATGGCAAAGCTTTCCACAGGCGTCGCCAGAGCCTTGCCACACGCGTTGCCACGGGTATTCCCATGCCCTTCCTACAGGCATTGCCAGGCCCTTCCTACAGGCATTGCCAGGCCCTTCCTACAGGCATTGCCAGGCCCTTCCTATAGGCACTGCCAGGCCCTTCCTACAGGCGTTGCCAGGGCCTTCCTACAGGCGTTGCCAGGGCCTTGCCAGGGCCTTCCTACAGGCATTGCCAGGCCCTTCCTACAGGCGTTGCCAGGGCCTTCCTACAGGCGTTGCCAGGGCCTTCCTACAGGCATTGCCAGGGCCTTCCTTCAGGCATTGCCAGGGCCTTCCTTCAGGCATTGCCAGGGCCTTCCTACAGGCATTGCCAGGGCCTTCCTACAGGCACTGCCAGGCCCTTCCTACAGGCATTGCCAGGGCCTTCCTACAGGCATTGCCAGGCCCTTTCTACAGGCATTGCCAGGGCCTTCCTACAGGCATTGCCAGGGCCTTGCCACCACCAGCTGACGTTTCGTGGCGTCACTCTGACCCCGCACACGGCGCCATTGCACACAAATACTGACGCTTTGCTGTTGCGTGGCCCGCAGCTGGGGCGTGACGCTGACGTCTGTCGGGGCCTTGATGACGGTGGTGGTCTCCGCTGACCGGACAGTGCCACACTCACCTGCACCAGTCCCTCCACGTCGTAGGTGACCCTGGCACACGCCATGAGGTGCCTCATCACGGAGATGGTCTCCGCTGACCGGACAGTGCCACACTCACCTGCACCAGTCCCTCCACGTCGTAGGTGACCCTGGCACACGCCTTGAGGTGCCTCATCACGGAGATGGTCTCCGTCTTGTTGACGATCTCCCGCTCGTGCAGCTTGAGGATGGCCAGCGAGAAGCGGAACAGGACCTTGGGGCCCTCCAGCAGGAAGCAGTCCCACACCCGCAGCAACGTCTGCAACAACAGGGTCAAGGTCGTCACGTGATGCGGCAGCACAGAGAAACCGACCCACCCCCCTCCCGTGTGTGTGTGTGTGTGTGTGGTGTGTGTGTGTGTGTGTGAGTTCGTGCATGTGCGCGCGTACCCCCCCCCCCCCCCACTTTAATTTTTGTTTAATAATAATAATAATAATGTACATTTATCATGCGCTCATCAACGCCCTGAGCGCTCACGTAATACATATTAAACTACATATGATATTCTATACACATGTAGAGCATAGTCCTACCAAAACAATTTACATAAAGTAACGCACTACACACACACAACACACACACACACACACACACACACACACACACACACACACACACACACACACACACTGACTGTAGCCGAAACTGGGTACTGATATTAGTTAGGATGGAAATACTGTGAGAAGAGGAAGGTTTTCAGTTTGGCTTTAAAAGATGACAGGGTTGAGCAGTGTCTAAGGTCTTGTGGGAGTGAATTCCAAATGTGGGGTCCAAAGCAAGAGAAGGTGCGGAAGCCATGAGTCTTGCGTTTGTATTGTTGGATTTCCAGCATGCGGGTGTCAGAAGAAGAGCGTAGTGTACGAGATGGAGTGTAGACATGCAGCAGTTCAGAAAGGTAAGCAGGACCAGAACCATTTATAGCACTGAAACACATACAAGCGACTTTATACTTAATACGTTCTGAAATGGGAAGCCAGTGCAGTTTTTCCAGGAGAGGTGTTGAGTGGTGGTGACGGGGTGCCAAGAGAACAAGTCTTGCAGCGAAGTTCTTGTATGCTGGCTTTCTCGCCAACTGTGTTTAAATAATCATGTTTACAGTGTTATCACACCTTGATCTTACCGGGCCTGTGCAACCAAGTCTCATGTAGTCTGCCCTCGGGGCAAGGCCAAAGCTAAAGACCAAGGAAGAGAAAAGGCCAAGCTTCACTTGGGTCAGTCATACAACAGAGTCCCACAGGGTTGAAGTGACCACCAGTCCCACAGGGCTACGGCGGCCACCAGTCAGTCCCACAGGGCTACGGCGGCCACCAGTCAGTCCCACAGGCCTACGGCGGCCACCAGTCAGTCCCACAGGGTTACGGCGGCCACCAGTCAGTCCCACAGGCCTACGGCGGCCACCAGTCAGTCCCACAGGGTTACGGCGGCCACCAGTCCCACAGGGCTACGGCGGCCACCAGTCAGTCCCACAGGGTTAAGGTGGCAAGCAGTCAGTCCCATAAAGTTAAGGCGGCCAGCAGTCAGTCCCATAAAGTTAAGGCGGCCAGCAGTCAGTCCCACAGGGTTAAGGCGGCTACCAGTCAGTCCCACAGGGTTAAGGCGGCCAGCAGTCAGTCCCACAGGGTTAAGGCGGCCAGCAGTCAGTCCCACAGGGTTAAGGCGGCCAGCAGTCAGTCCCATAGAGTTAAGGCGGCCAGCAGTCAGTCCCACAGGGTTAAGGCGGCTACCAGTCAGTCCCACAGGGTTAAGGCGGCCAGCAGTCAGTCCCATAGAGTTAAGGCGGCCAGCAGTCAGTCCCACAGGGTTAAGGCGGCCAGCAGTCAGTCCCACAGGGTTAAGGCGGCCAGCAGTCAGTCCCACAGGGTTAAGGCGGCCACCAGTCAGTCCCACAGGGTTAAGGCGGCCACCAGTCAGTCCCACAGGGTTAAGGCGGCCACCAGTCAGTCCCACAGGGTTAAGGCGGCCACCAGTCCCACAGGGTTAAGGCGGCCACCAGTCAGTCCCAGAGAACGTGTTAAGGCAACATCGGCCATCACGTGTGTAAAAAGAGTAGAACCAGTCCCAAACCAACCAACCAAACCAAACGGTCCCTGCGAGGCGGGATGACTTTTCACGCTTGAGGGGTTTTTTCTTCACGCATGCGTCGTTTTCTCGTCCGGCGCCGGCCCGCAATGGCTTCCTACCATTACGACAGTACGTCATCTGGCAGTGTCCGCCCCCCCCCCCCCCCACCCGCCACAAGGACGTATCTCTAAACTCACACGAAAGGAGTTGGGTCCCCTTGCCCCAAAACCACCAACAGAGGGCGCCACCTCGAGGTGTGTGTGACGTCACACATTCGCGACCTGCATGTAACTGGGTGCGCTCAAACCGCTGACAACAAGCTGTATGCTGTCCGCCAAACACGAGGTGAAAACCTCACTCAAAACAAGCCGCAGTGTGTGTGTGTGTGTGTGTGTGTGTGTGTGTGTGTGTGTGTGTGTGTGTGTGTGTGTGTGTGTTGTTGTGTGTGTGTGTGTGCGTGCGTGCGTGTGCTATTATAGCCTATAGTGTGTGTGGGGGGAGGGGGCTTGGGGGGAAGGGGGCGGGGAGGGGGTAGAGACTGAGACTGCCGATACTCTTACACTTACCTAAGACCAAAAAGGGGGTGGAACGGGGTGGGGGTGGGTGAGTGTGCGTATGTGTATGCATGGGTCTGTGTGTGGGGGGGGGGGGGGGGGGTAAATTTTTGATTTTTAAGCAGGTCAACCGCGAAGGTCAAAGGGAAATAACTCGCACAGATTGGGCTGCACCTGTTCCAAATTATACCATTTCCTCGAAGTTCTCTCCCAGACATTGATACACTGTTGCGAACGCCTGAGCCAGCTGGAAAACGCCTTCCGGTATTCTTCTTTGTGGAGTGTTTTCGGCTCTGAAATCACCGCATGAACGAGGTCTTTGACTTGAGAAAACTTCCTCTCCGCCGGTTTGTCTTTCGAGGGTGGAAAAGCCACCAGTCGCTGAGTGCAAAGCGCGGACCTTACAGAGTGTGGAGGCGAGACTGACATGTGTCCTTTAACACACCCAGCAAGCCGCACGCACGTAAACATCAGACGCATCCACCCCGGGTAAAACAAAGAGTTCCGTCTCGATTCAAACGATCGTGGTTTTATTTGTGCTGGTGTAAACTTTGTTGGCGGCTATAGTTGACACGCCTTGTTTTAGTTGAGATGTTTGTACCAAACTTACTACTGTTTTGAGCACCAATGAAAAACTGCTCGTTAGCTGACAGTTTTCTGGACCCTATGGCGTAACTAAATACGGCAGTGGTTGAAGGAAGGATGTCGTAAACCAGTGCTTGGAGTTTGCGAGCAAGCTTGTTTTGTGTTTTGTGCCGGCTGCCGTTGTCGCGGAGGAGGATGTTGAGAGTGGTGACTGGACGCTGGACGCTGGTCTTACGGACAACTGTGGGCAAAGGAGAAACGACGTGTGCAACAGCAGCCGGAGGAAGAAGGCAGCGTCAGCGGGGACAGCGATAGATGGGGAGGACGACATAGCCTGTCAGAGACAGAGCAAGGTGTGACCACAGCCTGTCAGAGACAGAGCAAGGTGTGACCACAGCCTGTCAGAGAGCAAGGTCTGGCCACAGCCTGTCAGAGACAGAGAAGGTATGGCCACAGCCTGTCAGAGACAGAGAAAGGTATGGCCACAGCCTGTCAGAGACAAGGTTGGCCACAGCCTGTCAGAGACAGAGAAAGGTATGGCCACAGCCTGTCAGAGAGCAAGGTGTGGCCACAGCCTGTCAGAGACAGAGCAAGGTGTGGCCACAGCCTGTCAGAGAGCAAGGTCTGGCCACAGCCTGTTAGAGACAGCAGACAGCAAGGTCTGGCCACAGCCTGTCAGAGACAGAAACAAGGTTTGGCCACAGCCTGTCAGAGACAGAGCAAGGTCTGGCTACAGCCTGTCAGAGACAGCAGACAGCAAGGTCTGGCCACAGCCTGTCAGAGACAGAGCAAGGTCTGGCCACAGCCTGTAAGAGACAGCAGACAGCAAGGTCTGGCCACAGCCTGTCAGAGACAGAGCAAGGTCTGGCCACAGCCTGTCAGAGACAGCAGACAGCAAGGTCTGGCCACAGCCTGTCAGAGACAGAGCAAGGTCTGGCCACAGCCTGTCAGAGACAGCAGACAGCAAGGTCTGGCCACAGCCTGTCAGAGACAGCAGACAGCAAGGTCTGGCCACAGCCTGTCAGAGACAGAGCAAGGTCTGGCCACAGCCTGTCAGAGACAGCAGACAGCAAGGTCTGGCCACAGCCTGTCAGAGACAGAGCAAGGTCTGGCCACAGCCTGTCAGAGACAGCAGACAGCAAGGTCTGGCCACAGCCTGTCAGAGACAGCAGACAGCAAGGTCTGGCCACAGCCTGTCAGAGACAGCAGACAGCAAGGTCTGGCCACAGCCTGTCAGAGACAGCAGACAGCAAGGTCTGGCCACAGCCTGTCAGAGACAGCAGACAGCAAGGTCTGGCCACAGCCTGTCAGAGACAGCAGACAGCAAGGTCTGCCCGTCGAGACAGCAGCAGCAAGGTCTGGCACACCTAGAGACAGAGCAAGGTGTGGCCACAGCCTGTCAGAGACACAGCACAGCTTAGGGTCCACCTGTCAGAACAGCACAGACTCACAGCTGTCAGTACACAGAGCACACACTACACCTGCGTGGATCTCGGGTCACACAGAGACACTACACTACATGCTGTGGTATCTCTGGTCACACAGAGACACTACACTACACCTGCTGTGGTATCTCTGGTCACACAGAGACACTACACTACACCTGCTGTGGTATCTCTGGTCACACAGAGACACTACACTACACCTGCTGTGGTATCTCTGGTCACACAGAGACACTACACTGCACTTGCTGTGGTATTCTGGTCACACAGAGACACTACACTACACTTGCTGTGGTATCTCTGGTCACACAGAGACACTACACTACACTGCTGTGGTATATCTGGTCACACAGAGACACTACACTACACTGCTGTGGTATCTCTGGTCACACAGAGACACTACACTACACTTGCTGTGGTATCTCTGGTCACACAGAGACACTACACTACACCTGCTGTGGTATATCTGGTCACACAGAAACCAGACATAGCGTGCCTCCAACCCTGCGGTCAGTCGTCGGCTGTGAAAAAACCCGAACATCCTGACCGAGAACATAGGCCTTTCTGTGACAATCAACATAAAGAATGGCGATCATTTTGTACTTGATTCCCCCATTCATAGCAGGATAGCAATGGTACGGGTGAGAGGTGCCCTTGGTCTCAGCGTCAAGAGAAAGAAGACGGCCTACAGAGCCTGAAAGCTGTTGATGTTGTTCAACGCGGAGCTGTGGCAATGTCATTTCTGTTATCACGCCGTGGCTTCATTCGTTCTTTTTCCACAAAGGAACATTTCCGACGAAAACTGACTGCCCCCTTTGGCCGCACTGACTGTCCGTCACGTCACGCCACTGACTGTCCGTCACGCCACGCCACTGACTGTCCGTCACGCCATGTCATTGACAGTCCATCACGCCACGCCACTGACTGTCCGTCACGCCATGTCATTGACAGTCCGTCACGCCACGCCACTGACCGTCAAGTTACACCACCGACTATCCGTCACGCCATGTCACTGACCGTCACGCCACGCCACTGACCGTCACGACGCAGCACTGATTGTCCGTCACGCCACAGACTGTCCGTAACGTCACTTACTGTTCGTCACGTCACAACCACTGACTGTCCGACTCGTCACACCACTGATTGTCCGTCACGTCAGACCACTAATAGTCCGTCACCACGCACCAGTGTTTGTCCTCCACGTTACTGACTGTCCGTCACGCCAGTGTCCGTCCGTCACGTCATACTAAGGATTGTCCGTCACGTCACATTATTGATTGTCCGTCACGTCATGCTAGTGATTGTCCGTCACGCCACACCACTGCCTGTCCGTCACGTCATTCTAGTGATTGTCCGTCACGACACTATTGATTGTCCGTCACGTCATACTAATGATTGTCCGTCACGTCACACTATTGATTGTCCGTCACGTCTTACCGCTGCCTGTCCGTCGTGTCATACTATTGATTGTCCGCCACGTCACACTACTGATTGTCCGTCACGTCACACGACTGACTGTCCGGCACGGCACACGACTGACTAAAGCCAGCAACATGTGCCCCCCCCCCCCCCCCCTTCCCCCCCGAGCACGGAGAGGGCGGGCGGGAAAGCGGAGAGCAGGGGCCGCGGCGCCGGGAGATAAAGAAGGTGTGCGGATGATGAGATCAGAGCGGGTCAGGCAAGAGCAGACGACAGGCAAACCGGCCTCAGCTGTTGGCCACAAGACCGGACTGGGTGTGGGTGAGGGAGAGAGAGACGGACGGAGCGGAAGGGGAGCGGTGGTGCTGAGCGTTACTCACTTCGTGACTGGCTTGCACTGAGTTTCTGTTGGCCCGCTCTTTCCAGTTTTTGCGGACGGTAACTGCCGAGTTTTGCTGACACACTCTTCACTCTTCAAAGTACGGAAGGCACGCAATGGTGAAGACTTGAGCACCGAGATAGAAAGAGACGAAAATCGGCACAAGGCGGCTACGGAGGTCGTGCTAACGCCAGCATCACTGTGGCACGAGCCAGCCGGCCAGCCCAGCGAGTGCTGTGACGGCAGGGCAGTGACTGAAAGGGCAGGGACTTGAGAAGGCAGCCAGCTGAACGTGCCACCAAGTGAGAGCCCGTAATACCGACTTGAGACACGGGCCTGGATTGCGTCAAAAGGTTGAAGACATTCACTGAACGAGATCACCACGAACCGCTGAATAAAAGTCTGCAGGCCGAACATTACAGACCTCCATAACTCGTCGTCGATACGCTGCTGGTTATAACACAGACTGAGTGAATACGTTGTCCGTTATAACACAGGCTGAGTGAATACGTTGTCCGTTACAACACAGGCTGAGTGAATACGTTGTCCGTTACAACACAGGCTGAGTGAATACGTTGTCCGTTACAACACAGGCAAAGTGAATACGTTGTCCGTTACAACACAGGCAAAGTGAATACGTTGTCCGTTACAACACAGGCTGTTGTTCGTTGCAACACAGGCTATTGTTCTTTACAACACAAACTGCGTGAATACGTTGTCCGTTACAACACAGGCTGTTGTCCGTTACAACACAGACTGCGTGAATACGTTGTCCGTTATAATAAAGGCTGTTGTTCGTTACAACACAGGCTGATCGAATACGTTGTCCGTTATAACACAGGCTGAGTGAATACGTTGTCCGTTATAACACAGGCTGAGCGAATACGTTGTCCGTTATAACACAGGCTGAGTGAATACGTTGTCCGTTATAACACAGGCTGAGTGAATAGCTGAGTGAACACACTACTGGTGACAGCACAGGCGGAGTGACGAACTTCGGACCCCGAGCCAGGTGGGCCATGAGGGGTTGGTGGTTGTGGCTGTGGGGGTGGGGGGCTCTGTCCCTGCTGGGGGCGGGGCGAGGGGAGGGGGCGACAGAGGCCACGCCCTTCCCCCCGCCCACCCACCGGGGGCTCTTCGCTGTCGTGCAGGAGCTGGTGGAGAAGATGGCGGACATCAGCAGCAGACAGGCCCGTGACCGGTGAGTCAGCAACATGGACTGACTGACTGACTGACTGGCTGACTGACTGGCTGACTGACTGACTGGCTGACTGACTGACTGACTGGCTGACTGACTGAGCGGCTGACTGTTGGATTGACTTACTGCTTCTGCCTGAATGACGACCTGACCCATTATCAGATTGCTTTGGTCAAACTCACCAATTCTTCAGACGTAATATTTATTTGTGTCGTGGCAGTTAAAGATGCCATAAGTGAAACTGATTCGCTGTTTAGTGGTCAGTGTGCAGGACGGTGAAGCTGTTTAGTAGTCAGTGTGCAGGACGGTGGAGCTGTTTACTGGTCAGTGTGCAGGACGGTGGAGCTGTTTAGTGGTCAGTGTGCAGGACGGTGGAGCTGTTTAGTGGTCAGTGTGCAGGGCGGTGGAGCTGTTTAGTGGTCAGTGTGCAGGGCGGTGGAGCTGTTTAGTGGTCAGTGTGCAGGACGGTGAAGCTGTTTAGTGGTCAGTGTGCAGGACGGTGGAGCTGTTTAGTGGTGAAGCTGTTTAGTGGTCAGTGTGCAGGGCGGTGGAGCTGTTTAGTGGTCAGTTTGCAGGGCGGTGAAGCTGTTTAGTGGTCAGTGTATTGCGTAGGATGGTGAACTCGGTTTACAATTGCACAGTTCACAATCACTGTGTTCGCAACTGAATTTTCCTTACAAGTGTACTGTCTTTACAATAGCAGTGTTTAAAACTGCACCGTGTTTACAAGTGCATCGTGTTTACAGTAAACTATAGCGCTGTGTTGATGGCCGGATGACTTTTGGCAAGGTATGCCCAGCCAAAACCGATGGCAAAATGGCGTCCAAACTTTTGCTGACTTGAAGATTACCGGATGGGTTTCAGTCAGTGTCTGGTTCCCGGTCCCAGTTACGTAGGCCTGCTGTCACAGTTAACGGTTCGTTGTCTGACGGACCCATCGTCTGACCGACTGACTGACTGACTGACTGATGGATGGATGGATGATTAAGTGCGTGAAGGATGCAGGCTGGTTTCCGGTGTTCAACCATGGCTGAAAATGGTTCGTGATGCACGAAGGAATACCTTTCTTGCCCCCCTCACGTCCTCCTCCCGACTGTTGATGTCTGTCAGTTCAACACCGTCAAATCAATTACCCCACAATTAAGGAATACTTCCCATGAGAAAAGGTCAGCAGTGTGTGTGTGTGTGTGTGTGTGTGTGTGTGTGTGTGTGTGTGTGTGGTGTGTGTGTGTGTGTGTGTGTGTGTGTGTGTGTGTGTGTGTGTGTGTGTGGTGTGTGTGTGTGGTGTGTGTGTGGTGTGGTGTGTGTGTGTGTGTGTGTGTGGGTGTGTGTGTGTGTGTGTGTGTGTGTGTGTGGTGTGTGTGTGTATGTGTGTGTGTGTGTGTGTGTGTGTGTGTGTGTGTGTGGTGTGTGTGTGTTGGGAGGGGGGAGAGGGGGAGGCTTTCACAACCGTGCCTTTTATTTTCGTCCAACAGGATCCTCACTGGCCGATACGACTGTGACTGACTGGCCGATACGACTGTGACTGACTGGCCGATACGACTGTGACTGACTGGCCGATACGACTGTGACTGTGACTGACTGGCCGATACGACTGTGACTGACTGGCCGTGTGACTGACTGGCCATGTGAGTAACTGGCCGATACGACTGTGACTGATTGGCCGTGTGAGTGACAGGCCGATACGAATGTGAGTGACTGGCCGATACGAATGTGAGTGACTGGCCGATACGACTGTGACTGTGACTGACTGGCCGATACGATTGAGAGTGACTGGCCGATACGACTGTGACTGTGAGTGACTGGCCGATACGACTGTGACTGTGACTGACTGGCCGATACGACTGTGACTGACTGGCCGATACGACTGTGAGTGAATGTTCCCTCTCTACCCCACAGAACGCGACTTCGGCGGGTAGAGCGGCGCGGCAAGAGCGCGCGCAGCGACCTTGACGTCATGCACGCGGACATCGTGCAGCTGCGCCAGCACGTGACGGACATCAACGGCCGGCTGCAAGGACTAGACGACGTCACCGCCGACCTTCAGCTGGAGGTGACCACGGTGACGACGGAACAGCGCCGGCTGCGGGAGGAAGCGGCCCGACTCCGGCACTCCGGTACCACGGCGGACGCGCGCCTGCAGCAGCTGGAGAGCAACGTCAGCCGGCTGGCGTCTCGAGGGCAGTCCGCGGACAGCCAGCTGCGCCTGGCGCGCAGCTCGCTGCGGGAGATCCGGGAAAGGCAGCGCCACGTGGTCAGCCGTCTGCAGGGACTGGACGTCGGCCTGCAGCGCCTAGACAGGCGGGTGGCACCGGGCGACCCGGCATCGGCCCACCCGCCTCACGTTCTCCACGACGGTCCCTACGACGCTGACGGCGACCTCTCACCCCGAGTCGCTCGGGACGACGTGCGCCGGCAGCCAGACCGGAAGCAGCGGGCGGGAGATCGGCAGTCTGTGGAGATCTCCGGAGACGGCGAGGGCGACGCGAGACTGGATGCGGGGTCGGGCGACGAAGACGAGTTCTTCATCACGGAGGGACGGGACGTCCACTTCGGTAGCGGGGAGGGGGAGGTCGGTGTGCACGGCGGAATGGAGAGGGGTGGGTGGAGCGTCACCCCTACCCCCCTCACCACCAACGTCGTGCCCACCCTCACCCAGGCCCACGTCACGACCCCCACCTCCCCCTCCGCCCCCTCCACCTCCGCCCCCTCCACCTCCGCCCAGGAACTCAGCCAGCTGCGGCAGCGCGTCAGGGACCTGGAGAGCCGCCTGGACGCCGTCCTGCCCGCCGAGGACGTCCTGAGCGTGCTGCTCAACGAGACGGAACGACTGGAGGCGGCGGTCAGCAGGCGTGACGAGGCGCTGGGTGAGATGCAGGTGCGGGTGAGTGAGCTGGGCGGCAGCGTGTCACGCCTGGCTGAACAGCTGGCCTCCCTGGGACTGGCTGACTTCATGGAGAGGCTGCAGGCCTCGCTCCTCAACTTCACCGCCAACGTCCTCACGCTGGACCAGTGGCAACTCGCCAGCCAGCAGGTTGGTGGGGGGACGGAGGGTGGAGGGGAGGGGGTGGGGGGACGGAGGGTGGGGGGGGGGGGGGGGGGGACGCGCATGTGTCAGTGGGAGTGTGCTTTAGAGCTACTGTGTCAGGGTATAAGACGGTAGGCAAAGGAGAGGGGTTCCTTGTCCCTAATATGTCATCTGACATCCGAGGACATTAAGAACCAAGTAGTAGTAGAGGGGTTGTGCAGGGTTCCAGACGAGATCAAAAGATCAAGAGATCTTAGAGGAGGGAGGTGGAGCTGGACCCTCAACTTAGCCCAGAAGAGATCATGAGTAGGGAGATGGAGCAGGGCTAAGAAAGCTGGACTTCTTTTGCTTTGAGTTGTCCAAGTTGTTCATCAACAGCAGTGCAACGGACATTGTCTTTGTGACTCTGTCCAAGCACAGCAGTTGAAACAGCAATTGCACAGTGCACAAGTCGCTGGGCAATGGCGAGGGGACACCGCCCTAACACTTCCATTGTTCTGGCGGCGGTCCACGGTCTCTCCGGTCTTTTTCGGGCGGTTTCCGCGGTCGAGCCTTCACTCTATCGTCCCCTTCCCACTCTGTCCCCGTCCCTAATAGGCCATCTCGCCTCCCTGGACGTAAATCAACATGAAAGAGGGGTTGTACGGTGAGCCGGTTTGGCCTAGCGGTAAGGCGTTAGGTTGGTAAGCGGAAGGACCTCGGTTCGATACCGCTTCGGCTCTCCTTTCTCTTCAAAAGGTTGTGGTTTGTGGACACTGTCCTGTTACTTTGTCCATCACTTCCTACTGAAACATTAAAATGGCTCTCATCGCTGCCCATCTTAATGCAGGAATCATTCTGGTGGTGACAGTGTAGCGATAGGTATATAATCTCCCTCTTCCCGCACCTCCATACCCCCTTGCCCCCTTCTCCCCGTCCCTAATAAGCCTTATGGTTTCTGCGGACGTTAAGCACCATGTTTACTTACTTACTTAGGGGGTTGTGCTGGAGAGAGATGGGGAGGGGTGGAGACAGGGGAGAGAGAGACTGTCCAATGACTGGAGTGAGCGAACGCCGGGGAGAAACAGGAGAGAGAAGACCTACCTGTGTAACTAAATGTCACCAAGGGCGGGCATTGGCGGGTCTTTATCATCAATCTTTTTTTTATACTGATGCAGACCTACTGAGCGAAAGTGAAATTCACTGTTACTGCACCCAATTACTACCCACCACTGTTACTGCAGACAAACTGCTCGTCACGCCAGTCGGTTCTCACCTCCATGTTGGCATTGCTGCCATCTACAGTCTCTGAGTTCACCTTACCTCTGTTTATAGTCTCTGAGTTCACCTTACCTCTGTTTATAGTCTCTGAGTTCACCTTACCTCTGTTTATAGTCTCTGTGATCACAGTGCCTCTGTTTATAGTCTCCGTGTTCACAATGCCTCTGTTTATAGTCTCCGTGTTCACATTGCCTCTGTTTATAGTATCTGTGTTCACCTTACCTCTGTTTATAGTCACTGTGATCACAGTGCCTCTGTTTATAGTCACTGTGATCACAGTGCCTCTGTTTATAGTCTCTGTGTTCACCTTACCTCTGTTTATAGTCTCTGTGTTTCCATTGACCTCTGTTTATAGTCTCTGTGTTCACCTTACCTCTGTTTATAGTCTCTGTGTTCACCTTACCTCTGTTTATAGTCTCTGTGTTCACCTTACCTCTGTTTATAGTCTCTGTGTTCACCTTACCTCTGTTTATAGTCTCTGTGTTCACCTTACCTCTGTTTATAGTCTCTGTGTTCTCCTTACCTCTGTTTATAGTCTCTGTGTTCACCTTACCTCTGTTTATAGTCTCTGTGTTCACCGTACCTCTGTTTATAGTCTCTGTGTTCACCTTACCTCTGTTTATAGTCTCTGTGTTCACCTTACCTCTGTTTATAGTCTCTGTGTTCACCGTACCTCTGTTTATAGTCTCTGTGTTCACCTTACCTCTGTTTATAGTCTCTGTGTTCACCTTACCTATGTTTATAGTCTCTGTGTTTACCTTGCCTCCACAGATGGTGAACGCCACACAGCGCACACAGATGCGGATCACAGAGCTGGGAAATCGCGTCATGGACAACGCCCAGATGACGTCAGAACTGCAGCTGACGCTGCGGGACTACCAGGTGCTGAGCGAACGTCAGTACCGCTTGCTGCAGACTCACGTCATCAGACTCAACAACAGTCTGCAGGACTTGCAGGAAGACGTCAGCGACCTGGTTCACAACGTCAGTGCTCTACCTTTCTCCCCTCTTTGCCTTGGTTCACAACGTCAGTGCTCCATCTTTCTCCCCCCCCCCCCTTGCCTTGGTTCACAACGTCAGTGCTCCGCCTTTCTTCCCCCCCCCTTTGCCCTGGTTCACAACGTCAGTGCTCCATCTTTCTCCCCCCCCCCTTGCCTTGGTTCACAACGTCAGTGCTCCGCCTTTCTCTTTCCCCCCCCCCCCCCCTTTGCCCTGGTTCACAACGTCAGTGCTCCACATTTCTTCCCTCTTTGCCCTGGTTCACAACGTCAGTGCTCCACCTTTCTTCCCTCTTTGCCCTGGTTCACAACGTCAGTGCTCCGCCTTTCTTCCCTCTTTGCTTTGGTTCACAACGTCAGTGCTCCACCTTTCTTTCTGTTCACAACGTCAGTCTCCACCTTCTCCTGGTTCACAACGTCAGTACTCCACCTTTCTTCCTGGTTCACAACGTCAGTACTCCACCTTTCTTCCTGGTTCACAACGTCAGTACTCCACCTTTCTTCCTGGTTCACAACGTCAGTGTTCCACCCTTCTTCCCTTTGCCCTGGTTCACAACGTCAGTGCTCCACCCTTCTTCCCTTGGCCCTGCACTCGTTGTCATGCTGTGGCTCGGAGCTGGGACTTGACAGCTTTGTGCACTGTTACTGTACTTGACAGCGTTGTGCACTGTTACTGTACTTGACAGCGTTGTGCACTGTTACTGTACTTGACAGCGTTGTGCCCTGTTACTGTACTTGACAGCTTTGTGCACTGTTACTGTACTTGACAGCTTTGTGCCCTGTTACTGTACTTGACAGCTTTGTGCACTGTTACTGTACTTGACAGCTTTGTGCCCTGTTACTGTACTTGACAGCTTTGTGCCCTGTTACTGTACTTGACAGCGTTGTGCACTGTTACTGTACTTGACAGCGTTGTGCCCTGTTACTGTACTTGACAGCTTTGTGCCCTGTTACTGTACTTGACAGCTTTGTGCACTGTTACTGTACTTGACAGCTTTGTGCACTGTTACTGTACTTGACAGCTTTGTGCACGTTACTGTACTGACAGCTTTGTGCAGTACTGTACTGACAGTTTTGTCACTGTTACTGTACTGCAGGCTTGTGCAGGAAGACTCAGCGCCTGGTTCACACAGCTTGTGCATGTTACTTACTGACAGCTTTGTGCCTGTTACCTGTACTTCGACACTTTGTGCCCTCGTTCTGACTTGCACTTCCCTGTTCTGTCTTGACACTTCATTGCCCGCTTTCTTCCCACCCTTTGCCCTGGTTCACAACGTCAGTGCTCCTTTCTTCTTACAGCTTTGGCCTTGTTCTGTACTACACGTTCGTGCTTGTTTCTCTTGCCCTTTTGCCCTGGTTACTACTTCAGTGTGCTCCACATTTCTTCCCTCTTTGCCCTGGTTCACAACGTCAGTGCTCCACCTTTCTTACGTCTTTGCGCCTGTTCACACTTCAGCTTTGTCCCTTTCTGTCCCTCTTTGCTCTGTTCACAACTTGACAGTTGCTCCATCTTTCTACTTCACCAGCTCCTTTGCCTGTTCGACAACGTCAGTACTCTACCTTTTGCCTGTTCACAACGTCAGTACTCCACCTTCTTCCTGGTTCACAACGTCAGTTACTCCACCTTTCTTCCTGGTTCACGAACTTGCAGTGTTCCACCCTTCTTCCCTTTGCCCTGGTTCACAACGTCAGTGCTCCACCCTTCTTCCCTTGGCCCTGCACTCGTTGTCATGCTGTGGCTCGGAGCTGGGACTTGACAGCTTTGTGCCCTGTTACTGTACTTGACAGCTTTGTGCATGTTACTGTACTTGACAGCTTTGTGCCCTGTTACTGTACTTGACAGCTTTGTGCACTGTTACTGTACTTGACAGCTTTGTGCACTGTTACTGTACTTGACAGCTTTGTGCACTGTTACTGTACTTGACAGCGTTGTGCACTGTTACTGTACTTGACAGCGTTGTGCACTGTTACTGTACTTGACAGCGTTGTGCACTGTTACTGTACTTGACAGCTTTGTGCACTGTTACTGTACTTGACAGCTTTGTGCACTGTTACTGTACTTGACAGCTTTGTGCACTGTTACTGTACTTGACAGCTTTGTGCACTGTTACTGTACTTGACAGCTTTGTGCACTGTTACTGTACTTGACAGCTTTGTGCACTGTTACTGTACTTGACAGCTTTGTGCACTGTTACTGTACTTGACAGCTTTGTGCACTGTTACTGTACTTGACAGCTTTGTGCACTGTTACTGTACTTGACAGCTTTGTGCATTGTTACTGTACTTGACAGCTTTGTGCACTGTTACTGTACTTGACAGCTTTGTGCATTATTACTGTACTTGACAGCTTTGTGCACTGTTACTGTACTTGACAGCTTTGTGATTGTTACTGTACTTGACAGCTTTGTGCCCTGTTACTGTACTTGACAGTTTTGTGCCCTGTTACTGTACTTGACAGCGTTGTGCCCTGTTACTGTACTTGACAGCTTTGTGCCCTGTTACTGTACTTGACAGCTTTGTGCCCTGTTACTGTACTTGACAGCGTTGTGCCCTGTTACTGTACTTGACAGCTTTGTGCCTGTTACTGTACTTGACAGCGTTGTGCTTGTTACTGTACTTGACAGCTTTGTGCACTGTTACTGTACTTGACAGCGTTGTGCATTGTTACTGTACTTGACAGCTTTGTGCCCTGTTACTGTACTTGACAGCTTTGTGCATTGTTACTGTACTTGACAGCTTTGTGCCCTGTTACTGTACTTGACAGCGTTGTGCATTGTTACTGTACTTGACAGCTTTGTGCACTGTTACTGTACTTGACAGCTTTGTGCACAGTTACTGTACTTGACAGCGTTGTGCCCTGTTACTGTACTTGACAGCGTTGTGCATTGTTGTTGTACTTGACAGCGTTGTGCACTGTTGTTGTACTTGACAGCGTTGTGCACTGTTGTTGTACTTGACAGCGTTGTGCACTGTTACTGTACTTGACAGCTTTGTGCACTGTTGTTGTACTTCAAGCAGTCTGAATTGAGTCATTTAAAACAATCGCCATTATAATGTTTGTGGACTTTACAAGTCATTCTTCTAAAAAAAACAAAAAAAACAAATCCAAGCACTGACTTATTTTCTACGTGCATTTTCAAATGCAAAGGTTAGACTGAGAGACAGACTGAAGCGCATACTTTTTTTTTTCTTTCTGAGCGCGTAGCTACCATCTTGAACCGAACTGAGCCGTGTACATTGTGTGGTTGCCAAGCTATAACATCGATAAACTGAACAACAGCAAAACGTCACATGTCAACAGCATTAAACCAATGATATGAATGTGATGTTCGATAACGATGAGTTGAAGAAGGGCGAAATGTGTTATCAACAGTAATAAGTAACAGTCAACAGTAATATCTAACAGCCAACAACAGTCAACAGCAATAATTAACAGTCAACAGTAATAACTAACAGTCAGTGCCGACAGCGATGAGTAAGTAAGTAAGTAAACATGATGCTTAGCGTTCACAGAAACCATAAGGCTTATTAGGGACGGGGAGAATAGGGAAGAAGAAGACCTGAAGGGCGAATTGCCGTATTAACAGTAATAACGAACAGTCAACAGTAATAACGAACAATCAACAGTAATAACGAACAGTCAACAGTAATAACGAACAATCAACAGTAATAACTAACAGTCAACAACTAACAGTCAACAGTAATAACGAACAGTCAACAACTAAAGTCAACAGTAATAACTAACAGTCAACAACTAACAGTCAACAGTAATAACGAACAGTCAACAGTAATAACTAACAGTCAACAGTAAACTAACAGTCAACAGTAATAACTAACAGTCAACAACTAACAGTCAACAGTAATAACTAACAGTCAACAACTAATAGTCAACAGTAATAACTAACAGTCAACAACTAACAGTCAACAGTAATAACGAACAGTCAACAGTAATAACGAACAGTCAATAACTAACAGTCAACAGTAATAACGAACAGTCAACAGTAATAACTAACAGTCAACAACTAACAGTCAACAGTAATAACGAACAGTCAACAACTAACAGTCAACAGTAATAACGAACAGTCAATAACTAACAGTAAACAGTAATAACTAACAGTCAACAGTAATAACGAACAGTCAACAACTAACAGTCAACAGTAATAACTAACAGTCAACAGTAATAACGAACAATCAACAGTAATAACTAACAGTCAACAGTAATAACGAACAGTCAACAGTAATAACGAACAGTCAACAGTAATAACTGTTAACAGTAATAACGAACAGTCAACAGTAATAACTAACAGTCAACAGTAATAACGAACAGTCAACAGTAATAACGAACAGTCAACAGTAATAATGAACAGTCAACAGTAATAACTAACAGTCAACAGTAATAACGAACAGTCAACAGTAATAATGAACAATCAACAGTAACAACGAACAGTCAACAGTAATAATGAACAGTCAACAGTAATAACGAACAGTCAACAGTAATAACTGGCAACAGTAATAATTAACAGTCAACAGTAATAACGAACAGTCAACAGTAATAACTAACAGTCAACAGTAATAACGAACAGTCAACAGTAATAACGAACAGTCAACAGTAATAACTAACAGTCAACAGTAATAACGAACAGTCAACAGTAATAACGAACAGTCAACAGTAATAACTGTCAGTGCCGACGGCACGTGTCCGTGGCTCAGAAGGTTGCTTTCTGTCGATAACGTTTTGTCGACGCCATTTATTTCTTGCAAACACCTCATTAGATTATGCACCTGCTTCCTGAGGGCTGGCGACCGCCACACAACACAACCCCCCCCCCCCCCCCACCCTCCTATCCTTTTGCTTCCCGTCTTGTGTCCTCCAGGGCCGTTTGGCAAAATGTGCCACCAGTTTGTCCTTTTCATCTCTCTCTCTCGCTCGCCACCAAAGCGCCCCTTTTCTTGAGAGAGAGAGAGAGAGAGAGAGAGAGAGAGAGAGAGAGAGAGAGAGAGAGAGAGAGAGTTCGTCTACTGCACGTACTTTATTTATGAAGTAAATTGTAACTGAAGCGGGAATGGAACAAATGTCGTTGATTCACCAGCACAACGCTTGGCCGCCTGGTAAAAAACGGCTCTCCTCGGTGCCCGTCTCAACGCAGACATCCTTGTGGTGGTGACAGAGCAGCGTTAGGTCCAGCCCCCCCCCCTCCCTCCCGTCATCAACCTCCGCCGGTACCTCTAGCCCCGCCGGTACCTCTCTAGCCCCGCCGGTACCTCTCCGGAGACGAGTGACGATAAACATTTGTAAGGAAGGAACGCATCCCACACTGTGCCAAGCCCTCTCCCTCTACAACTCGGACTTCCGTTGCAGCCTCGTCCTAACAGTCCCATCAGGCCAAGCGGCGGAAGTGCGCCAGGCTCCAGTTCCGGGGCGGACCAGCCGGTGGCGGTGCTGACGTCACGAGTGGACGACCTTGCCCTTCAGCTGGTGTACAGCGACAACCGACTGGCTCACCTGGAGACGCAGCTCCTCAACTCCAGTCTGGCCGCCTGCCACAAGGCCAACAGCGACCTCTACCAGGTGGGTGGCACTACCCCGCTGTCACTGTCCCCCCGTTTACCTCCACCCCCGCCCATCTACCCGTGTCCCCCCCCCCCCCCCAAGGCCAACAGCGACCTCTACCAGGTGGGTGGCACTACCCCGCTGTCACTGTCCCCCCGTTACCTCCACCCCGCCCATCTACCCGTGCCCCCCCCACAAGGCCAACAGCGACCTCTACCAGGCGGGTGGCACTACCCCGCTGTCACTGGCCCCCCAGTTACCTCCACCCCCGCCCATCTACCCGTGTCACCCCCACAACCCCCCTACCCCATCCCCACTCCTCACCCCCGACCGCTACCAGGTGGGCGACATTATCCCGCTTTCACAGTCCCCCGCCCCATTTGCCTCCCTTCCCTCCGATCTACCAGTGTCATCCCCCCCCTCCCCACTCCTCATTACCGACCGCTACCAGGTGGGCGACATTATCCCGCTTTCACAGTCCCCCCCCATTTGCCTCCCTCCCTCCGATCTACCTGTGTCATCCCCCCCCCCCCCCCCCAGTCGTCATCACCGACCTCTACCAGGTGACACTACCCTGCTTTTCCAGTCCCCACATTTGTCTCCACCCCATCCCATCGACCCCCTCCACCCCATCCCATCTACTCCCTCCACCCCATCCCATCTACTCCCTCCACCCCATCCCATCTACCCCCTCCACCCCATCCCATCTACCCCCTCCACCCCATCCCATCTACCCCCTCCACCCCATCCCATCTACCCCCTCCACCCCATCCCATCTACCCCCTCCACCCCATCCCATCTACCCCTCCACCCCATCCCATCTACCCCTCCACCCCATCCCATCTACCCCTCCACCCCATCCCATCTACCCCCTCCACCCCATCCCATCTACCCCCTCCACCCCATCCCATCTACTCCTTCCACCCCATCCCATCACCCTGTACCCCCCCACACACACACACACACACGCGTGATGGCAACCACTATGCCCCAAGGTGAAGTCATCTGAGCAAACGGAATTCATCCGGCAGCGTAGGCCACATCAGTCGCTAACTAAGACGTGTGAAATGTTGCCACTTCAAAATGCTGATGTCAGGGCTTTCGCCTTGCCGCTTTCCCTTGACCCTTGACCCTTGACCCGTGGCTGCAGGACGCGAGTCTGATGCGGATGGACCAGCACGTGGCGGACGCTCAGCGAGACATCGTCGTTCTCAAGGAGAACGTCAAACGCCTCGACCTCGGCCTCTACCGTCTCCACGGCAACGCCAAGGCCAATCAAGAGGTAGTACGCAAAGTGCAAGGGCAGGTCAAGGACATGGCAGGGGTCAAGGCCACTGTGCGGCTATTGCAGAAGGAGGTGGACAACTTGCTCTTCCAGCTGCCTATAGGTGAGGATACAGGCACCTGATTTCTTTCTATTATCTTTAAAGCTGTAGAGTCATCAATTGAAAAGAATTTTAATCGAACTCGGGTGCTTGGCAACAGGAAGTGATTGCAAGCACACCATTTTTTTGGTTCCGTTTCTTGATTCGTTCTCTGTTGATTGGGTGGGCCTTTTTCAGTCACCATAACGTGAGGCTTGACACAAGTGATTTGTAATGAGGACTTGGGCAGGACTTCATTGGTTTTCATTCAAAACAGTGGTGACCGACAGGGTCAAATAAAAAGACAATATTTTGCTCTCTGTCACTCCCTCTCTCTGTCTCTGACTGACTGTCTGTCTCCCTCAAACACACACACACACACACACACACACACACACACACACACACACCACACACACACACACACACACACACCACACGCACACACACGCACGCACACACACACACACACACGCACGCACACCACACACACACACACACACACACGCACACGCACACACACATTCACTCCACCCCCCATTTACACCTTGCTGAGCCGAGAGAAAGCAGGAGGTGAACCTTTTTCTCGCCCAGATTGTGGGCAGTAATCCACATCCACGAAGGAACACCTGGTACATGTCACGTGATAGTGTTTGATCCCCTGTGGGCCCCGTGTTGCTTCTCTTGTCTGTGTCTGTCTGGATTCGGATTCGTAGAGTTCACCGAGGAGAGTGCCGTATGTAAGGCCAACAGGCTGAGCTTTATAAAGCAAGGAAACAAACAAAACAACAACAACAACAACAACAACAACGACAACAACAAAAAACGCTGATCTTTTGGGCATCCAGATCTTCCAGATTTCGTACCTACGCACCCCCCCCCCCCCCCCCCCCCCCACACACACACACACGCGTGACGGCAACCACAATAACCAGTCAAATACCTTCATACCCTCAAATGACAACGTCAGCATCCTGACTATGTTGGGGGCGGCGGACAACCACTGAAAGAACTGCCCAAGAGAAACGGTCATTTCCTTGTGACTGACACTGGTTTGCAGATTGTGACGACTACTACCGACGTGGCTACCGCCAGTCCGGCGACTACGTCATCTACCCCAGAACTGCTACCCGCTCCCTCAAGGTCCGCTGTGTCATGATAACCTCCGCCAACCACCACCACAACCACAGCCTCAACAAGGGCACCGTCACCAATGACATCCACGACGACAGTAATGCGACAAAGAGCAACGACACCACAGAGGAAGGTGGATGGACTGTCGTCCAGCAGAGAAATTCCGGCAAGGTGGGTTACTGGTGACTGGGTGTTTGTCCGGCAAGGTGGGTTACTGGTGACTGGGTGTTTGTCCGGCAATGTGGGTTACTGGTGACTGCGTGCTCTTGTGTTTGCAAGGCCTTCGCTGTTGTAACCTGCGGGACGAGTTTCCAAACACACTGTTTTAATGCTGATGCACTGCTCTGTCCGCTGGAAGAATCGTCTCTTTGTCTTCCTTAATTCTGTCAGACTGTGCTAGTCATCTCAAATCAACCAAGTAACCAAGTCAGCTTGGTGAAACTGACAGAAGTAGGATCAATCAATTCAAATACGTCAGCTAAGCTTGACTAATTATTACGTTTACTACTGGTTATCTTCCCGTTGATAATTGAAGACGCCACCTGGCAGACCTTGTTAGCCGGCCCTGTGTTTTGCGCCAGGTGAACTTCACGCGGAGCTGGGCGGAGTACGCGGAAGGCTTCGGCAGGACCGGCTCCGAGAGCTGGCTGGGCAACGAGGCGCTCCACCTCCTCACCGCCCACCGCAACTACTCCCTCCGCATCCGCATGACCGACATCTTCGGCGGACACTGGCGCGCCACCTACCGCCGCTTCGCCCTCAGCAGCAAGGACGACAACTACCGCCTGACTCTGGCCGGTTACCACGGCAACGCCACGGACTCGCTGAGCTACTCGTCGGGCATGACCTTCAGCACGTACGACCGTGACACGGACCTCAGCAGCTCGCCCTGCGCTCGCTACAACGGCGGGGGCTGGTGGTACTCGCACTGCCAGATCAGCAACCTCAACGGGCCCTACGACATCGGCATGATCTGGTTCCACCGGCAGTGGCGAGACTGGCTGCAGCTCCGACAAGTCGTCATGATGGTCAAGCCCGTCTCTTGATCACAGGGCCGGACGGCATCCACTGGGGCAACACCCGGACTACGGAGGGGGCAGTGGTGATGGTCAAGCCGATCTCTTCATCGCCTTGCCGGACTGCGTTCATTGGAACTATTAGTATTATCTGCACTAGCGGAACAACAACAACCTCAGTGTTGACCCTGACAAAATCGGGACCGCGGACGTGACACTGACCTAACATCGACTGATGAAACAAAGACTATGGTAGTGACACTGACTTATTAACATCCATTGCTAAACAAGGACTATGGTAGTGACACTGACCTACTGACATCGATTGCTAAACAAGGACTATGGTAGTGACACTGACCTATTGACATCGATTGCTAAACAAGGACTATGGTAGTGACACTGACCTATTAACATCCATTGCTAAACAAGGACTATGGTAGTGACACTGACCTATTGACATCGATTGCTAAACAAGGATTATGGTAGTGACATTGACCTATTAACATCGATTGCTAAACAAGGACTGTGGTAGTGACACTGACCTATCAACATCGATTGCTAAACAAGGACTGTGGTAGTGACACTGACCTATTAACATCGATTGCTAAACAAGGACTGTGGTAGTGACACTGACCTATTAACATCGATTGCTAAACAAGGATTATGGTAGTGACATTGACCTATTAACATCGATTGCTAAACAAGGACTGTGGTAGTGACACTGACCTATTAACATCGATTGCTAAACAAGGACTGTGGTAGTGACACTGACCTATTAACATCGATTGCTAAACAAGGACTGTGGTAGTGACACTGACCTATTAACATCGATTGCTAAACAAGGATTATGGTAGTGACATTGACCTATTAACATCGATTGCTAAACAAGGACTGTGGTAGTGACATTGACCTATTAACATCGATTGCTAAACAAGGACTGTGGTAGTGACACTGACCTATTAACATCGACTGATGAAACCGGGACTCTGTGTTCCATAAGTGCACCAGGCAGGTGTGCCATGTCAAGAGGTACTGTCCTATCGTCAGGTGTGCCATGTCAAAGGGTACTGTCCTATCGTCAGGTGTGCCATGTCAAGGGGTACTGTCCTATCTTGTTCAGGGTGTGCCATGTCAAGGGGTACTGTCCTATCGTCAGGTGTGCCATGTCAAGGGTACTGTCCTATCGTCAGGTGTGCCATGTCAAAGGGTACTGTCCTATCGTCAGGTGTGCCATGTCAAAGGGTACTGTCCTATCGTCAGATGTGCCATGTCAAAGGGTACTGTCCTATCGTCAGGTGTGCCATGTCAAAGGGTACTGTCCTATCGTCAGGTGTGCCATGTCAAAGGGTACTGTCCTATCGTCAGGTGTGCATGTCAAGGGGTACTGTCCTATCGTCAGGTGTGTCATGTCAAGGGGTACTGTCCTATCGTCAGTGTGCTATGTCAAAGGGCACTGTCCTATCGTCAGTGTGCCATGTCAAAGGGTACTGTCCTATCGTCAGGTGTGCCATGTCAAAGGGTACTGTCCTATCGTCAGGTGTGCCATGTCAAAGGGTACTGTCCTATCGTCGGGTGTGCCATGTCAAAGGGTACTGTCCTATCGTCAGTGTGCCATGTCAAAGGGTACTGTCCTATCGTCAGTGTGCCATGTCAAAGGGTACTGTCCTATCGTCAGTGTGCCATGTCAAAGGGCACTGTTCTATCGTCAGTGTGCTATGTCGAAGGACACTGTCCTATCGTCAGTGTGCTATGTCAAAGCCAAGTGTGCGATCTCGCCATGAGAAGCTCTATGCCAGCAGGCGTGAACGTTTCCCAGCGGGGTCCCCCTCTGGGTTGAAGGTGCCCTTAGTGTGGTAGGCGTTCTCTCTGTGAGAGATGGCTCCCTCTGTGTGGGTGAAAGTGTCCCTAAGCGTGGAATCTAGGTTTTCTCAGTGTGGACAAAGGGTTCCTTCGTTGTGGGAACAAGTTATCTCTGTGTGGGTGAAAGTTTCCCTTTGTGTGGGTGAAGGTGTCCCTCGGTGTGGGAACTCTGTTTTCTCTGTGTGGATGATGCGTTTCAGTGCGGGTGACGGTTTCCCTACGTGTGGACAATGGCCTTCCGTCTGTGTAGGTGAACATCAACAACGTCAGTGACGGCATCGTCAAGTAGGGTGTACAGGGTGTACTGTCCCCCCACCCGCCCCCCTCCACCCCGGAACTGCCCCAAGGACTTTGATGTCCAACAACTCGCTGTAAAAAGGTGCCAACGGGGCTGTAGAATGGTGGGCTGTAAAACGCCAGTGAAGCTCTGTGAAGCTGGCTGTAAAGACATGACCCACTCTCTGTGAAAGGACAATGCTGTTTAAAACAGGAGTGAAGCTCTGTGAAGCTGGCTGTAAACACATGACCCACACTCTGTGAAAGGACACTATTGTTTAAAACAGGAGTGAAGCACTATGAAACTGGCTGTAAAGACATGACCCACACTCTGTGAAAGGACACTGCTGTTTAAAACAGAGTGAAGCTCTGTGAAATTGGCTCTAAACACATGACCCACACTCTGTGAAAGGACACTGTTGTTTAAAACAGGAGTGAAGCACTGTGAAACTGGCTCTAAACACATGACCCACACTCTGTGAAAGGACACTGTTGTTTAAAAGAGGAGTGAAGCTCTGTGAAGCAACGTCATTCACACAGCGGGATACAGTGGAGTCCGCACCGAGCTTTTTCCAAGGAAAGGACAAGCTGAAAGACGGAAAAACACGACCCGTCCTGCCAACTGCCAACTGGGCGTAAAACCCAAACTGTCTGAAACCAGAGCAGGGAGATGACTGGACAGCATTTACTCTTTCCTCAGTTGTTCTGTAAATTCGACGCGCTAGGAACATTTGCGTTTTTATCATAAAGTATTTTGTGATGTAGATAGCAATAGCACATTTTTATTATCTAAGGTATTTGTGATGTAGACAGGAATAGCGCATTTTTATTGTCATAAGGTATTTGTGATGTAGATAGCAATAGCACATTTTTATTGTCATAAGGTATTTGTGATGTAGATAGCAATAGCACATTTTTATTGTCATAAGGTATTTGTGATGTAGATAGCAATAGCACATTTTTATTGTCATAAGGTATTTGTGATGTAGATAGCAATAGCACATTTTTATTGTCATAAGGTATTTGTGATGTAGATAGCAATAGCACATTCCACTTCCGGGCGCTCCATCTTTTGATTTTATTTCATGTAGAATAGCGTTGCACAACACACACTGTATTTTGTCCTTAAATGCGACTCAATAAAATAATAATAATAATAATAAAGAGAAAAACAACAACTGTGCTGTGTTCCTGAGGTCTTGTGTGATGTGTACCTGGCGTCTTGTGTGCTGTGTTCCTGACGTCTTGTGTAATGTGTACCTGACGTCTTGTGTAATGTGTACCTGACGTCTTGTGTGATGTGTACCTGACGTCTTGTGTGACGTGTACCTGACGTCTTGTGTGATGTGTTCCTGATGTGTGACGTGTACCTGACGTCTTGTGTGATGTGTTCCTGACGTCTTGTGTGACGTGCACCTGACGTCTTGTGTGATGTGTACCTGGTGTCTTGTGTGATGTGTGCGTGATGTCTTGTGTGATTTGTTCCTGACGTCTTGTGTGACGTGCACCTGATGACTTGTGTAATGTGTATCTGACGTCTTGTTGATGTGTTCCTGACGTCTTGTCTGATGTGCACTTGATGACTTGTGTAATGTGTACCTGACGCCTTGTGTGATGTGTTCCTGACGTCTTGTGTGATGTGTTCTTGACAATTTGTGTAATGTGTATCTGACGTCTTGTGTGATATATTCCTGATGTCTTGTGGGGTGTGTTCGTGACGACTTGTGTAATGTGTACCTGATGACTTGTGTACTCTTCCTGATGACTTGTGTGACGTGTTCCTGATTTGTGTAATGTATTTTCGACGACTTGTGTGAGCGTACCTGATGACTTGTGTAATGTGTTCCTGACGACTTGTGTTTCAGACGACTTGTGTATTTTGTGGACTGTACAGGTCTGTAAACAGCTGTGCATATGTAACCCGCCTCCCCCGTGGTCTAACAGGCCGTATATGGTTTCTGTGGACGTCAAACAAGGTGGAAGAAGAAGTGGGCCAGCCAGGCTGCCTGTGACCGACAAGGCTAACTGCCAACTGTGACCAGCTGCAGGGCGGCCACCCGCTGTGTTGTGACACGTGCCAGTGATTAAGGACACCAGCGTCTCTGTGGCGCCTACTAATTAGGCCCGGCGTGACGTGGGAGGGTGTGACTGCACGACCTCTGCAATTAGGCGATAGCCGGACTGCGCGCAGGCTGACCTCAGGGCGGCATGACTGACCACGCGCCATGACCCCCGCTTGTTCTCTGACTTCCCGCCATGACCCCCGCTTGTTCTCTGACTTCCCGCCATGACCCCCGCTTGTTCTCTGACTTCCCGCCATGACCCCCGCTTGTTCTCTGACTTCCCGCCATGACCCCCGCTTGTTCTCTGACTTCCCGCCATGACCCCCGCTTGTTCTCTGACTTCCCGCCATGACCCCCGCTTGTTCTCTGACTTCCCGCCATGACCCCCGCTTGTTCTCTGACTTCCCGCCATGACCCCCGCTTGTTCTCTGTCTTCCAGCCATGACCCCCGCTTGTTCTCTGACTTCCCGCCATGACTCCCGCTTGTTCTCTGACTTCCAGCCATGACCCCCGCTTGTTCTCGGATTGCTGCCATAACCCCAACTTGTTCTCTGACTTCACCATGCGCCATAACCCCAACTTGTTCTCTGACTTCACCATGCGCCATGACCCCAACTTGTTCTCTAACTTGACTATGCACTATGACCCCACTTCTTCTCTGACTTCCCGCCATGACCTCAACTTGTTCCCGGACTTCCGCCATGACCCCAACTTGTTCTCTGACTTGACCATGCGCCATGACCCCAACTTGTTCTCTGACTTCCCCCATGACCCCAACGTGTCCTCTGACTTCTAGCCATGACCCCAACTTGTTCTCTGACTTCCCGCAATGCCCTGTCGCCGTGTCGTGGCGGTTCAGTGACCCAGTGACCCAGTGAAAAAGCTGAGTCAGTAATTTGCTCACACTCCCCCCTCCTCTGTCTGTCTGTCTCTGTCTCTCTCTCTCTCTCAGTCTCTCTCTCAGTCATCAGCAGTTTAGCCAGCACTAGTTGTTTGTCCGGTTTGAATGAACCTCAACTGTGAACCTAAAAACACGGCCCCCCCCCCCCCCCCAATTCCCCCCCCCCCCCCCCCCCCCCCCACCCCCACCCGCTCTCCCGTCTCGGCAGGCTTTACTGACACCACATGTATGGCACTGCAGGCAATGTGACCTTTAACCCAGCGACCTCTGACCCAGAGGTCAGACTGACAAAGTGAGAGGAAAAGAGCAAGGTGTTGCTGTACTGGGGACCAGGTGGAGGGGGGAAGGAGGAGGAGGGGGGGGGGGGGGGGGGGCAGACGGCAGAGACAGGGGGTATAAGAGGAAGAGCTGGGGGGGGGGGGGGGGAGTGTGTGTGTGGGGGAGGAGGGGGGGAGAGTGTGTGGGGTGTGTGTGGTGGGGGCGGGGACGGGGAGGGGGGGGGAGGGGGCAGAGAGTGTTAGTAGGGGTAAAAAGGCACAGACTTGATGTGAAAGGGAATAGAGATGTATTTCGACAACGCGAATTACACGGACAGAATGGGGCGACAACAGAAATAACCGTGGCGCGGGGGGGAGGGGGGGGGGGGGGGGGCGGGGGGGGGGGTATAAAAGGATTACAACGCGTTGCACTGAGCGCAGCAGAAAATGCGGCGTGGTCTTGACACGGGGCGATATCATTGGCGGGAGCTGCCACAAGTATCATTTTTGTCGCGACAAACACGTGTTTGTCGCGACAAATGTATGCTTGCCGCGACAAAACTTTTGTTTCAACAAAAATAGAAGAAAAAAACCGAGTTTTGTCGGGACAAAAATGATACTTGTGGCAGCTCCCGCCAGTAACAGGGCGCAACCACGTAATGCAATCGTCACATCCTGGCTGTGGTCTACTGACGTCCCCTATGTCACACCCTGGCTGTGGTCTACTGACGTCCCCTATGTCACACCCTGGCTGTGGTCTACTGACGTCCCCTACGTCACACCCGGGCTGTGGTCTGCTGACGTCCACTACGTCACACCCTGGCTGTGGTCTACTGACGTCCATTACATCACACCCTGGCTGTGGTCTACTGACGTCCATTACGTCACACCCTGGCTGTGGTCTACTGACGTCCATTACGTCACACCCTGGCTGTGGTCTGCTGACGTCCATTACGTCACACCCTGGCTGTGGTCTACTGACGTCCATTACGTCACACCCTGGCTGTGGTCTGCTGACGTGAACTGCGCCACGCGACATGGCCGCTGAGTAAATTTGAACGCACATGCCATGTCCCCATGGCAGCAGACAACGGTTTCCCAGTCACAACAACGGTTTCCCAGTCACAACAACGGTTTCCCAGTCACAACAACGGTTTTCCAGTCACAACAACGGTTTTCCCATCACAACAGTCAATGGTTTCCCCATCATAACAGAAAATAGCTTCTTCATTACAACACAGATTTTTGGCTTCTCTGTCGCATTCCCACCGCAACAAAGAAGTTTCAATGTGGAAACAACGGATTCCCCATTTCAACAAACAACGGATTCCCCATCGCAGCAAACAACAGATTCCCCATCGCAACAAACAACAGATTCCCCATAGCAACAAACCACGGATTTCCCCATTGCAACAAACAACGGATTCCCCACTGCAACAAACCACGGATTCCCCATTGCAACAAACAACGGATTCCCCATTGCAACAAACAACGGATTCCCCGTCGCAACAAACGATTTCAGTTCCCTATTATGATTATTCACAATTGCAACAGACAATGGCTTCCCAGTCGCGACAAACAATGGTTTCCCCACACAACAGACAATGGTCTCCCCACACAACAGACAACGGTCTCCCCACACAACAGACAACGGTCTCCCCATCACAACAGACAACGGTCTCCCCATCACAACAGACAACGGTCTCCCCACACAACAGACAACGGTCTCCCCACACAACAGACAACAACAGACAATGGTCTCCCCACACAACAGACAACGGTCTCCCCACACAACAGACAACGGTCTCCCCATCACAACAGACAACGGTCTCCCCACACAACAGACAACGGTCTCCCCACACAACAGACAATGGTCTCCCCTTCCCATCACAACAGACAATGGACTCCCCTCCCCATCGCAACAGACAATGGTCTCCCCACACAACAGACAGCAGCGGTCTCTCCATGGCCCCAGCGGGATCTGAACCCGACAAGACGATGAGTTGGAGCGGAAGACAAAGCGCGGTGGCAGACCGCAGTTAGCAGACAGCGGACCTGACCCCAGCGCAGACACAAACGGCGGCCCAGCCCACGTCATCCACCGGGGGGACTGTTGCTGCCGGCACTCTACCGTCTCTCCGACCTTTGAAACATGTCTGGCTCTCAGCTCTCTCACCTGGCCAAGGACCGTCTCCTGACACTACCTCCGGTGAAGGCAGTGCCGCTGTCAGAACAGCTGTCTCCTGACACTACCTCTAGTGAAGGCAGTACCGCTGTCAGGACAGCTGTCTCCTGACACCACCTCCAGTGAAGGCAGTACCGCTGTCAGAACAGCTGTCTCCTGACACCACCTCCAGTGAAGGCAGTACCGCTGTCAGAACAGCTGTCTCCTGACACCACCTCCAGTGAAGGCAGTACCGCTGTCAGAACAGCTGTCTCCTGACACCACCTCCAGTGAAGGCAGTACCGCTGTCAGAACAGCTGTCTCCTGACACCACCTCCAGTGAAGGCAGTACCGCTGTCAGAACGGATGTAATAGTTCTGATGGAGCAGGAAATGTCAAATCATGACGATAAGAGTCTAAAAACCACCATAATTAATGGCAAATACCCCAAGTCAAGACGGAAGCGTACCCAGGGCAAAACAGAAATCAGCGGTGTCGGGTTACCAAGTCACCAGGTAATAACCGGTCCCGGACGGTACCCCAAGCAGCACCCGAGAGCTCGCCTACTGCCAGATCTAAACACATAACGGGTTAAAGAGAACGCTGTTTATTTTGACAAACACAACATGCCAACTGTCATGGGTAATCCCTCTTCATGCGACAAAACAACACTTAAACAACAGTTAAACGGTGAAAAATGAGATGTAGCATACTTATCTTTATGAAATACAAACCAACATAACAAAACAGGTCAACCAAAGTATCTAGATCTCATTTGTAAGTGTTGTTTTGTAGCTTGAAAAAAACGGATTACCCCGAGAATTCGCATGTTGTGTTTTGTCAAAATAAATAGAGTTCTTTTTCACCTTTTGTGTGTTTGGATCTTGTTTTAGAACGCTAGCAGTCATTCTGGTTTCCGATTTGTTTTCCTGCTGCAAACTACAAAATGTACAGGGACTGGAAGTAAATCGCTGTCTGACGACACCACATCAAGTATAGGCTTATTGGGGTTCCCTGTCTGACGACACCACATCAAGTATGGGCTTATTGGGGTTCCCTGTCTGACGACACCACATCAAGTATGGGCTTGTTGGGGTTCCCTGTCTGACGACACCACATCAAGTATGGGCTTGTTGGGGTTCCCTGTCTGACGACACCACATCAAGTATGGGCTTGTTGGGGTTCCCTGTCTGACGACACCACATCAAGTATAGGCTCCAACCCTTACTGGGGCTGAAGGTAAATCACTGTCTGAAGACGCCACCACATCAAGTATAGGCTCCAACCGTTACAGGGTTTAGAACGCTAGCAGTCATTCTGGTTTCCGATTTGTTTTCCTGCTGCAAACTACAAAATGTACAGGGATCTGGAAGGTAAATCACTGTCTGAAGTCTGTTGCACGTCAATCAGACTGAGGCTTTTGGTGGTAAATGCTGTCTGAGACACACATCAAGTATACTAGAGCTTTGGTGGGTAAATCTGTCTGTAGACACAGCATCCAGCAGTCACCTACGAGGCTTTGTGTGTGTGTAAATGGCTGTCTGTAGACACAGCATCCAGCAGTCACCTGATGAGGCTTTGTGTGTGTGTAAATGGCTGTCTGTAGACACAGCATCCAGCAGTCACACTGACGAGGCTTTGTGTGTGTGTAAATGGCTGTCTGTAGACACAGCATCCAGCAGTCACACTGACGAGGCTTTGTGTGTGTGTAAATGGCTGTCTGTAGACACAGCATCCAGCAGTCACTCTGATGAGGCTTTGTGTGTGTGTAAATGGCTGTCTGTAGACACAGCATCCAGCAGTCACACTGACGAGGCTTTGTGTGTGTGTAAATGGCTGTCTGTAGACACAGCATCCAGCAGTCACACTGACGAGGCTTTGTGTGTGTGTAAATGGCTGTCTGTAGACACAGCATCCAGCAGTCACACTGACGAGGCTTTGTGTGTGTGTAAATGGCTGTCTGTAGACACAGCATCCAGCAGTCACACGTGGCCATCACTGACAGGTTGAGCAGGATGGTGCTCGCTAATGACTGAATATACTGACTAGTATTAAAAGAGCTGAAGTGTCAAGTGTTTGGAATTGTGACTCAGCGACTATTACTTACGACTTAATGACTTGTGTTTCGCCTTAACACAACGTTTACTGCTGACTGGGTGTTAAATATCAAAATTCAATCGTTTACTGCTGACTGGGTGTTGAATATCAAAACTCAATCGCTGGCGTCACGCTGGCAACGACACGCTGCCAGAGGTAGTCTGTGCAGACTGTAGCTTACGGAGCATGGACAGGAAAGTCGGGGCAGCAATGTCCCCGCTGCAGGAAGCGGCGCTCGCCGCTGTCTGACATTTCGCTCGACTCAAAGACATTGCCCTTCTCCCCGCGGCCGCCAGAGGCCGACCACAGAGCCAGCGGGGACCCCGGGCCACAGCCACAGCGAGGCAGGAGCAAAGGGCAGACGGCACATCAAACGCCGCACCGCCAACAGCTACAGTCAAGCGGCAGGGCGGGCAGAAGTCAGCGAGAGAGCGCGCCCCGAGACACAGAGTTACCCCACAAGGTGCAAACTGCGCATAATCAGGTAGCTTATGCTGCATGTACACACTGCATGTGGCTGAGACAGTGCAACCAACCCAACCACTCACTAACCAAACAACAAATCTGCCAAAAAACAACAACAACAAAACCCACCCAGCCAACGAGAAATCAAGCCACCAAGTAACCGAGCCATCAGGTCATAGACCAGGCACCAAACCACCCAGTCACCCAGGCACCAAACCACCGGGTCACCCAAACAACCGGTCACCAAACCACCGGGTCACCAAACCACCCAGGCACCCAACCAACCAGTCACCAAACCACCCAGTCGTTAAGCGACCAAGTGAGCGAGCAAGCAGATCGTGACGATGGCCAGCCGATAAGCGCGGGACGTGAGCAGCACTCACCGGGAAGGGGACAGCGTCGAAGAAGATGGCGAGGAACCAGTTGAGCGTGACGGTGGAGATCTCGATGTCGATGGCCTGCAGGTGGCGTGCCAGTTCAGGCAGCCGGTCAGCCAGCAGGTCGCGCAGCACGCTCTGGTCAGCCTGAGCCCCCAGCAAGTTCTGGTCAAAGTAGCTGGCCGTGTGGTACCGCTCCGTCACCGCCACCAGCGTCCTGCAACAACATCGCCCACACTCACTCCTCCGTCAACACCGCCCACTCCTCCGTCAACACCGCCCACTCCTCCGTCAACACTGCCCACTCCTTACGTAACACCACCAACTCCTCCATCGACACCGCCCACTCGTCCCTCAACACCGCCCACTCGTCCCTCAAAACCACCCACTCGTCCTTCAACACCGCCCACTCACTCTTCCCTCAACACCGCCCACTCGTCCCTCAACACCGCCCGCCCACTCGTCCTTCAACACCGCCCACTCACTCGTCCCTCAACACCGCCCACTCACACATCCCTCAACACCGCCCATTCGTCCCTCAACACCGCTAAACATCACTTACTGACACTGAACCGTAAACAGCTCTTACACTTATTCATCTCACAGTAACACCAATTACAATTACTTGTGCGTAAAAACCCACCACAGTAACACCAGTTACAATTACTGGTGCGCAAACAGCAACACCAGTTACAGTTATTAGCCTGTAAACATGAAAGTGGTGGAGATTAGAGTCACAGTGTTTCAAACAGATGAGCCTGAACAAGACAGACCGACTGGGCCTGACCAGCTGTTCACGTGAAGGGTGACAAGGGTACGGCAGTCAAAGGGAGATCGCAACTGTTTGACTGGTGTGTAATACTGAACGTAGATCAGACACATGGCTGTGCCAGAGGGAGAACTGACACAGTTGGGTCTTTGTACTCAATGCAAGCTAGGTCATGCTGAGTTTGAAGAAAAGAACAACGACGCGATGACAGTTTGTACTGAATGCAAAGTCATGCACAGTGTGATGAAAAGAACAACGACGCGATGACAGTTTGTACTGAATGCAAAGTCATGCACAGTGTGATGAAAAGAACAACGACGCGATGACAGTTTGTACTGAATGCAAAGTCATGCACAGTGTGATGAAAAGAACAACGACTCGATGAGAGTCACTGACCAGAAGGCGTCCTGGGCATCCACGAAGAGCAGCGCCATGGCGACGAGGAAGTTCATGCCCTGACAGTAACCCACGTTGGGGTTGTGGATACAGAACGCCAGCAGGACGTCTTGCAGGTCCATGATCTGTAGACACACCACAGCTCAGCATACAACACTGGTATTGGTTGTCTAGAGAAAGCCAGCAACACGGTCTGCACAGTCATGATCTGTCCTCAAACAACACAGTCTGCATATTGATGATCTGTCCTCAAACAACACAGTCTGCACAGTCATGATCTGTCCTCAAACAACACAGTCTGCACAGTCATGATCTGTCCTCAAACAACACAGTCTGCATATTGGTGATCTGTCCTCAGACAACACAGTCTGCATATTGGTGATCTGTCCTCAGACAACACAGTCTGCATATTGGTGACCTGTCCTCAGACAACACAGTCTGCACAGTCATGATCTGTCCTCAAACAACACAGTCTGCACAGTCATGATCTGTCCTCAAATAACACAGTCTGCACAGTCATGATCTGTCCTCAAACAACACAGTCTGCACAGTCATGATCTGTCCTCAAACAACACAGTCTGCATATTGGTGATCTGTCCTCAGACAACACAGTCTGCATATTGGTGATCTGTCCTCAGACAACACAGTCTGCATATTGGTGACCTGTCCTCAGACAACACAGTCTGCACAGTCATGATCTGTCCTCAAACAACACAGTCTGCACAGTCATGATCTGTCCTCAAATAACACAGTCTGCACAGTCATGATCTGTCCTCAAACAACACAGTCTGCACAGTCATGATCTGTCCTCAAACAACACAGTCTGCATATTGGTGATCTGTCCTCAGACAACACAGTCTGCATATTGGTGATCTGTCCTCAGACAACACAGTCTGCACAGTCATGATCTGTCCTCAAACAACACAGTCTGCACAGTCATGATCTGTCCTCAAACAACACAGTCTGCACAGTCATGATCTGTCCTCAAACAACACAGTCTGCACAGTCATGATCTGTCCTCAAACAACACAGTCTGCATATTGGTGATCTGTCCTCAGACAACACAGTCTGCATATTGGTGATCTGTCCTCAGACAACACAGTCTGCACAGTCATGATCTGTCCTCAAACAACACAGTCTGCACAGTCATGATCTGTCCTCAAACAACACAGTCTGCACAGTCATGATCTCCTCAAACAACACAGTCTGCATATTCATGATCTGTCTTCAAACAACACAGGACGCCGGCACGTACACAGTTCAACACGTCACTACTACATACAACACTAGTGTTTACAGACCACTACGCTGTTGAACCCCTCCTTACAGCACAGACATCGGAACGTACAAAACACTGCACAGTTCGCCGCGTCGTTACAACACAGTACACTGGTATGTGACAAATAGTACACTATTCAACACGCTGTTAGCCATTGGTCAAGACCTACACGTAGCCAGCTAGCCATTGGTCAAGACCTACACGTAGCCAGCTAGCCACCGGTCAGAACCACCTCTTACCCCTTTGGAGCCCTGCGTGGAGAACTTGACGTTGCTGGGCATCGTCCTCATCAGGTCCAGGCTGATCTGCTTCCGGTAGCGCGCCGCTAGCTGTCCACACACACACACACACACACAGACCACACACACACAGACCACACAACACACACACACACACACACACACACACACATACACACACACACACACACACACACACACACACAGAGTCAATGTTATTATTAACTAAATATATATTCCACAAATATGAGACAGAGTAGGGAGGAAGAGAGAGTGGGGAAGGGGGGGAGGGGAACAGAGAGCGGGACATACCGACAGACAGACCGACAGAGACAGAGAGAGGGACAGACAGAAACAGACAGATAGGAATCGTCTGAGGGAGTGGAACGAGGCAGAGTTAAACCCAGAGGAAGAGGACACAGAGACACACACAGAGGGAGAGACTCGGACGAAGAGGGAGAGACACAAACAGATAGGGAGAGACGCGGACAGAGAGGGAGAGACACAAACAGATAGGGAGAGACGCGGACAGAGAGGGAGAGACGCGGACATAGAGGGAGAGACACGGACATAGAGGGAGAGACGCGGACAGAGAGGGAGAGCGCGGACAGAGAGGGGAGAGACGCGGACAGAGACGGAGAGACGGGACAGAGAGGGAGAGACGCGGACAGAGAGGGAGGACGCGGACAGAGAGGGAGAGACGCGGACAGAGAGGGGAGAGACGCGGACAGAGAGGGAGAGACGCGGACAGAGAGGAGAGACCGGCAGAGAGGGAGAGACCACAGAGGGAGAGACCGGACAGAGAGGGAGAGACGCGGACAGAGAGGGAGAGACGCGGACAGAGAGGGAGAGACGCGACAGAGAGGGAGAGACGCGGACAGAGAGGGAGAGACGGAGAGGAGAGACACGGACAAGAGCGGAGAGACGGACAAAAGGAGGAGCGGACGGGGAGACGCGACAGAGAGGGAGAGACGCGGACAGAGAGGGAGAGACGCGGACAGAGAGGGAGAGACACGGACACAGAGGACATGGACAGAGAGGGAGAGACGCGGACAGAGAGGGAGAGAGAGAGAGACACGGACACAGACACGGACAGAGAAGGAGAGACACGGACAGAGAGGGAGAGAGAGAGGACACGGACAGGGGGAAAGCACGGACAGAGAGGACACGGACAGAGAGGGAGAGACACAGACAGAGGACACGGAGAGAGAGGGAGAGACACGAGACAGAGGACACGGAGAGAGAGGGAGAGACACAGACAGAGGACACGGAGAGAGAGGGAGAGACACGACAGAGGACACGGACAGAGAGGGAGAGAAAAGACAGAGGACACGGAGAGAGAGGGAGAGACACGGACAGAGGACACGGACAGAGAGGGAGAGACACAGACAGAGGACACGGACAGAGAGGGAGAGACAAGGACAGAGGACACGGACAGAGAGGGAGAGACACGGATAGAGGACAGGGACAGAGAGGGAGAGAGCATCACACGCCCCATGTGGTGGAGACGTCTGGCACCTCGGAATCTTCACACGCACTGTTCACACACACATGCAAGCGCGTGCAAGCCAGCGCCATCAGTTCACAGCGCACGTGTAGGTTAGTCTGAAGAGTTGCAGTTGGCCAGCCAAGCTTAAACTACAGCAAAGACAGGGTACAGAATGGTTACCTAGCTCTCGCTGTGTTTGGAGCTACGTCAGTCCCAGATGAGGGCTCTCCATATGTTCCCGCCTCCACTGTCGGCCCCCCTCCCCCCCCTCCACCTCCCCCCGCCCACGCCCTGACCTCAGCACCCGCACCCACCCAGCCGTGCACACACAGCACCAGCACCCACCCAGCACCCACCCAGCCGTGCACCCACACAGCCGTGCACCCACCCAGCACCCACCCAGCCGTGCACACACAGCACCAACACCCACACAGCCGTGCACCCACCCAGCACCCACCCAGCCGTGCACACACAGCACCAGCACCCACCCAGCCGTGCACCCACCCAGCCGTGCACACACAACTCACCGGCGAGTCCGGCAGCATGGAGCAGAGGCTGCGGAAGTAGTGGGGCCCCTTCTCCAGCATGAGGTCGGCCACCTTGTCGTGGATGAAGGTCCTCCACACCTGACGTCTGTGCTGGTCCGGCACTCCCGCCCTGCACAGCTCCTTCAGCTCCTTCCGCTGCACGCACAAACACCCTCATGCACCCCTCCATGTCTGGCCAACGTCATGCACCCCCCCCCTCCATGTCTGGCCAACGTCCTGCACCCCCCCCTGTCTGGCCAACGTCCTGCACCCCTCCCCGTTTGGCCAACGTCCTGCACACCTCCATGTCTGTCTAACGTCCTGCACCCCTCCCTGTCTAACGTCCTGCACCCCTCCCTGTCTAACGTCCTGCACCCCTCCCTGTCTGGCCAACGTCCTGCACCCCTCCCTGTCTGGCCAACGTCCTGCACCCCTCCATGTCTGTCTAACGTCCTGCACCCCTCCCTGTCTGGCCAACGTCCTGCACCCCTCCGTCTGTCTAACGTCCTGCACCCCTCCCTGTCTGGCCAACGTCCTGCACCCCTCCCTGTCTAACGTCCCCTGTCTGTCTAACGTCCTGCACCCCTACCTGTCTGGCCAATGTCCTGCATCCCTCCCTGTCTAACGTCCCGCACCCCTCCCTAACTAACGTCCTGCATCTCTCCCTGTCTAACGTCCTGCAACCCTCCCTAACGTCCCGCACCCCTCCCTGACTAACGTCCTGCACCCCTCCCTGTCCAAACGTCCTGCACCCCTCCCTGTCTGGCCAACGTCCTGCACCCCTCCCTGTCTAACGTCCTGCACCCCTCCCTGTCTAACGTCCTGCACCCCTCCCTGTCTGGCCAACGTCCTGCACCCCTCCCTGTCTAACGTCCTGCACCCCTCCCTGTCTAACGTCCTGCACCCCTCCCTGTCTGGCCAACGTCCTGCACCCCTCCCTGTCTAACGTCCTGCACCCCTCCCTGTCTAACGTCCTGCACCCCTCCCTGTCTGGCCAACGTCCTGCACCCCTCCCTGTCTACGTCCTGCACCCCTCCCTGTCTGGCCAACGTCCTGCACCCCTCCCTGTCTAACGTCCTGCACCCCTCCCTGTCTACGTCCTGCACCCCTCCCTGCGTCCTGCACCTCCCTGTCTACGTCCTGCACCCCTCCCTGTCTGGCCAACGTCCTGCACCCCTCCCTGTCTGGCCAACGTCCTGCACCCCTCCCTGTCTAACGTCCTGCACCCCTCCCTGTCTAACGTCCTGCACCCCTCCCTGTCTGGCCAACGTCCTGCACCCCTCCCTGTCCAACGCCTGCACCCCTCCCTGACTAACGTCCTGCACCCCTCCCTGTCTAACGTCCTGCACCCCTCCCTGTCTAACGTCCTGCACCCCTCCCTGCCCAACGTCCTGCACCCCTCCCTAACGTCCTGCACCCCTCCCTGCCCAACGTCCTGCACCCCTCCCTGCCCAACGTCCTGCACTCCTCCCTGTCCAACGTCCTGCACCCCTCCCTGTCCAACGTCCTGCGCCCCACCCTGTCTGGCCAACGTCCTGCACCCCTCACCCGACACGGATCTCCCCAAACCCTCACACCTTCCCACTCAGCACCACCCGGAGTCACACAGAGCTGTCGGAAACAGCAGGCAGAGGGATAGGCAGACAGTTAGACAGACTGACAGAGACACACAGGGGGACAGGCAGACAGTTAGACAGACTGACAGAGACACACAGGGTGACAGGCAGATAGACAGACTGACAGAGACACAGGGAGGACAGGCAGACAGTCAGACAGACTGACAGAGACACACAGGGGCACAGGCAGACAGTCAGACAGACAGAGACACACAGGGGGACAGGCAGACAGTCAGACAGACAGAGACACACAGGGGGACAGGCAGACAGTCAGACAGACTGACAGAGACACACAGGGGGACAGGCAGACAGAGACACACAGGGGGACAGGCAAACAGACAGAGACACACAGGGGGACAGGCAGACAGACCACTCTGTCCGTGCCTGTCAGGCAGACAGACTGACAGAGACACACAGGGGGACAGGCCGGCAGACAGACTGACAGAGACACACAGCTGCAGACTGGCAAACCTGAAAGAGGAGCGACAGAGGGAGGCAAAGATAAAAAGGGAGACAAAGGGAGGCAAAAACAAAGAGGGGAGACAGAGAGAGACAAAGACGAAGAGGGGAGA